>BMAV01018707.1:0-227451 GCA_019973955.1 Trichonephila inaurata madagascariensis | reverse complement strand
ATTAAAAATTAAAGGGTGCATATTTTGAAATATGATACAATAATATCACCCTTAGGAAAAAATTTTGAAGAATAATGATAATAAACCATACAGTATCATAAAAAAAAATTGGGGAATTCATAAATTTAATCTGTCATATGACCTCAAATTGTTTTTAAAAAAAAATTAGAAGTTGTTTTATTCTTGAAATGATATTTAATGTACCAAATAAATTAATAAAAACATCTTTTTTATCCTATATAAATAATCTGCTTCCTGAAGACATCTTCACATTCCAGATGCAAAATGACACAATACATCATCAGCTTTTTAATCAAAATATAACCATTGGGCTGACGGCCCCAAAAAGGCCCAAAGAAAAATATAATAAAAGAAAAAATACACTGTTTTTAAAATTTCAAAAAGTTACAGTAACCAAAAAAAAACCCGAGACTACATTGCCATCATTTGGTTTACTGTTTCCAAAACATTTGCAGAGCCAGTGACGAGTTCGTGTGAAAACAGCTGCTTTAGTCTTAAATCCAAATCTAAGCCCATCAACACATACACGATGACACATCTGATTTATGTGTGCAGCTCGTCCGCAAAAACTTGCAGAAGACCAAAAAAATTGGTGGGAGGAGAATTTATTCTGTGTACCTAAGGAATAAGTGTCAAAAAACGGATGCCAGAGCAATGATCTGGGTCTGTTCCGTCCCCGACAGCGTTTGAAGCCCCCTGACAAACAAACCATTCCTCTTCGGGGGCTATTCTCTCTGGGAGCGTGCTAAAAGAAGTGCGGATTAGAACATTTCTAACCAACCGGCCAACTGGGTGAATCTGCAGGAACATATTAACATTCTCGACTTCCCCCTAGGGGCATTATTTCCCCCCCATCAATAGCATAGGGCACGTTTTACCAACCAATCGGACCTTCGCATTGGCCACCAATCCGGTGTGTGTACCCCCTCTTGCTATACATCTGTATGCGTGTTTTGCGAGGCACCTAAGCTACACTCCCAGAGGAATTATACATTGCTTCCTGCTCATACAAAATGTTAGTGATGACGCTACTGGTGAATAAGAGTGAGGAGGGGGGATTCGGATGAAAAGAGAACGTTGCCTGAATTAACTTTCTTCCTGCGATCCACCCTTCTCTCATTCTTTAATCTGATCCCTCTTACCTCCCCCTTTCGCCCCTCTTCCCTCAATTCTTCTTTTTATAATACCCAATTCCTGTAAGAGTTTTGATTGGTGTTCGAGCAAATGTAAAGAAGGGATAGCTGAAAGGTGTGGGGATATAAACATAATGTTTAACTTACCCCGATTTTTGAGAGAATTGATGTTTTCCTGTGTAGCCCTTTTTTAAGAGAAAAAATTTATCGCTTTTAAAATAAAAATAAAAGTGAGAATGGATTTTTTTAAAAACGAATAGTGAGTGCGAGGTATTTTTAAAATGAGGATGTAAGGGGGAAACTTACGCACAAAAATTTTCAAAGCATTAAATTAAATTGATAAAAGTTTTTTTAAAAAAAATAAGTATAAATTTATTGAAACTACAACTAAATATAGGAATATAGTAAAGAAAGAATCTCTTTGAAAATAAGTATAGTGGTTCATCATATGACACCTTATTTATATTTAACAACAAACATATTCTAGAAATCAAATTTCTTAAAATTTCTAAGTTATTTGCTTAGAAAGTTTTGCTTGAATGATTTCCAAATAAAAAATTCAAATTTCTCACCTTCCTTTATATTTTTCTACAATCATTACTTTGAAATATCCCAATATTTCTAAATTTTTATTTGAAACAATCATACATATATATAAAAAAACTCAGTGGAGCAACAGCCCGTGAGAGTTAAGACCTACTGTGCCCAGCTCAGTATCCGTAACCATTGGGCACTGAGGAGCAGGAGCAGATGTCCTGATCAGGTGGTCCATCTGATGCGAAATCCTCAATATTTGGTTCCTAAACAAGCTTGTTACTCATTTTATCGACCTACTGAAGAAATGAAAGGCTGAGTCGACTCTGACCAGTCCGCGATTTGGACCCCAGACCTGTGGTGGCGTGGAAACGCGATACGCTACTACTCGGCCACTAGGCTTCACACATACACACACACACACACACACACACACACATATATATATATATATATATATATATATATATATATATATATATATATTGAAAATAATATTGAAATATTATTAACAATTACAGCAATTTACTACAGCAACTTCTCACTGTTGCATTTCTGCAACATATGGTTAATTTTAATTTAACAGACTCAATATTTTTTTAATTACCTACAAATTACTTATCTGTGAAAAAAAGATTACTGCAATGAATTATATGCTAATTTTGTCACTAGGAATGCTTTCTATTTTTAATCACAATTATAAACATGTCTAATGTCTCAAGAATTGTTTTTGGTATAAAAAGAATCCATTATATTTTATGCTTCCTCTTGTATATTGACGAAATAAATTACCAGGTAAGAAATTTAAACATTTTATGTTCATTTAAAAGTAATTTTGATTTTCTATTGGAAAAAGTTTGAAAGAAATTTGGTTTTAATTATATGTTGCAACATTGGTCTTTGGTTACCATTTTGACATGGCCAAAAAGCGTATACTAACAAAGATGAAATTGATAGATATATGAATAATTTGGACGAATTAAGTGAATTAAGTGAGGATGGTCTTGAATATTCTAATGATGATGTTGATTTTTTACCTGATTGTGTGTCATCTATTGAAGATTCGGATAGCGACACTGAAATTAGTGTTGGTTCACAAAATACAATTCAGAATTTTAAAAAATCCGATGATGATGATAATAAATTAGATAAAAATATTTCAGTCATAGAACCTTTTTTAAATTTAACTTTTAAGAATAATAAAACATCGTAAAGGAATATTTTATGGAAAAATCACAAAACATTTCATTGAATGAAGAAGTAATAAAATTCCATGGAGATGACACGCTCCCAAGAGAAATTATGGATTTGGACACTCCATACCAATTTTTTAAATATTTATGAACGGACGAGGTCAAAAGTAACATTTGTGAGTAGAGCAAACGATATGCTATCCAAAAGAATCCAAGTAAGCCTTTGACTATATCAGAGAATGAAATAAATCAATATTTGGGTATTTGTATTTATGCATCTCTAGTTCACCTTCGACACTATAGAATATACTGGTCAGAAGAACTTGGATTTAATCAAATTAAAGAAACAATGGCTCTTAAAAAATTTGAAACTATTAGACAGTATCTCCATTTTAATGTGATAATGATAAACATCTACCAAGAGATCATCCTAACCATGATAGAATACATAAAATTAGACCCCTTTATGATGAACTAAATAAAAGTTTTGCTAAATTTCCTTTAGAAAGGCATCTATCGATCGATGAGCAAATATGCTCAACTAAAGTAAGACATTATATGAAACAATACTTTCCAATTAAGCCACATAAATGGGGGTTTTAATTTTTTGTACTTTGTGGGATATCAGGTTTTGCCTATAAATTAAAGATATATTCAGGCCAAGAAAATAATGAAAAGTATAGGCAGAAGGGTGAACCAGATTTAGGTGCTACTGAAAATGTCGTAATACGATTAGCAAGAATTATATGTCGTAATAAAAATTATAAACTCTATTCTGATAATTATTATACTTCTATTCCACTTTTAACATACTTATCTAAAGAAGGGATATATTCTTTAGGAACTATAAATGGGAACAGAATTCCTACTTAAAAAGTTTTCATAAAATGGAACGAGGACATTCAATGGAATTTGTTGGCAGTTATAATGATGTAGAAATTCTGTGACAGCATGGAAAGACAATAAAACTGTAATAATGGCCTCAACATTTGCTGGTGAAAAGCCACTTGGAAAAGTAATGAGATAATGACAAGAAAACTAAAAATCGTGTAGGCCTCATGTTATCGAAGAATATAACAAACATATGGGAGATGTTGACTTACTCGATAGCATAATAGCTCGACACAAAATATTAATGAGAAGCAAGAAATGGTACATAAGAATTTTTTTTTCATTTGTTAGATCTAGTTACCGTAAATACATGGTTACTGTACAAGAGAGTGGAAACTGATAAGAAATCTAAAAGTAAAAAGAATCTAACGAACTTACAAAAATTCAAATCTGAAGTTGCATCATGCCTATGAAAATGGGGTACAATCAAAATGCTTAAAGAGGAAGATCTTTTTAATATCTCAATAGAAAAAATGTTCAAGACTAAAAGATGCAAAAGGACTGCCCAATCCGTTCCATGCAAGGACATTCGTGGAGATGGTATAAATCATTGGCCAATATGGTCAGAAAAGCGAATATGGTGCAAGTTTTCAAACTGCAAGGGCTACACTCAAACTGAGAGCGAAAAGTGTAAAGTAGGACTTCGTTACAACAAAGTCAATAACTGCTTTAAAAACTTTCATTGTATGTAAGGCTAAGGCAATTTATATAACAATGAATAATAAAATCCTCATATAAAAAGAAGTTTTGTAATTTACAGCACTACTGCGCAATGTTGCACTTCTGCAACAAACAAACAAAAATGACTGAAATTCAATTTAAAATTGCTTAATTTTTTTTTTCATATTTTTCCCTTTTATTATTAATTGAGAACTAGCTGATATAATTTTTTCATAGAAATTTAAAATTGCGAAGTTAAGGGTTAAACTTATTAACCCAGTGTTTCTCAAACTGTGGGGCATGCTCCCCTAGGGGGCGTGGTAACCCTACGAGGAGGGCGCGAGCATACTGAAAAGTCGAAAACAAAAGAGAGAGATTTAACGAAATTATTAACTTACTGAAAGTAATCAAATGAACTACATTCTGACAAAAAAATAAAATACATATTTACACTGATATAACACATTTATAAATATATCAGCACTGCGTAATATATTTTAACCAAAAAATACTATTTTAAAAGAACGTTTAAAATTACCAGTGCCCCCATCGGTTTTTCATGTATACAATTTATACAAAAATTAACATTTTTTCTTGATAATTTCCCGGTTTTTGGTTAATTTCCCTTAAATACCGTTTTAAAAATACACGATTTCCCTAATCCCCCTTTTTTATCGTAGGCTGCGGTTGGGTTGCTTGAGGGGATGGGGAAAAAAACGGAACAAATAAGCAAATCTTCTTTAAGTCCTTAGCAGCCCACTGTAAAAGGTCCCTTGCTTTCCCGGCCTTCTGAATAATTGTAGAAGCGTGCCAGAAAAGATCGTATTTCGGAAAGACATTATCGTCCGGACTTAATTTTTGCAAGGGTTTTTTATATACTCGGTGACTGTAAAGTTGTTTGTACTTTAGTTTCAAAGTACACTGGACCTTTTTTGTGCGGTTTTTTTATGCGTTTTCCCTTTTTTTGTGCGTTTTTTTTTGCGATTATAAACTTCAATGGCTTTGACGCCACTGTAATGTTTTCTTTTATTTCAGTGGTATAACGAAATATTAAAACCCCCCTCCCCCCTAAAGTAGTTTTCACCTTTAATATTTTATAAATTGGGTAAATCGCATTTAGCGAAGTCGGCCTTGGCCCCTAGAGCCCTCCCCCCTCCCGTGATTGATGCGGTGCTTCCCCCTAAATCAACACTTCAAGGCTCCTGTTCGTTTATTATAAACGGCTCCCCACAAAATTTTCAGTTGCTTCCTTCAATGCTCCGCCCCGCGCTTGATTGAGCAGAAACTTTCAATGATATTGAATAATAATTTGATAAATTTTGAAGACGGAAAAAACCAGATTCATTGAGGTGGATAAAAAATAGGGGGTAACTTTTAACAAACTGGACAAGCATTTTCTTAAAATAAATACCAGTTAAGAAAGGGGATAAAATTCCCAAAAGGGGTTCAATCATTATAGCTGGTTATGTGCATTTGAAACAACTGACCCCCGTCCCTTTGTCACAAAACATGTCTTCTTTATGTTGCCAAAAATTAATTAATTAAAATTGCCCCTTTAAAAGTGACGCGCGCGCCTAAAACGATTTTAAACTTATTCATTACAGGACTTTGGATTGATGATGCGATGAATTATGTATTTTCATTTTAAAGACTTTCCTTATACAAGGGGAAACTATATGTTTTAAAATGTTTCCATGTGTAATATTTAATTATTTATTTTGTTATGGAAGTACTCTTACATAAATTTCGTAAATAATTAGCACATTTTATAAATGCGACTTTTTTTATGCGGTCCTTATCCACCGCATAAAAAAAAGTTTTTTGTAGTATTTCCACGAATTAGTTTGTTATATGTAAGAATTTATGAAATTGAATACTTTTTTTGTGCGATTTTTTTTATGCGGTCCCTATCTACCACACAAAAATAGGTTCAACTGTATAGTATTATTGAATGCAATACATTATTATTGTATGAGGGGGGGCGCGATGAAAATTTTGATTAAAAAGTGGGTCGCAAATATTGAAAGTTTGAGAAGCACTGCATTAACCCATTAGATTCCCAAGCTTTAATTCTTTTTTCTTCAAAGCATGAAAGTAAAATCCTTTGATATAGGTGTGAAAATTTTGCTAATTAAAAATAAAATCAATTTGAAATCCAAAATTAAAGTATGAAAAATAAATTAAAAATTAAAAATGAAAATAACCAGAATAATATTTAAAATACTTTATAATTTAATGTTGAGTTTTTGCAATGCGAGTCCTAAATGAGTTAAGAAGGATAAAAAATTCTACAAATTTCCTAATAAGTATTACGAATTATCTATTGGCTTGTGTGCATCATTAATATGGCGTTTATTGGAATTTATATTAATTAAAAGAGGATTAAGAATGGTTATGCCTGAGAAAAAAAAATAATGGTTTGAAAAACTGAGAAATTCTGCTGTTTTCCGTGTTTTTAATTGTCAATTCTATTTACATTCAAATTCTTTGCTTAGAATTACAAGACAAATTAGTGGACATTATAGAGAAAGTGGTAATAGTATGAATCGCGTTTAATCATTCCAGTTTTACTGAGCATGCGATGAAGAACTATTCATCCATGTTGCATACCATACTACGCATCAATTTGTTAATTATTTATGCTTTTAAATTAATTTAAGTTAATATTATAAAATCAATATTAAATACTTAGAGATTTCTTATTCTTCGTATCGTGAAATTTTCAATTGCTCAAACCGAAGAAATCCTAAAGATTGTGTATTGTAAAAGCTAGACAAGGAGTTTACTTCAAAAAATGAATTTGTTTTGGTTTGACTAGTGGAATATAAATTACTTTAAAGTTTATTATTACTCCAATCAATTTCCGAAACTAGTTTCTTTTTAAACTAAAACAGAAAATATAATAAATTATTCTTAATTACTTATTAATTGTTATTACCAAATAAAAAAAAACTATTATAATGATTTTATATCCACTTATTACCAATTTATTTCATTTAAAACTTTTACAGCATTTTATTTGCTTACAAAAAATACACAAAATAAATTATATTAATTTTAAAAAAATCATTTCAATTAAAAAGTTTTCTCATCAAATTTATATTTTAATTCCGTAAATAAATGAAATTAAGAAGTATTAAATGAAGTTCTAATTAATAACTTATACCTTTTTTAAAAAATATAGAAATTTAGATGTAAAAATTCATTAACTTTCTTGATTAAGAAATGACTTTATCTTAGCCCTTTGCTGCCTTTAATGATAGTAGTAACTCAGAATTAAATTAACATTGTTAAAGAAAAATTTACATTAGAATCAAGAAATTTAAATTAAGTGTGAAAAAAAAATGAAAATTTAGGTGTAAAAAGTGGTTCAGTTGCATTGATAAACAGTACGTCATCAAATGTAACACGATCATTACAATCTTAAAATATCCTCTGCATTGTAGAGTTGAATGAGATGCGAAAGGAGTTCTGTCCTATTCAGAACGCACACCATAGGTTACTCATGATTTATCTGAACTGTAATGTATAATAACATTCTGCACACCCTTTATCGTTGATATTGGCTACTTACAACTGAAATCTTTTTTTCTGTTCTGGACAAAAAGGATGTTATTTGAAAAAAAAATCCATTTTTTTTCTAATACAAGCCAATAAAAAATTTCAACAGTTGAAATAATTCATTAATTCGGAGTTTATTATTTATTAAATAAGAATTTTTGCCTTCATTTTAATCGGAGGATGAGAAAAGTTGGTTAAATCGCGAAATTCACTAAATAAGGATCCATTAAATCGGGGGCCTACTGTATATATACATATTTTGAACGAAATTCTCAAGTTGTCATATATTTGAACATATAGATAAAAATGTATTATTGTGATGTCTGTGTTTGCAGAGTTGCAAGAAACTAAAAGTAAATTTTTCGTGAAACATTGAATATTAATATAGCATACATACCGGGCAACTTTTGAAATTAATGATATTTATATATGTATATATACATTTCATATATATATATCAGATTAAACACACGTAAGCAAAGTATCATTATGCATGTCTTTATGTTGAATGACCTTCAAACCTCAACAATATATTGCTGTAAATTAAGTTTTTTCCAACATATCACTTCCAAAAGGCTATAAATTGCTTTTGCATGCATTATCACTTTTTCACAATATTTTCGAGAACCGAAAAGAAATCACACAAAAATGATTTCCTCCACCCGCTCTTTCTGCCTGCGCATGGGCTTGAAAATGTTTGTTTTCAAAGGAATAGGATAAGAAGCGTAAGAAAACGGCTTTCGATTCTTTTTTCAAACTCCGAATGGAGTTTTCGAACACCTTTTCTATTTCACCGGCGTGGAATACAAATAAAAAAGTAAAATCCAAGGGAAAAAAACTGTGCACCCTCTTTAGCATGCATAGCTTCGCGAGATGATAGCTTTCATCTCCAAGCCTCCTGAATGGCAGCCTACCCAATGTTATACGATGCCTTTCGATCGAATATCGTTTTACAGTTATTTTCTTTGCCTGGAACCCCTTTTATCACTTTGTATTTTTGACTCCTTTGGTCTCGGGTTCGCCAGCGGAATCGGCATTTTGCAGGGAAGGGTTTCTTTCCCGTTATAGGGTAAAGTTTCAGACCTTTTATGACGACTTTTTCCTCCAATTTATGATAAGCAGCATCCGCGAAAAATGACGTCAAAGTGTGTAGAAAACGCACAACTCTGATGATGGGGAGCTTAAGAAATAAAGTGAAGAAAATCTTATGAAAGATCTTCTCAAGGAAGAATGTTTATATATGCTTTTGGGGAAAATAAGACTTTTCTTTACGTAAATATGTCACAGTAAGAGATTATTCATCTCACGGGATTCGATTGTTTGTACGTCAATTATTTTCAGCGTTACTAATATAAGAAAAAATCCTTGTTATTTATATGCATATATGCAAGGACTTTTCCCCCTAAATATCATTTATCAATCAAAATCCCTATATTTTCTGAAAAGTATTCTTAATGCTGAAATTACTTCTATCTTAACGAAAGGAGCAGTAGTTCTTATTAGTAATTCTGTCATTTTGTTCAAGAAATTTATTTTGCTAACCGATTGTATTACGTTATATAACACTCGAAATGTCATGCAACACTTCCGCTTTTTTCATATTCAGAAATGGAGTAAATTTGGTGAAACACTGAGTCATCAGTTCCAGTTTTCAGAACTTGAATAAGTACTGTTGCTAATATAACAAACATTATAGCCATGAAAAACCAATTGACTTGATGTAAGATGGAAGGTCATGGCGTAAAATAAAGCTAAAATATATTTCTCTCTAGCCTGACTGTCCCAGTACGTTGCACTACTGATAAGTAAAATGTGTCTTAAAATTTTTCTACAATCAATTAAAGTCATTAATTTTATTTCTTTTTTGAAGCTTATAAAACTGTCAATTTTCCTCGGTTAAAATGCTACTTTTCCTGAAAGAAAGGGAAATTAAGCATTTTGTCATCAAAGTTTTCATTTTATTTAATGTATCTTTCTTATTATGCAAGTTTTTTATGTTTTCGTCATTCCTTCTCTTTATAAAAGGAAAACCATGTTAAAAAATATTGGGATCAATAAAGCTGTTATAAAGAATTAATATATTTACAAAAAGAACCACTCAATTTTGTTCATTGTTAAATTTCTCCCACATGAATAAGAAAAAAAATAAAAGTTTTATAAAAAAATTCAAAAAATTGTAATGCAAAGTCAATATATCCTTAGATACAAATCAGGTTATATAAAACAAAATCTTATTTGAAAAGTCACACATAATTTCAATTACTTTCGATGTAACGACAAACCCTTTGCAAGTAAAATGAATAAATGTTATCTTCTCTCCAATAATATTGCAATTAGCCTTGAATTTTAGGTTACAAAATAGTTTTGTCACATTCAACGCTGTATAAAAAGATATTCTCTTATCATAAATAAAAATATTTCCTTCCCCTAAATCAATAAAAGGAAAATACAAATCCATAAATGTGAGTGTAAAATGGGAATACGTATTCAAACAATTATAAGTAATTAAGAATGATTCATATTTATAGTTAAGTAACATTGATATACTGAAAAATTTGGCTTATATTATTTTACTTTAAAATCTACAAAAAATATCAAGACCTAAGTAAATGTATGATGTTCAGTGGCGTACACAAGGGGGGTTTCCAAGCCCTTCATGTTTTTTCGATTGGTTCTAATCCTTTGAATATATTACGTAAAATTTAATAATGTATTTGTTATTAATAATTAATTTTATTAATGCTAATTATTTATTCAATAATTAATTTTGTATTGTTTTTGTTCCCGAAAATCGACAAAATCAAAAGAATATGTTGGGCGGCGTATTGGAGCATGATACCAAAATGGTGGACTTTCTACCCTGGACCCCCTCCTTGAAAATTTTTTTGTGTTGCGCTACTGAGTATGACAGGCACAAAAACAAAGAGACACAAGACTGAGATTATTGAAATATTTATAGGCCCAAAGCGGGGGCGTATTGGAGTATGATACCAAAATGGTGTACTTTCTAACCTGGACCCCTCCCCCTTGAAAAAACTTTTGTGTGCGCTACTGATGATGTTAATACACAATCTGATCAAATGTGTGTGTGATTTCTTCATTACTTTTATCTATCCATCTATACATGGAACTAATTATGGATATTAGAATCCAAATGTTATCTCATCAATGTCTCTTAAAAAATTTGTATTTTTTGTAGGCCCCGAACTATTTCAATATTTCTGTTTGATGTAATTTGGAGAACTCAGTATTTTTTAAAATTAATATTCATCTCTTAATTCCCCTCGAATGGTCTTATCCTAGTAATTATCAAGGATAATAATTTTAAACGATACTCTCAGTAAGTCTCGCAAATGTGACAAATATCTCTTGCAATGTATACACTTATGTCAGCACACTCGTTGATTAAATCCATCCCATTATTGTCCACTCACCAGTTCTATTCCGCGTGTCCAGCCTCCGAAAGTCGATGAATCCTCAATGATTAAATTACATCGGAGAGCGTACCCCCACAGCACAACAGTGGACAACGTTGACCGATAGGCGAGCCTCTTACTAGTTATTAGCACTCCCGGGTGTAACCGAGCGCGAACAGAACATAAACACCCAATCTGAAATGCCGCCACGTTCAAATGCTTATCAACTAATTCGAGAGCACGCATTTCATCAAGGTAACGGTTTGACCGCTCGGACTGTCCACTAGAGAGGTTACTAACTGCCCACTTGGCGGCCTTCCGACGTAATTAAATCCCCGACTCACGATCGCCCACTCTGCGGCTGACCATTCCAAGGGGTGAGGGACTGTGTATTAATCGCTCAAATAAGACGCTAGATGCCATAGTAAAGGAACGTTTAGAAAGTGAAATGGAAGCGTTATTTTTCTGGAATGAAATGAAAATAGCATTTATATCCATATCAAGATATCTATATGATGCATTTAGATTTTTATATGAAAAATATAACGCTAAAAATTGAGTTTTTTCATACATGAAGTATACATTCAAAAAATTGTAGTTCTTAAATTTATTTGTGTGCACAAAAAGACATTGATGTAAAATGATGGTATATAATGTATTGTGTAGGTGTCATTCAAATAATTCAATCAAGTTGGCATTTTCCAGGATTTATGATATCATGCTATAAACTTCGAAAAAGCAAATATTGAATAATCTTAACCAAATTGAATTACTAAGTTAAATATTAGACTTAAATATGCTATAGAAAATCCTAATATTCGGGAGAAAATCCTAGGAAACAACGGCACACCTAGTATTACCGAAGCCAAGATTAAAGATTTTTAAACAGAAAAAAATATCCGAGTAAACAGCAACGCCCTCATACGCGCTGAAGCCCAGTTCAAGATCAACATAGCTTTTTAAAGAAAACGTTTTCAAAACTCCACGTATTACCACATTTTGTTGTTGCCAATTCTTTTACAATAAATAAAGCTTGGCTGGATTCTAAGTTTATTTTTAATTCACAACAATGAATATGACGAGATCGACACTTTAACTGGTATATACCCTAGTTATTCACAACAAACATTACATCAGGGGATGAAAGGGGTGGGATTTACCAGTCCCCCCCCCAAAAAATAAGAGCTTACATTTATCAACTGTATTTCCTCTTAAAATTAGTATTTGTAGAAATTTAGATTAATTGTTATTTTATAAATAGAAATTATTAAATATATGGTTTCTCCTAATTCACAGAAACAAATACAAAATTGTTCATATAAATATAGAAAAAACATTTTATTAAAACTATTTGTAAATCATTGTACTATTATAATATTTTGAATACATCTTAAACATGCTTCTGAAATCTAAGAGTTAGTATACATTACAAAATTTTCGTTTCAAACTTCATTAAAATTAATTTCTAAGAGAAATACAAAATTTTGTAGCAATTCCATCCTAAGTTTTACTTCTATATTATTTCCAATAAATAAAACTGTGGCACAGATATATTTTACATTAAAAAAATGGATTAATTCTTTCTTGGTTTTTTATTTTTAATATCAAAGTAATTGCAACCCATTTTTGACATTTTAACATGGATTGAACTATAAATTTTATCTAATTTTTTTCGAACTAATGGTTAAAAATTTTAATATAATTTGTAAAAGTATTAAAGAAAAGTTTTAATTAACTTTTCGATTTTAATTTTATTACTGCTATTATTTATAATTGGTTCTGAATATTTTGAACAATGAGTAGATTTAATTATTGATTTTAATTAGTCTTTAACCTGTACTTAACTTTACTGTGACATAAATATAATCAAAATTTAACTTTAAAAAAATTTAGGCAACTTACACCATGCAATTTTTTAATAAAATCTGATGACAATGAAAGCATACATTTGTAATTTCATCAAATTTAGGTATTATTGAAAAATAAAATTATTGTATTAAATTTTAGTGCAGTATAAAATTGAAACATATTTCTTTTAATTAAAATATGTCCTTACATATATGTTAAAATTATATCAACGTAACTTATGCTTATTAATCATTACATAAATAATATACATGTACTAAAAACTTATTAGATAAATAAATTTCTATCATATATATAAGTATTACTATAAAACATTTAACTAAAATCAGTTTTAATTACAGGAATGCAGTTATTGATTAAATTTTGGCGCCTCCGAAAATAATTCTGTGATTATACCATTCTAAAAGACATTTATCCAAGCTTTCTAAATTTAAAATGAACTTTCATGAGATAAAACTTACCTTTTAAATATATATTCAGTAAGATATTTTCATTTCGCAAAATAGCATAGACAGGTTTCAACAATTGGCTATTTTATTCCCCTATTTATTTAAAAAATTTAATTTAGTTTTGTTTTTTGTATTTTTGTTTATTTTCCTTTCCAGTTGTGATAAAAATCCCCTTCTTTTATTTTTAAAAGTTCAAAATTGGCCTGCGTAAAACCTCCAAAATACAAGTGTAATTTATTTTCATTTACCCAGTATGCAAAATTCTGATTATAATACTTTCTTCTTATTTCTTGTGACAATGTTTATAAATCATTTATAACTTCTTAAAGAAATCGAAAATATATTTTTTTAATTAAAAATGCTCAATGAATAATTTCTGCATTCAAAGACATAATAAATTTTGAAAAAATGAAAGTTTACAATTAAATAATAATTCAATTTTCTAAACTTGAAAAAATTCAAGAATTTTTTCCTTCCAACTTTCAAATAAAGAAGGAATTTTAAAAAAATTTAGTTTCAAGGCATATTTTTTAAATAAAAATTTGAGCCCTTTTTGTTTTTTTAAAGAATGTATAATTTGATAATAGCAAAAAAAGGGATTTGATAAATATCCATTAAAATTTATAAGACAAAAGATAAAATTGTATGCGCATTTCTCCTAGAATTTTACTTCTTTTTGGAAATACTTCATCTGCATTACTTCCATTTCTTTTTTCGAAATATATAAAAACATTTAATTAATATTCAATAATTTTTTTCATTTCAAAATTATGAAAAAAAAATTGTAAATCTAATTTAATTACATTAATTCATCTTAATTTTCTATTATTATTTTAATCGTGGCGCCCCGGGGGGGGTCCCGGGGTCGGACACCCCCCCAAAAATGATTTTTTTTGATTGGTTAAATACTATGTATATATTATAAAATTATTATTTCTTTTAATAATTAATTTTACTAATTAATGCTAATTATTTATTCGATAATTAATTTTGTATTGTTTTTGTTCCCGAAAATTGTGACAAAAGCAAAAGAATATATTGGGCGGTGTATTGGAGCATGATACCAAAATGGTGGACTATTTTTTGACCCTGGACCCCCCCTTGAAAATTTTTTGTGTGCGCTACTGATTCTGATATAAATATTTTAAACTGTCTATTTAAAGTAAAACTTAGTGATCCAATAAAAAAATATTTTCGATCATCTAATTACTTAAAGTTTTTTCATTTTATAACTCTTTACTTTTACTTTTTTCATCAGAATAAATTATACTTGTACTTTTGAAAGTAAATTTTTTTTTACTTTAATACAGGGACGTAGTTATTGCCGTATCAACCGTATCTAAGATTCGGAAGCCCCCAACATGTGTAAGCAAAAAATTGTAAAATGTCAACAATTGTTTCATTAAAAGAGCTCACATTTCCAAAAAAGGGCCCCAAGGAAATTTGATACGGGGCCCGATGAGGACTTGTTAAGCCAATGTTCTTAAAAATAACTGCTCTTCTAAAACAAGTTCTTGTAAATCTCTTAAGTAACCAGTTTTACTAAAATTTATATTTGTTGTTATTAAAATTTATGGGAGCAATAGTCAAAATTTACACTCCATGCAACACTTTTCACTACACGAGAAAATTTTGCTGAAAAGACTATTTTTCTGGACAACCCCTTTCTGTGTGCAAAAGAAGAGAAGAGTCACGCGTCCACTCAGTCAACTGACCGTTGCGACTGACCGATGATTGGATTAGACTTGTCGCTTGAGCCGCTCTCTCCTTCGCCGGGGTGCGTGGGTGTGGACTAATGAAGCCCTTTCGCTCCTCCAAACATCCATTACACGCATCATAGGTTTTACAAATGAAAGTTAATCGCAGTTAATCCGCTTCACCCGTTCTTACCTGTGAAAAAAGGAAGCACAAAGAGTGTCGAGAAGCAGTCATACTTATTTGATTCTCAATTGTTGGCTTCCTGTTTCCATTTTTCTCCTTCTTTTTCCCGCCGTCTCTCGAACTTAATTATTGTATTCGAATATAATCATGTGTGTAATACTTATCTTTTCTTCAGAGTTGAATTATTTACATGGGTGATTTAATTGATACATCTTTACAATACAACGGTATGGATTTCTCGATGAATTAAGATGTGAAAAAAAATTCTAGAATTCTTTTGTAATTATATGAGTTTATTTCTGTAGTAGCTTTGAGAGGAAAATGAATTCGATAATATGCATAAAATCAACCAAAAATGTTAAGCAAAAAGAAATGTCGTTTACTCTGTTTTGATTTAATCTATCGTAATAATATAAAATACTCTTGAAATTAAAAAAAAAATACCTTTTTTTTTCCCCACTTCTATTTACTTAGCAGCAGTCGTGTTGTGAATGGAATTTGATTACCTTATATTTCAGTATATTTGGAACATTTTTAAGGTTAAAATAAGGAGGTTGGCTTATATTCGGATCTGCTAATCTCGGAAAAAACATAATCTGGGAAAAGTGGTTTTTAGACTTTTTCCGTTAACCAAGCAAAAGTCATTTTAATCTTTAAACTTTTTGGGATTTTTTTTTAAATAAAGCATTTATCCTGAAAGAAAGAAAAATAAAGTCACACAAATCATTCGAAATTTTGTATCCGAAGCCGACTTTCCGAAAAGTTCGAAAATTCCATATTCATTTATTGGGATATCTGAATGCATATGCTATAATTCTTCAGAGAATATTTCTTCCAGGACATGAAATATAGATCGACGATCACATGCGCGTACCCTAATTTCTTTTACCTCTCGTTTTTCAAGCAAACCCATAAAACTGTTAATGAAATTATAATCAGCTCAGATAATGTACAAGGAGGCAAATAAATGGAAAAAATTTTCTAACTTCAAATAGCGTTATAAGAAATAAAAAATATCACCATTGACGTCTTTATTTCAAGAAAGATGCTCTGTCTCATCTTCTTCAGTAACTGTTTATAGAAAAATTTGCTTAAAATTTAGACAAAATGTGTTCGATTAAATGGTTTTGATGTTTACAAAAAACAATTGTATTTTTTAGTTCATATTACATTCAAAACATGTTCATAGGATATTATTATTCATGAAACATCCGATAAAATAACAATAATAATAAATAGTATCTGATAATATATACATATATATAGTATCCACAATGCTTCCTAAAAATGTTGTACACGTATAATGAAGATATTACACTTTACTCTTTTGCAAGTCATTGACCGCAAGATTTTATTCATCACAGTTAAAGTCATGCATTATCATACAAGAGAAAACAAAACAAAAATGTGAAATACCATAGTAGGCACTATTTACAAAGTCAAAAAACGTGACACATAATGCTGTTGACTCCCACATAATGACCATAGTCTTTTTGACGATCTCCATCAGTTAAAATAACGAACCATTGAAAACTCTCTCCTCCATCCAAAATGTGACATTCCGAAACAAGATACCTCTCCACATCAGAGCCGTAATTACAGTGCCTCTTTTCTTGCGTTAACACAAAATTATCATGCGCGCATATCTTAGGAGGTAGCATCGGTACACATAATTGCTATGTTTCCAGTAACCGACACTTTATATGATCTCTTAGCATGGCCCTCGCGAAGAGTGCTGGCAAGTTCCCTCATGCTCTGAGGACATTCATTAAAAGCAGCAGATAGAAACAGGAGCTGACGGCAGGAACAGATTAGGGATCCCATAGCCTCTCATTTCTCTCGCTGGCAAAGGGCTGCGAATAAATAGCCATTAATAATGAGCGAAAAGACCGTTTTCTTGACTTCGCAAGCTGAGACGCCTTCAGCAGAGGGGACGGGTACAAATGTCCGCCTATTGGGGACATGTAGGACATAGGCCCTTTACCGTAAAGAAAAGATCAGGGCTAACTATGGATCGTGTATATTAATGATCATTTGCGTTTAATGGATGGGAGTAATCAAAATCTCATTATTAAAATTTGGCTTATTTGAATGGATCGTTTGTTACGTATTATATAGTGGAGGATGTGAGGAATTAATTGTTTGTTAATTGACTGTGGAGGTGTGTATTGGAGCTAGAAATTTGTTCAGTAAAACAATATGGGATTTGTGGTTGAAGGTCATTGAAGGTCAAAGGTATAAAAAATATAATATAAAGGAAAATTATATCATATTAAGTAAAATTTAATTAAATATTTTAATTTCTGAACGAATTAAGGAGTTGCTTCCTCTTATTATTTCTGCACTTCTCACATTCTTTTTCTGAACTCTTCGTTTACCCCAAAGCTATTTAAATCTTTTTAAACGCATTTTTAAATAAGATTTAAAAAATAAGTTAAATTATTTAAATTTACTTTAAAACAATAAGGAAATGAAGTGTTAAAAAATTTGAAAATTTTATATGACATGTTTGCATGTTATCATATCCGATATCAATGTTTTGAAATACTTCAATTTCTGTGATATATACGCCTTGTTATATTGACATAAAATCAATCATGAGATTAATTTCTTAAATATATTTTTGCTATAAATCATAAAAAGATAATTTTTTGTAATAAAAAGTCAAGCTAAAAATTGAAAAATTTTCTTTTAATTAAATTAATTTACTTTTTATTTATTTATTTATATAATTTTTGACGACTTCAATTTTTAAACAACATTATGAATGAAAAAGATTTGTATCATTTTTTAAAAGTACAAACGATATTTCGAAAGGCGAAAGAAAAGGAGATAATTGAACTTTAAAAACAGAGTACATTCAAAAGAAAGCTTATAAGATTCAATGCCCAGAATAAACATCAAGTGCAGTATACTCGTATGTTTAGTCGATTAAATTTCTCTGTATTATGACTTTGATAAGAGAATTTTAAGGAAAATAAATTCAAGTATAGAGTTCCTATTAGACGAATCAATATTACATAAAAATATATATAGTTTTTAAATAACCTAAAATGTCTAGTTACATTAAACAGACTGCTATACATACTTACTGTTATATAGATTTTGTTGTCATTATTGAGAAATGCTCTTAGACATACGTGTGGATTATAGGTTTTATATTTTTAGAAATTAATCTTTATTCAAAAACTTTTATTAATCTTATTCAGTTTAAATTGTAATTCCTCGTCTTATTTTTAGCGCAGTAAGATAGGTAGTTAAGGTGACAGGAGTGTCTAGAAAATATATTTCATCCTTTTATTATTATGGTTTGACTTAATTTGACCTTTACTGTCTTAATATATATTCTTATGTATCACTTCATATTCAGTGGTAATTATAAGAATTTATTATATCATTAATGATTATATTATAGAAAGACAGATATATAAAATTAAAGAATACATATTTTTGTAGTTAATGTACAAAAACAGTTAATAAAATTTCTTATCTGAGAGAAACTTTTCTTTAGAAGACTTAATATTGTTAAATAATCTAACTCGATCTTTCATTGTTAATACACACTAAAAATATCTTAAAACTATTGCTAGGAAAATTTAACTTCTTATTTTTTAAAAAAAGTATTCAAATAATGTTAATAGCGATATATAGTGATCTAGAAGGAAGAATATAAGAACAATGTTGCTCTTAAGAGATGATAATATATGTATAATGAAATAGGTTGGATGATCGTATGAAACGTTATATAAATTAATGATTTATATGATAAAAAAATGTTATGCATAGTTTTTACTCGTAAGATAGAAAATATTATTTATAACGAGTATGTATGCATATATATATATACAATGTCTTTACATATTTACTCCATATTTAAATAGTTTTTCCTCATGACAGCTAATGTGTTTCCAAGCTTTAATTATTTTAATAATGGCAAAAATTCATGAATTCGAGCATGCATAAAAATGAAATGACTCCAGCCCCTTTTTTTAAAAATAGCATTTTTAACTAATCAACTTTGTAACTTCTTTATCATTGAAGTAGAAAATAAATCATTTAGTATTTATTGAAAAAGAAACTTTATGAAATAATTTAAGGAAATATTCTGAACTCAGTTACTAAGAAAGCTCGTTTTAAGGCTCACTTGCCCCCGTTATAAAACAAATGTGCTAAAAGTGGAACTCTATTGCAAAATTGGTGAAGTCTGATTTCATTGAAAACATGTTGATAACAGTTTGATAATAATAGTTAGGTATTAAAATAGATGTTTAAGTTTTAAATACAGTGAAAATGGCTTAACAAATTTTTTTTATGTTATTCAGCATTTACTTAGGGCAACGCATCCTTATTAGTTTACATATTTACGTTTATTTTACTTATATGAAATTAAAAAGAAACCTTGATACAATTTTTATGCTTTACATATTTTACTTGGCTGCGATGCATTTAAAACGTCTAAGAAGATGAAGTCTTTAATTTAAAACCACTAGGAAGATATAAAAATTAAAAATAACAAATAAATTTCTTTGTGATGATCTTGAACTTTTTTAATTGATTTTTTTAACGGCGGTTCTCTAATTCTTAATATGTAAGTTGAAAAACTTATAATTAAAAATATTTTTTATCTTTTAAGGTATTGAAGTTTTATCTTGCTTAATTTATAAAAATATTAACATGAAAAATGTTAAATTAAAATTAAAATGTTTTCTAATATACATTTATCACATAATATATCTTAAGCACATTTCCATATTCAAGATACATTTTTAAATCGAAACGAAAATATGAACGAAACGAAATCGAAATCGAAACGAATACATGCAAAGATTATCTGTTTAAATTTCGTGGAATTATCGTAACTATATTTCGAGATATTTAGCTTGAAATTACGAAAAAAAAATCAATATATTATATGAGTAAAAAGAGTTTTTTTTCATGGAAAAGTATTCAAAAATTTATGCATTAAAATCAATTATAGTCTAATTATTAATCTTAAGACAAAAAATTGGTGCATTAACTAAATTTAAACATTCTATTATGTCTTATTTCAACATTTCTATGTGTTCTCTACACAATGTTTACTCTATAGCAGCAAAATTATATTACAAAAGAGACGTCGAAGCGAGACTTTGGCTGAAAGCATAACACATTTTTCTGTAAATCTTTGGGTCTGTTTTTTTAACTTAGAAACCTATAAAATGTGAAATAATTTTTTTTTTTGAGAAATATATTTTTGACGATATTTTATGTTTGAATCCCCTTTGACGCAATCCTAAAACAATAATTTCTCAACTATGATTTTTAACATAAAAAGGGGGAAATACTTTTTAAGTGTTTTATGTGTATTTCACACTTGTCAACATTTATATATATTTCTAAATTCCATTTATATATGCCTTTTTTTCTGATAGAGTTTAGTAAGAACGATCTTCATGTACACTTATTTCTATACTAAAACAGCTTTTTTCAAAAAAATCTGGACAAAACCATTAATTTTCAGAGTAAACATATCTTAAGTTATATTATATTCCTTGAAAGAAGAAAATAAACCATGCTTTGAAAAAAAAAAACGGTTAATTATTAATTAAAGGAATTTCAATTGTAAGAAACTGGGTTTAACAATAGAAGATTGCAAACAAAACTATTTATTAACTATGGTTGAAATTTATATCTGTTCGACAGGAATGACCGATCAATTGTGTTTTTAAGCCTCTCAATTCAGCTTGATTTTCATTTCCAAAGAAGGGGGAGGGAGTTAACTGTTTTTTTAGATCATTTCATTCGAACTGCGAAAACCAAGACTCTACTATGCATACGAACCCTCTTCGCCAAGCTTCTCCTCATAGCTGATGGATAGGCATTGTTAGAGGCGCGTTTAAAACGACAATTGCAGGGCCCCCCGTTTCTCCGAAATAAATGTAAATCGCCAGCCATAAATTACGCTGTGATTAGGTAGACAAACTGCAACAGCTGTACGTTATAAGCAAATATATCTTGCTTCAAATTCTATTTATACAGGCGAGGAGCCCGTAAATTCCTCGGTTTCTGCAAGCAGACACGATCGAGGAGCCCTGATTGGGCATTTGTCTCGGCGCCAATGGATGAGGAGAGGAGAGAAGGAGGAGCCACGCTCTCTCTAACAACTTAGAAAAAAAGTGGCGCGAGTCACGAGAATGTGTTAACGAAGTTGCTCAGCTCAGCTCTTGAGTGTTGATAACTTTATGTCGTACCAAATATTATAATTATGGATTAATTTAGAGATGACGTCTCGTACTTCAATTCGTAATCAAGTTATTTTAATTTTTCCTCCCAAAAAATTCTTGAACAGTGTTTGCATATTTGTTAATTTAACTCCATATATTCTTAATTTTCTTACTACAGTCAAAAGTTATAAAGTTTGGTAGATATAAAAATTGAGGTGAAATAGTCTTCCATCTATATTCTATTACATCCATACCAGAACCGATATGGGAGTTTTTAGCAGAAAGAAATTACGTTATAAATCCAAACTTAAGTAATTTTATTATTATCTTAATATTCCACTTCCAGTAAGTTTCTTTTCAATTGTTGTCGTCTAATTAAAATTACAAATCCGATTTTTTTGGCACAGCAATCCATATTAAACTTTAAAATGATAGAAAATGAAGCTGAACCACACTTATACCCAATTTAGATATAAGTGTGTATCAGATATTATACATACAGATTCGGAAGAAATAAAATCTTAAAAATGAATTCAAATGCTTTTAGAATTTCTAAGATTTATACAACTCAAAACTAATGAAGTTAACTTTGGAATCGCCATGGCTGTGTGTGGAGGAAGAAAGTACGGTAATATATGTCACAGATGCGGCATGAAGACTGGGACATAGTGGGTGGATTGAAGCTTTATTTCCTAAAAAGGTGGTGTAATATAGAAATCCAAAAAATGAACATCCCGTCATGACGACTGTTTCCGAATTAGGGTATCATAAATAGCATGATATGTGAGTCTCTAACGTGTTATAAACCTATTTAAATTTTTTAAAAAATAAAAAGATAAAGCGAATTTAAATGAAATCAACAATTAAAATGAGATTCCTTTGAGATCTCATATTTTGCTAAAAATTTCTATCTGGAACTTAGAAAATGTTTTTAAATTATTTAAATGGTGAGAAGAATTTAACATATGGTAGAATCAAATAAGTTATATTTTTTTACTAGGTATATACATATATTTTTATTATTCCGCAGTCTTATTGGGAACATTATTAACATAAATTTAACTCATTTTAAGTATTTGAGCAATGTGTCTGTTAAGAGGAATTAGTACCTTGTGGAGCTTAGAAATTGAATATTTTCACATACTTTCTCGATTGCTCATAAACCAGTTAATTTTATTTATTTGAATAGGAGTTTTGTGAAGATTTGGTGTAGTGTGCAGTGAAATATAAAATTTAAAATAAAAGAACAATTTTTGTTATGGATTTATTACATATTTTTAAATAGCATAAAGAATGAACATAAAAATAATAATAACTAATTAGCTTTCTTTCTGTTTCCCACAAGATAACTTTTTTAAAGACTGGCAGTAGATTCTGCATCCTTATATAAAATTAAAACTAAAAATTGCCTGCATTCTGTATACCTGAAATCTTTAAGTATTTTTTTAAAATTAGAAAAATTGAAACAATTTAAAATCACTATTTTCCCTGTTTTCGCCATGTTGAAAAATAAAATCTACTGATCCTATTCACAAATTTAAATTATACAGAACACAAATACAACAAGTACAATATACATACAAAATATCATTGGTCAGTGTTGGAAATTCTTTTTTTTTAATCTAGTAGGTAATTATGAAAATTAGAAACTGAAAAAAATCAAAGTTTTGGGTCCGGTCAGATTTTCGGTTTAACTAGATTAATACCACATTTAAAATTAACTAATTAGAAAAATTAAATTATTCAAGTTAAAATAAAATGTTTGGGGCTATTTGATGAACAGTATTCTGAATTAAGTGGAAAGAGTAAATATATTATATTCATTTTTGATTCAAAATTTAAGCTTTAATTTCAAGTACGTAAAGTACAAAGGCTTGTATTTAAATAGAGCCTGTCATTATTTACTTATATTCCTTTCTGAAAGAATATATAATGATGAATATTTATTTTTAATTTCAAATATTCTTAAAGCATTTATACTTTCTGCAATGCTTTTATATTTCATACTTTTCATCTCTTTGTGCCGTCAATTAGTATTTGACGCATCTCAACCGACAAATGTGTTGTGCACAGTGGCGCACACAAGGGTCCTGGGGTACGGACCCCCCAAAGCCTTCGATTTTTTTTCCAATTGATTATAATTCTAAGTATATAGTACGTAAAATTTAGTTAAATATTTGTTATTAATGATTAATTTTATCAATTAATGCTAATTATTTATTCAATAATTAGTTTTACTGTGTTTGTTCCGAAAATCACAAAATCAAAGGAGCATGATACAAGAAGGTGAATTTTTGCCCCGGACCCCCCTTGAAAATTTTCCTGTGTGCGCTACTGGTTGTGCACATATAAATCATCCTACCAAATGACAGTTAGCTTTATTTGTTAGTGTACAAATTTAGTTCGTGCTTTAAATCATCTGTGAATCATTGAAAATGGTGGGAGGGGGAGTTAATACTTAAAAATGCTCCAGCGCAAAAAAAAAAATTTGCAATTTTTTTCATTTCCGCATTCTACAAAAATCCAATATTAAAAAATATCCAGCATTTCCTATCAATAAAATCATTCCCATATGCGTAAATGAGACCAGTCTTGCTCTCATTCGGAACACCAAAACGAGAGAGGAGGTTAGTGTTGCAACTTACATTCCTTTCGCACTGAGTTGGTTGAAAATTTAGAGCCGTGTCTTCGCAGTTCCGGAGAAATGCGATAAGACTCTTTGGGCGAACGATAAACTGAGTTGTCGGTTAGGAGTACGATGAATTTAAACGGCCGGCGATAAAACTGCGTGCGACCATTGCAGAAACATTTATTATCTCCACATGATGAGGCTTATTCATTGGACGTCCACGTTTCTTTCCATAGATTAAACGCAGTATCTTTCAGGAGCACGCTTATGAGCATTTGTTAATAAATTTTAACTAGTGTTTATTTGAGCCCTCATTGCATAATCATCGATTGCTGGAACTCGATTCAGTCTCATTTCGTTTGGTTTCTGGAATACTTCAAAAATTATTGCTAACAAAGTACAGTCGGACCTCTGCAATGAAGTCACTAAATTCCGAAAAAAAGTTCGTTATATAGAAGTTCGTGTTTCAATTTACTTTATAAGCAGCATAAAACAAATTTTAAACTCGTAAACACTATATATTTAAAACAAAGTAATTATTCAACCTTTTTGAAAATTAATATATATTTATTTTAATATCTTGCTTACCAAAAAAAGAAAGAAAGAAAAACTGCAAGGAAAGTTTTTGACTCCATTATCCACTTCCTGATGAAATAAATTTTTCCTTTGATGCTCAAGCACTTAAGATTTGACATTTTCGAGCCACAAGAAACGAAGTTACCAGTAAGACTGATCAACACTACGAATGAACCTATTTAGACATGGGGGTAGGTGAATATTCTATCAATGTTCAGTTACACGAGGCTTTTGGCGACGGACCTACTAAGAACCGGTCAAATGACGAGGGGCGACACCTGAGTTTGGGACCCCCCTCTCCCAACTACCCCATCACACCAACGGGAGGAGTTTGAGCTATCAAAGATTTAACGTGCATCGCTCCCCTACACGGTGGGTCTTTAGTGTACTGGGTTGGAAATTTATGACATGCCTGCATGATCCGATACCTTTACCACTGGGATACCCAGCCCCTCAGGGCAGGGGCACGAGACAACTTCGATGAGGTGCAGGGATATAGAAGATGTTCTAGTTTTCCCAAAAAAGGTTTTTTTCCTTTTAAAACCTTTTAATTTTTTAAAAGCAAAAAAAAAAAAAAAAAACCCCCCTTTTTTAAAACCCAAAACAAAAGGGGGTTTTAATTTTTTTTTTCCCAAAAATTTTTTTTTTTTTCCCCCATTTGGAAAAAAAAAAATTTTAAAAAAAAGGGGTTTTTTTTTTTTTCCCGGGGAAAAAAAAAAAAAAAATTTATTTTTAAAAAAAATTTTTTCCCCCCTTTTTTTGTTTTTAAATATTTTTTTAAAAAAATTTTTTTTTCCAAAAAAAAAAAAACCCAAAAAATTTTTAAAATTTTTTTTTTTTTTAAAAAATTTTTTTGGGGGAAATTAGTTTTTTTTGGGGAAAAAAAAAAAATTTTAAAAAAAGGGTTTTTTAAAAAGGGGGTTTTTAAAAAAAATTTTTTTTTTTTAAAAAATTTTTTCCCCCCCCAAAAAAAACCCCCAAAAAAAAAAACCCCCCAAAAAAAAAAAAAAATTTTTTTTTTTTTTAAAAAAAAAAAAACCCCCAAAAAGGTTTTTTTTTAAAAATTTCCCTTTAAACCCCCCTTTAATTTTTTTTTTTCCCCCCCCCCCCCAAAAAAAAGGGGGCCGGGCCCCCCAAAAAAAAAATTTTAAAAAAATTTTTTTAAAAAACCCTTTTTAAAAAAGGGGGCTTTAAAAGGGAAAAAAATTTTTAAAATTTTCCCCCCAAAAAACCGGCGGGCCCCCCCAAAAAAAAAAAGGGGGTTTTTTTTTTCCCCAAAAAATTTTTGGGAAAAAATTTTGGGGGGGGTTTTTTTTTTTTAATTTTTTTTAAAAAAAAAAAATTTTTCCCCCCAAGGGGGGGGGGCCCAAAAAAATTTTTGGGGGGGAAAATTTTAAAATTTTTAAAAAATTTTTAAAAATTTTTTTAAAAAAAAAATTTTTTTTTTTGGGGAAAAAAAAAAAAACCTTTTAAAAAAAAAAAAAAATTTTTTTAAAAAAAAATTTAAAAATTTTTTTTTTTTTAAAAAAAATTTTTTTTAAATTTTTTTTTAAAAAAAAAAAAAAAATTTTTTTAAACCCAAAAAATTTTTTAAAAAAAAAATTTTTAAAAATTTTTTAAAAGGGGGAAAAAATTTTTTTTTTTTTAAAAAACAAAAAAATTTTGTTTAAAAAAAAAAAAAAATTTTTTAAAGGGTTTAAAAAAATTTTTTTTTTTTTAAAAAAAAGGGGCCCCTTTTTTTAAATTTTTTTTGGTTAAAATTTTTTAAAAAATTTTTTTTGGGGGGAAAAATTTTTTTTTTTTTAAAAGGTTTATTTAAAAATTTTTTTTAAAAATTTTTTTTAAAAAAATTTAAAATTTTTTTTAAAATTTTTTTCCTTTTTTTTTTAAAAATTTTTTTTCCCCCCTTTTTTTTTTTTTTTTAAACCAAAAAATTTTAAAAAAAATTTTTTTTTTTTTAAAAATTTTTTTAAAAACATTTTTTTCCCAAAAAGGGGGGGGGTTTTTTTTAAAACCCCCGGGGGGGGGGCCTTTTTTTTTGGTAAAAAGGGGGGGGCCCTCCCCAAAAAACCCCCAAAAGGGGATTTTTTTTTTTTAAATTTTTTTTTTTTCCCCCCCCCCGGGTTTTTGGGGGGGCCCCAAAAACCCCCCCCTTTTTTTTTTTTTTTAAAAAAAAGAAATAATATTAACAGCAATAATATTTAAATTTTTTTTTTTTTTTTTTTTTAAAAAATTTTAAAAAAAATTTTTTTTAAAAAAAAAAAAATTTTTAAAAAATTTTTTTTTTTAAATTTTAACAGAACATATTTTCTTTTAGATATACAAAAATCTCTTTTTTTCTTATTTCAAATACAAAGTTTGGGTTTTAAGCTCTAAATTTGGAAATTTTGATAAAGGGGTTTTCACTAAAACCCTTTACCCTTTTACCATAGAAGGGGTACATTAAACTTTTTTTAATGCGGGAAAAAACTGATAAGGGGAAAAAATAAAAAAAAAAAAAAATAAAAAAATTTCCCCTTTCATAAATATAAAATTTTATCCAAAAAATATTAAAAGGGGGCTACATCTGTTCCTTTTTAATTTTTATTTGGGCTAATGGGAACGAATTTTTCTTTCTTTTTTGGCGGAGGGAAAAAAATTTTCCCAAAATTTAAGGGGATAGTTTTTCTTTTATCCTTTTCAAAAAACTAAGTTCGGAAAAATCAACAGCATCAGAAAAAAACATTAACCAAAAAATTCCAAAAAATTATCGAGTGCCAACTCTCCCCGGGAAACCCAAACATGGGGGTCTGTTTTTCCAATTACATTTTAAAAAAAGAAAAAAAAAAAAATTCGATTCAACAGCGCCCCTTTTTCGGTGGGTGACGCGTTTAATTTGGTGTATGACGTTCTTTTTGGCCTGCCTTCCCCCGTAATTTCCTCCAGGGAACCGGGTTCCCGGCCCCCAAAGAAATTTTTTGGAACAAACTCCCGAAGGGTGGGTAAAATGTGTGGCTGGCTTGCTTCAACTTGTCGACGGAACCAGGCCCCTTTTAAAACCTTTTTTTCGATTTTTTTTCTCTTCCTTTTTTCCTTTTTCCCATCTTTCCCAACCATTGCTTCTTTTTTCCTTTTTTAAAAAGGGGGAAAATGAATAGAAAACACATGTTAAAAATGGTGATGCCAAACCCTTAAACAATTTTGCAAAATTTAATATATTCCAATGTTAGTTTCAATCATTTGGATATTGATGAAAATATTTCATTCCCAATGCAACTTTTTTAAATGCCTTACTGATTTTAAAAAGCCCCGGTGGCCATACCTTAAAAAAAAAAACTTTGGTTTTTAAAAAAATGATTCACCCAAAAATTTTAAAAATTTAGCAATATTCCCCCCTAACGATTTTAAAAAAAAAATATCTTTAGAGTTAAAAAAAGGTTTAGGGGGGAAAAAAAGAAAAACATAGGGGCGCCATTTTTTACAGATAAAACAAATTCATCCCCGAAATAACCAAAATTTAAAAAAAAAATTTAAATTTGTTTGAATTAATATTTGGAAAAAAAAATGGTATTAAAAATCAAGTGTCATTCCCCCTTTTCAAGGGGTTTAAAATTTGTTTTTACTTAATGGATAAATTTAAAAATTTTATTACGGGGGGAAAATTTGAAAAAAAAGAAAATTATATATATAAAAAAATATAAAATAAAATAAAATTTAAATAAATAATATAATTAAAAAAGCCGTTTCAACAATTGGTTCATTAAATGCATTAAAAAAATTAAGGAGACATGGTAAGATTTATAATAAAATCTTTGATTTAATGAATTTTACAATTTTTTTTCTTATATATTTATGTGTAGTATGACCCCGATTCAACGAATTCGTCGGGATTTTACATTTTATTCCTTAATTCGGGATTATTCGTAATATAAGGGTCCAAAAAAATGCAAACTTTTTGCACTTACCTTTTAAAAAAATTCTATAATAAACAACTTCCCATTTTTATCCATAGTTAGAAATTACACATTTTTGTATTAAGAAGCTAGAAATAATATTACCGAATCATTCCGCACCAGTTAATTTTAAAATTTTAAGTATTAACTAATAGATATTTGACAATCCATTTGATTTCTGACTCGAAAAAGTTTTTTTTCATGAAAATACTGCGTTTGTACATCCTGCTGCATAAGGTATGTTTTGGCGTTTCAAAACAATGTAATAAATCAGAAAACGTTACAGTTCTGTAGAAGTTCTATTATAAACATCTGCATAAAAATCGCTACGCATTCGTTTCCGGCAATCTGTCATACTTCACAAATTTTTAAAAACATAATTTTCTGCAAAACCTTAGTATATAAACTATTCTTCTCTCAAGAAAGAGAGTAAATGGCAATATCTCTTAAAATATCTCCTGCATTGTGGAGTGGTACGAGATTAAGGCATTTCCGTCCTTTTCAAAACTCACGCGGTAGGTTACATTCATGAATCATCTATATATCTGGTAAGTTTAATAATGAACTGCACCATTCGCTGTAGAAATCTGCTACTTACAAGAAAAGTCTATTTCTGTTCCAGGCATTTGAAAGGATATTCAATTTTTTTCTAATGCAAACAAAAAAAAATTATTTTCAGTTGTTAAAATGATTCATTAATTCGTGGCTTATTAGTCATTAAATAGGGCAGGGTCTTTTTGCCTTGGTTTTAATCGATTAAAAAAAAATTCGTTAGATTGCAAAATTCGTTAAATAGGAGTCCGACTGTATATGTATTACGTAAACCAGTTTTTGTGCTCAAAATACTATTGTGGGTTGGTTTTTCCACCAATTTCCCGCTTAAGCTGAATAATCTAATAAGAAGCTTTATTTATTTATTTTGTTTAGCTTTTACTGGACAACACAACGATTAATTCTGAAGTGTACTGTCTTCAGCTTCACAAACTGAATGATTCACCTAAAACAAAATGCCAGAATTTATCAACAGAAAAAGTTCCACCAAGATAATGCAAGACCTTATACAAATTTTGTAATTCACCGCAAGCTTTTACAGCTTGAAAGGGATATACGACCATACCCACCATATTCCCCAGATCTAGCACCTTTCTGATTATTATTTGTTCTGATCTCTACGAAAGTTTTTAAGTGGTAAATCCTTACTTCAAATGAGGAGGTCAAAAACATCCTGGATCGGTGTTTTTGTCTGCAAAAACCAAAATATTTATGAACGTGGAATCATACTACCGCTAGAAAGAGGGCAAGATGTATTGAACCAGAATGGACTGTATGTAATTTAATAAAATATTTATTCACTATATGAAAATTGTCTTTCATTTTGACAAAACTGGTAGCCAATTTGGTATAGTGGTTAGTGACGCTGACTACGATGCTGTTGGGCATGGGCGCTAGAATCCCGGAGAAAAGCATGAATGTTTAAGAAGTTTTGAACCCTTAATTCCTTGTGGCTTTTCTTCTAATATAGCCTTGAAGCATAGTTTTAAAATGAAAGTTACGAGATGTCGAAGAACAAGAATTGGGGTAATCTTGAACAAGTACCCGTCCTGAGCCCTTGGGGCTCATAGAAAAGCTGCTGTTGCTTATTTTATACTTTTGACAGGTCATGACTGTCTGAGATCGCATCTCTACAGAATTGGCATCACTAACTCGTCGAACTGTACTCTGTGTGACTCTGGTCAGCCTATGACCACTGAACATTTGGTCGTGTGTCCTGCACTAATTAGCCTTAATTCAACTGCCGAAAAATATTAGAGAGCACTTGCATTAATGGCATAGGTGCTATTGTAGTGTGTGATATTTGTAAAATAAAATTTTTTTGACAAAAATAACGAAATTACTTTCCGAACTACCAAATAAATAAAGCTAACCATCTAATTTTTTTAAAGAAAATTTTTTAAATGTATCCAATTAGAATGTTACTTTTTTTCCCCCTTCAATAAGTGACTTATACACATGAAATTTAATTTATAAGTACGTTGAACCGTGTATAACAAAAGTTGGTATGGGTTTTCTGCAAACATGAATGATATTTGTAAAATACTTTTTTTTATGTGAATGCTTAGTGAAAATTCCGTAAGAAATTTATATAAATCCTAAGTTCAACTATTTATTTATTTATTTTTTTAAAATAAGTATTATTTTGATTCGAAAAGGCATACCAACTTGTGTTACATGTACTAACATCAAAAGGTAGACAAAATAGCACAAAGCATTTGGCTCTATAAAAAAAGATCCTTAGCATTGTAAAAGAAAATAAGCTAATTGCTTTCCCCTAGGATAAATCAGTTGAAAGTTTTTAATTGCTATTGGGGTGTGAATTGAAACGAAGTATAAAAGTTATCATAACTCTTAATATTTTTAACCTTGAGCTTCATATTTTGTGAGATTTTAGATCATTATATAAAAAAGCAAATCAGGCTAAAAACATTTTATTCGCACTTTTGACCGATTTTTGACCCTTAAATCTTAATGTGTCCCCTTAAGAACCAGTTTGAAACGACTGAATTCCTACTTTGGGTTTCAGCTATGTTATACCGAGAAAGATTCTTTTTTTATATAAGAAATTCATAGCTAACTTTCATGTAATACGAAATCTAGTTTTTAGCAGAATTGCGTGGTAGAAGTATAATGAAAATTTCTTAACATTAAACTGAGGGAGCTGAAATATTTTTTCATGTTAAGGGATATTACAAAAAGAAATATATATATATATATATATCATAATATTAAAATCTTAAAATATAATATTATATTATATATTATATAATTATATTATATATAAAAAATATATATATATATATATCAACAAAATAAACTTCATTACAGTTTAATTTATTTTCATAGATACGTATATATGCATGTAATAAAAAATCATTTTGAAAACAAAAACATCCACAAGAACTTAATCAAATTTAATACAATATTTTCAACTTTTTTAAAAAAAAAATTTATTGAATTTTTAAAAAATAATCTGATTTATATATATATATATATATATTTGCATTATCTTTTTTAGCCTCAAATTCTCAACACATAGTTCGATGTTGTCCATTTTGTTCTTTATTTCATCAATGAAATGAGTTGCATAATTCCTTTCGGAATCTACATCACTGATACTTTTGGAGCTTTGAATAAACTCCAAAACGTCTTTATCTGTCATAGCTGGAGCTATTTACACATTTATCACCCTCTACTGCAGCGAATTCTTCCGATAATACAATAGAAACGCCCAATTCGGCTGGTGTTTTCCGTATTTTGTTCATTCTTAGAAGAGAAATCTTTTCGTGTTAAGCGACTTCCATTTCATGTTAATAGAAAAAATGCATGAAAATACATAGTAGTTTCTCGGGACCATTCTATTGATTCATGTTAACCAATATTTCGTCTTAAATTTTTCGTCACATTTTATTTCACTGTATTTTGAGTTTTTTAAAGAGTAATAAAAGATCTTTAAAAAAGGTTGGTCACAGACTTTAAGTAGAACTTGATAGTATTCTACTTCTCTTCTAATTTCATATTTTTTTACAAACAGAATGTATGAGAAAATCAAAATAAAATAAGCTAAAATTCTATTTATTAAAATTCTTAGAAAAAGAGATTCTTAGAAACTAATTTTCAAATATTGTTCATATAATGGAAATGCTCTTATACTGAAATACAAAAGGATTTATAAGAAACGTGGAGAATAAACTCATTCAATAAAATGTGTACTATGTGTCTCGATTATTTCGCATTAAATTTAAAAATTTAAAAAAAAGGAATGGATTAATTTAAGAATTTGTATCCAATTTAAATTAGGGGGGGGGTCTTTTTATTTAACTTATTTTACAAAATATTTTAATGCATCGTATTAATGTTTGAATATTTGTAACTCTTTCATAACATATTCCTTTTCTAAAACGCAAAGATTCTTTTTAATTTAATATTATCATATGATACGCTATAACACTGAGTTTGCCCTCCTTCAATTTATATAGAATTTATTGTATTTTTAACAAAAACTCTCCGTAGGACTTCAGTTTATTCAGATACGTCTGTACGCCTATGAATATCGTGTTCAAAGAAGCAGCTTAGGAATTCTTAAAATTGCATAGTCGCAATTCATATTCATACAACAATATCCATTAGGTTTAATCTTTTCTGACATCGTGGCCGGGTAAATACTAGGTGTTGGATTTGACACAATACAAATCTCCATATTTTCGTCAACATGAAAAAATTCTACTCTTCCTTTTGTGAGGTGAGCCCCATCACAAACCTAACATTGCTCATATCCTTTTCTTTCTAGTAAACGAAATCCCAAACAACTTTTATGCGACTCAAATGCAAGGACCACCCAGACTTCTGTTCTTGCTGGACAGTGTTGGCCGTGGTTTTATTACAAACATGTTGCTTATGCGTGGGAACATATCCTGCCTCGTTCACAAAGCACTCAATGACAGGCGCTATATCATTACCGTATCTATTTACCAGGAGTCACAACATATCACGTGGAATTCCAACCCGAATAAACTACGCTCTGGGTCTGTTACCTCAAATCTTAGATGGAATACAGTGAAGTTTCGCAGCTGCCATTTCTTTTTTGAAGGAGACTTTTCAACAAAATCCGCTAAGATGTCAACGGAGCTTTCAAACATTCTATTCTACCTTTTACCAGCCACCCCTCGAAAATCAAAAGCAAGGGGGTCGAAGTCGACGGGGGAGACGAATAATCCCCTAAATCTCCATTGAAGTGATCCTCCTATTTGTGGAACTATAACACCTTAGAGTCTGAGCTGAGAGAAGGTTTTCGAAAACGCACACACGATCACTAAACATAGGGGCCACAGGTTGTGACCTCAGAGGGCAAAAGACCAACCCCCGGAGACGCCCCTTTTCTTTGAGAATCAGGGGGTGCCTCTCACCTGGAATTGGTGGTCCTCGTGAGTTGGCACTCCATTGGGACGTCCCCTTTGCAAATTGAGGGTGACCCTATACCGGGGGTGCAACCTTAATGGGATCATCCATTATATGACACGTGAAGAGAGAGGAAAGCGGGAAAAAAATCACCCCGATTAGTGACAAATATCCCTCTACCTCTGTATGGATTTCCAAAAGTGTCTCGGTACGACGAAAAGCGCATCCAATTGGCAGTTTCGGCGGTTAGTCGTATTGTTGTTAAACGCCATGCTATACAGGGATAATAAAATCTCGACTTATAATAGTCTTAAATCCGACGTGAAGTTACTGGTCTTGTCTACCAGCTTTCGAGCTGTAACAATTGATTCGATACATAAAAGTATTGAAGCATTCTCTTTGGGGACTAAAGAAAGGAAGGATATTGAATGCTTGTCTGCAGATGAAAGAGTGTTGATCATAAGGGTAGACTCCCCGCTTCCTTTGTTGCCTTGTTAAACAGTTTCATAATATATCCCTAATTTTCCCCCCCCGCCATATCAAAAAATTTTATATTTAAAATTTAAAAAAAAAACCCTTTTAAAAAATTTTTTAAAAAATTTTAAAAAATTTTATTTTTAAGAAAAAATTTAAAATTTTTTTAAAATTTAAAGTTTAAAAAATAACTAAAGTTTTTCATTTTTTTTAAATTTGGGAAGTTTTTTAAAAGAATTATTTATAAATTTTGTTTTTAAAATTTAATTCTGAAATGTTTAAAATTTAAGAAATTTTATATGTTTTTTGTATTTTAAATTTTTTTTACTAAAAACTTTTTTCTTAATCTTTAAAATTTTTAAATAAAATTTTTTTTTAAATATTAAAATTCAAAAATTAAAAAATTTTTTGGGAAAACCATATTTAAAATTAAATTTAATTTAAATTTTATTTTTTTAAAAAACCTTTGTTTAAAAAATAAAAAAATTAAAAATTTACAAAAATTTAAAACCCTTTCAAAATTTTACTAAAAAAATAAATTAGTTAATTCTGAAAAGAATTTTTTTTTTTTTAAAATTAGTTTTTTAAAAAGAAAAATTTAAAAAAAATAATTTTTAAATTGAAATTTCATTTTTTTTGTTTAACATTCAATTAGAATATTAAAATAATTTAAAATTTTAAAAAATTTTTGTTCCCCTTATTTTTTAAATTTTTATTTTTTAAAAATTTTCATTTAAATAACAAATTTTTGATTTGAAAATTTAAAAATTTTTTGCTCTTTGAAAAATTTTTAAAAATTTTTTCCAAAATTTTCAAATTTTGGTTTTTAAAAAAACCCTATTTTTATTTATTCAATATTTCATATTGGATTCTTTAATATTCTATAATTTTTCTAATTAGTTATACTTGCAGAATATCTTGGAAAATCTGTATTCGGTTTTTTGTGTAGTACATTTTCTGCAATTTTTCCTTAAGGTATCCGACTACGTTCGGAACCGTGATTTTACAAAAGCGTGTAAATGATATGATATTGATGAGTTATGATATTTTGTGTCACTTAGATTAGAAAATGTATATAAAATTGTTTTAAAAATATTATAATAAAAAAATTTTTTAAAAACAAATTTTTTACAAAAAAAGAAAATAGAATACCCCTTTTTTAAAATATTCTCCTTTTGAAAAAAGCTTCTATTTTAATAATATTTTTCCTGTATATGCTCAAACCCTGTACAAAGGGGCAACTAAATTTTAGATATAAAACAGAAGGGTTTATCCATTTTTAGACAACAATGGGAAAATTTTAAGAAAAAACCCAATAATTATTTAATGGGTTGTAACTCTGAAAACAATAATTTTCAAAAAAAAAAGTTCGACTTTGGGAAGTCTTTCTTTATATAAAAAAACAAAAATATTAATATTTTAAAATTTTTTTTAAAAAGGGGAAAATTTTTAAAAAGTTATTCTAAGTTACTTTTTCCAAAAAAATTTTTATTTAAATAAAATTTTTTTTTAAAAAGTCCTTAAAACAATTTTATTCATGTATTTTAATCTAAGTAATAAATTCAAAAAATTATCCCTTTAGTGCTTTAAATTTCGATTTTCGTGAAATATTTAATATAATTTTATCATCCCCGCCCCCTACAATAACAATATTTTAAATCAAAAATAATGACTTTATTTAAAAATTTAACTTAAAAGTCTTTAGTAGTTTTTTAGGAGAAAAGCTTTAATAGAACTTTTTTTCACTTAAAAAAATTTAAGGTTTGAAAAGCAATAAAAAATTTCAAGTTTTGGGAAAATTTACTTATTTAGGTTATTTTTTTTATTCCCCCCGCCCCCTTAATTACAAAGTGCCCCAGTAAAAAGCTTGGATTAACAAATTTAAAACTTTAATCGGGATTAAGGGATTAATTTAAACCATACAAAATTTTCAAAAATGTTTTTAATTTTTTAAAAATTTTTATATAAAAGAATACCCTGGGGTACTTTGGGGGAATTATTAAATTTGTTTTTTTTATAAAAAAATTTTTTTTTAATTTTGCATTTAAATTCAAATAAAATCAAATCATATTCTGTAACACTGGCACATTTATGCTTGTAATATACCAGTGTAAATGTGCATTATATTTTTTATTATGTCAGAATGTATTTTGTTTGTGTGTTTTTTCTTTCAGTATATTAACAATTTTTTTAATTCTATTGTTTTTAACTTTTCAATATGCTCGCGACCCCCTCGTAGAGTTGTCCCGCTCCAAGGGGGGCGCGCCCCACAGTTTGAGAAACGCTGATTTAGGCACTTTTTAAAATCACGGTTCCGAACGTAGTCGGAGATACTTTAAATATAATTTAATAATAAAATAACCACCTACACATACAAAGAAGCACAGCTTTTTTTCTACATTTTGATCAAATTCTCATTTAACTAAGAACAAAAAATAATGCATCTCTCATTTAGTTTAAAATTCAACTTTAAATTTCAGTTGTTTTTTTTTTAAAAAAAAAAAAAGAAAAGAAAAAGCTTTTTATATGAGAAATCATATTTTTTCACTTAAAAGAATTTAAATAGCATGCGTGCTAATAATTTGTTCAAGAATGGATATTTTACATTCATTTGAGTGAATCTCATTTATTTTTTACTTGTGTGAACTAAAGAAACACTGAATTCATAAAGTGCAACTCATTTTTTGAAACACACTTAATATTCCTTGATTTTACATACCTCAAAATCCGGCTTGTAACTCGCACGTTTAACACAAAAAAATATTATTGCATTTTACGAGTGCGCGTATATACCTGGTATCACTGGCGTAGCTATTTCTGGGTGGGCCCCGTATCCAAACTCCTTCGGGGTCCTTTTTAGAAAACAAAGCCATTTAAGTAATACTGTAGTTACACATGTTGGGGCCCCTGTAGCTTGGGGGCCCCGTATCACTGATACGGTGGTAGCTACACCCCTGCCTGGTATAAAAATGATATATTTAACCCTCCAAGCGGTCTGTACGTAAAATCCTGCCATTCTAGAGATGCTTCGAAAATGTGTGTGTGTGTGTGTGCACCGCACGTATTTCTTGCCTTCAAGTAAGATTCTCAAAAGCGTAAAAATTAAGCGTATATATTAATTAGCGTATATATTAATTAAGCGTATATATTTAAAGTATTTTTAAAAATACGGCTCAACCGCTTTTGAGAATCTTAGTTGAAAAAGCATCTCTAGAATGGTGGGATTTTACGTGCATACCGCTTAAGAGGTTAAATTGAAAAAGGAAATGAGCATAAAAAAAGACTTCCACATAGATCGAAATACTATTCATGCAAAAGAAATAGTATACCTTACGAATATAAAGGGTTGTAGTTCTAGCAGTATACTTTTTCCCTTAAGCTTGGTATAGTACTTCGAAAATATAATTTTAGAACATAAAACATTGCACACATACGTTCCATGTTTTTTCGTAAAAAAGGTACGCATTATATGGCGGATATACCTTAAAAATTTTTAAAAAATGTAGCTTAAGAGTACAGGTGCGCATTTTACGCCGGATTTTAAGGTATAAAATTTTATTTATGGACAGATTTACACATACGCAGTAATAGCGTAAAATAGCACATATTCTGCAATTTCTTCTACGGCAATATCCTTTATGACTCTGCCATTGATTCCATACAAAAATTACATTGAAAGTTAACGCTAACGTCCCTTGTCACCTTTTCAACTGTTACTCATTGGTCTTTGCTTTGACATAACTGAATCGAGTCAACCAAGATATCATAGGCGTTGGCTACAATGATCAAGCTAACCAAAAAAAGAAAGGGCTGGTCCACCTTCGATGACGTTGACAGAAGCATGCTGACTGGAATATGAATGTTTAGAGTAGTTGCGGGTGGTCATTTTTACTTCCTGCCACCATCCCAAATAGCCAGCGGGGATCCGGGATACGGTCTTTTGCCAGTTGGTGACAACATTCAGGCTAAAGTCCCCTTTCCAATTCTTCTGTCCCAACTGTTGTGGATCACGATGAAAGGTTTTGAAGTGCTCTTTTCTGACTTCAAAAATTTCATTTACTAAGCCCACATAGCAGCTGTTATGATCCTTCTATACAGAAGTACACTGATATGTATATGTAAAGAGAGATACGTATTAAGGTTTTTCGTATTCTTGCACACGCACCTGGATTTAACCATCACAACAATACTGTGGGGGGAAATATAGGTTTTACAGGAATTAATTTATAATATGCCTTATGGATTATAAAACTTTTAATATTATTTCTCATGAAAGCATTTATAAAATACGAATCAAAATAATGTAAAAAATAAGCAGATAGTGCGATAAAAGAATAATTGTAATAATAATTTTATGCGGTTATTTTCTTTTTCAACTTGTTATGCAATTTGTAGATTTAGGATAATGTTAAGTGTTTTGAATTTATTTTGTAAGAAAATTTTGATGACTCTTTTAGAGAAACAAGTATGAATGTCTTATGCATGAAACAAATATGTGTGTGTTACACGTCATAAAAAAGTAAGTTTCATTGTTGTAGAACGTAGTACTGAATGTTATTTTTTTCTCTGGGGAATTTTAAATGAACAGTATTTCTCACATGTGTGCTTTTTAAGAAAGAATTTGAAATTATTTTTTAATCTGTAATGCATTTCTTGATTAAAGATAAGAAAAATTGTATTTTACCTTTTAGGAATATTTGTTTCTTCAATATAAGGATAAACTAAATAGAAAGTATAATTTCCTTCAGATACTACTCAAGGTCTATTTCTCTCGATATACACAAATACAGTCGGACCCCGATTTATCGAAACCTTATTTAACAATTTTTTTTCTTTTCCCAGATTAAAAGGGAGACAAAAAACCCTGTTTAACGAATAATAAACCCCGAACTAACAAATTATTTTAACAACTGAAACATTTTTTTTTATTAGTTTAGATTAGGAAGAAAATGGCATCCCAGAACAGAACAAGACTTTTCTTGTAAGTGGCAAATTTCGACATCGAAGGGTGGAGCCCATTATTGGACTTTACAGGTGTAGATGAGTCTCTCTCATGAGTGTAACCTAACATATACATTTTGAATAAGACAAGTAATTCCTTTATCTCCTCTTACTCCATAATGCGGGGGATATTTTAAGAGAATTTACAATTTGTTCTCTTTCCTGAAAGAAGCGAGGTTTATTATAAATATGGTTTTCTAGATAAGTTTGTTTTTGAAAAAATGCTTAAGCAGTTCAAATAGTCGAAACAAAATTTGCAGCGATTTTTTTGTTGAAATTGATAATGAAACTCCAATCAAAACTATTAAATTTTCTAATGCTTAACTCATGCACCAAGCAAACCTCATGTAAAGGACGTAGTATTTCTTCTCTACCTAAAGTCGAAAAAGAACTCTTTCGAGTCAGGATTCAAAACATTTTCAAACATCTATTAGACCATAATTTAAAATTTCTGATTAACTGGTGCGTGATAATTCCCTAATAGCATTTTCAACTGTTGAATAAACAGTGTGTGTAATTTTGAAGTATGAATAGAATTTCCAAAAGGTAAGTAAAAAAAGTGTATTTTTTTGGTCCTCGAAATTTCAAACCTCGGTTTAATGAATAATTTGTTCAGAACCAATGATTTCGTTAAATCACGTTCCTACTGCGCACACACAGACACATATACGTGAGACCGAAAACTTTGTTCGTTAATTCAGGATTATTCGTTATATCGGGGTCCAAAAAAACACAAGATTTCTGCTCTTATCTTTTCAAAATTTATAAGAAAGCACACAAAAAATATACGTAGAAACTACGCACTTTTTATTCACTTTTTTTACTATTGATTTTCTACTATTAATTACCTAAAATTTATTTTACTGTTAATGAATTACTACGTATCAGTTAATTGGAAATTTGAAAATACTGACGAAAAGATTTTTGAAATCATTTTAGGTTAAATAGGGGGTTTTGCCTTTATTTTCATTGGAGAAAAAGAAAAATAATTCCTTGAATCGCGAAATTCGTTTGTTAACTAGGGATTCGTTAAATCGAGGTCCGACTGTATGTTCTCTCTCTCTCTCTGTTATAATAATTCCATTCCTTAATTAATCATTTCAGTAAACTAGATTGTAATAAAAACTTGTAAAACTTTCTCAAAACTTTAATTTAAAATAAGATTAATAAGAGGGAAGATTATATTACTGTAGTTTTTTTAAATTTCTCAGTAATTTCTTTACAGCTATCAGAATTGTAATTTATCTTTTAAGCTCTATTTGTTTTGACTTAAAAATGTATTACCCATTATATCATCATAAAATACCCTTTATGTTTTAAAGAAACAAGTCGCATATTGTTATATTCTGTCTCTAATGCAAACAAATTGGCTATAGTTTTGATTTGAATGAAAGTCGGGGAAAGGATTTTGATTGTAATATATGACTAAATGCATGGAAAATGAAATTTTGTAGACTGAAAATAATCCTTGGAAGTCTGGTTCAATTTTTCTGCGGAATATTTTTTGTGTAGATAAATTATAGAATGCTTCATAGAGCTCAAAATATTCGAATGTATCTTGAGACATATTACATTTTATTCGTATTTTGCGTGAGAGATTTCGTATAAATAATATTAATAACAATCCTTAAGTAATATTAGAAGAAAAGTAACGATTAACAGAAGTAGGAATTTCTCTATTAAACTTTTATATTTACAACGTTTTATTTTTATTCTTGCTTATCTTACGAACGTGATGACCTTTTCAGAGAAAAATTAAATCACTAAAGACCAGTGGCGCAAAGAAGGGGGAGGGTCTCTGGATCTGGACCTCCCCCTCCTTAAATCCTTTGATTTTTTTCGATTGATTATAATCCTACGTAAATGGTACGTAAAACTTAATTGAGCATTTGTAATTAATAATTAATTTTATTAATTAATGATAATTATTTATCAAAATTTTTTATTGTTTTTTGTTTCCAAAAATTGACAAAATTAAAAAAAAATATGTTGGGTGGTGTATTGGGAATATGATACGAGAATGGTGGACTTTGGACCCTGGACGCCCTCCCCTTCTTGAAAAGTTCCGGTGTGCACCACTGCTAAAGGCTGTATATGCATTCGGATAATGAAAATTTTTTAAAAAAATTATTATTTTAACAAATAGACGCAATATATATGCTAAAATATTTTCATTTCAAGATTTTAATATTATTTTGAATTGAAATGTTCTTATATATGTTTAAAATGGGAAATCTGTTATTTCACAGAATAAATAGGTATTTTATGAAATAACTAGACAAATCAGTTTAAGTATATAAAATTATTTAATTCTGTGATTTAACTATATATTCTCTAGAATAATGATTACTTGATCGTTAAAGTATGAAATACAACACTCGAAAGTTCTCTGAACCGGTTCTAGCTGCTTTTAGTCAATTTTGAATCCCAATTCAAAGTGTCATCACAGCAATCATTGCCCAATAAATAATGAAAAGCAAAATAAAGGTATTTCATAAAATTTAAATTAATATTCCCTTACAATTTTGTTTGAAAAGTTTACACAATGCTTTTATGAAGCAACAATTCCTCCTCCCATCATGCATTTTTTTGATAATATTTAAATAAATCTATTTCTGCAACATATTTCTTTTTCCCTTTCTCTTTAACTAATTTTAGATATGATCAATAATAAATTATATCATCTGCTTTTCCTTATTATTTATCAATTAATCATCCCTATATGGAAAAATGTATTTTTTGAGAGATTTTTTAGCTATTTATGATCAATTGATTTATAAAATAACTTTGAAATTGTATATTTTTCACTTTAATGGTCATCGTTATTTATTTCATAGAATAACCAGTTATTTCATAAAATAAATAGATAAAGTATGAAATCTATTATATACTTTAACCGGACTTGCCTGGCTGTTTCATGAAACACCTAGTTATTCTATGAAATAGCTGAATTATACAGTTTAGCGGTATCATATACATAAAAATACCCGCCCAAAAGCTTCATGTGAGGCATAGATTTAACGCTGAGAAAACCCAGTCCTAAATCTATCAGTCCTGCCACGTGGAGTAGATCCCTTGTCCGGCAGAAAGGCGAGCCGGAGCACTTCTCCGGTTTCTGATCCGCTAGAGGAGGATCCCAATCCACTTAGCCGGACACTAGACGACCGCAAACTCCGGCGCAACCCGAGAGCTCTACCGGACTCTCGATTTAAGCTCTTCAACACACATAAACACACACGCAGCCACTCTTCACACGCTAAAAGGGGAATGGATTCCTTAGAGTTGTTGCGGAGATTATTGTGTGGTTTCTTCAACGTTTTAGGCATCTGCTTATAATATCCTGAATCTTGCCTCTAAATAATATTCAATTTATTTTTAAAAAATTGAATTTCTGGTTGTATTAGTTTACTATTATTCTTATTAGTTGCTATTTTGTATTTTGTTACTATTATTCTTTTGAGCCCTGGTGAAAAACATGCAATAAGATTATGTCATGTTGTATAAGCTTATTTATAAATAACCATTCATCTAACAAATTTCCTCATAATAATTATTCACGATCAATACTAAAAACCAATGTTAATTATTATCTCTAAAAATAAATGCATTATAACTTATTTTACAACAAAGGTTTTCTTTTAAAATGCATAAAAATCTTACGATACTTCTAATCGCTTATTTTGAATTATCACAAAAGAATTCCTGAAATTAAACTTTGTTATGTTGGTTATATGCTGGTTAATGTAACTTTTCTATAACAATTTTTATTTGATAGTATTAGTAAAACGAATTCAAGAGAAAAGTTAATTTTAAACTGTGTACAACATAAAAAAAATATTCTTTTTAAGAAATATTTTATTATTATTATTCGTTATGCATAAATTTGTATCTTACATTTGTATAAGTTAAGTTTATTCATTCACCCTCGTAAAAGGATTAAGGGAAAAAAACTATGAAAATTACTGGTTTTGGGGTAACTTTAACTAATAATGCAAATAAAAACTCATATATATCCGTCCATCCGTTGCAGATATTTTTGTAAACGTATTTTGTGTGTGTATTTAAGAATCCTTTTTTTTTCACCCTCAAAAAAATTTTAGGCGCGTAACCAATCCTAAATGAGCAAGAATTTCTTTTTTAGCTTATTTTCTTAGTTGAATATCCTTCTAAATTTTAATTTCATTATTGTTTCAAAAAGTAGTTTAATTTATTTCGATATGTTTATTTATTAAAATTGCTTTTCTCACGTTATTTGTGCAATTTTTTATATATAATTTTCAGTCCTCTTTTTCAACTGCCCTATAACAGCCAACATTCATTCGTTAAAAAAACAGCAGCAAATAAACATTATAGGTCAAAATAATAACATATAAATATTATTTAATATGGTAACTGCAAATTAATTTCACACTGTAATGAAATTCGAAACAAAGTAGTAAATTTTGAACGGTTTTTAGTTCTTTCTTTCGCATTAATTCTCTATATATTTCCATATATTTTATTAAATACTATTTTCACATGCTAAATACATTTGATAAATAAAGTTAGTATCACAAGTTAAAACTAAAACAAAACTTGCAAATATGTAGCGAAATATTTGTCGCATAATTTTTATAATACTTTAAGCTATTTCATGCGAACATAAAAATATTTCGAAAGTAAAAATTACTAGAAGTATATATATCTCCAAAATCTTCACTAAATAATTCTCACTTACATAAATATGTACGATATCAGCTCATTTAAAAAGGAAATTTTTCTGAACTAAAATTAATAAGGTGTAAAGAGATATATCCACTCTATCTTTTCTCCCTAGGCACTTTCCTAAATAAAAGATTATACCATACAATTTCATTACAAGAGCCTAACAATTCAAACACTCTGAAGAACATTGTAGCAATGACTCCGTAATTAAATAAAGTATAATTTATCCCATTCGTAAATTTCTGCGTCATGTAAATACACATTGCTTTGTAGAAAAGAAACACCTCAAGGACTCCGCTTTCGTAATTAAAACGCGATATTAGTTGACAACAATTCCCAAGAGATGGCGCGAGTATACATAAAGAAAATCTTTCTCTTTCTCAAAAGGTGTACATTCTCTTTCTTACCAGAAAATTATCGCGAAATTTGCCAGCCTGTTAAACTTTAGTAAGATCCAACAGAAAAATAAATGTCATATTTGTTATTTCTGTTTCATGCTAGGAATTAATGTAACGTGTGTTGGCAACTAGGACTTCTAAATTTATTAATTACTTTTCTCTTGGGATTTTCATAAACTAGTTTCGTAAGAAAAGTAGAATAGAGGTATCGAATAAAGCGAAGGTAACCATTTTTGAAATTCTCTTCGTACAGATTTGATGACTGTGTTACAATATGAATAGGAATTATGTTTGGATAAATAAACAAGCAAATATATATATACCTTCTGTGTGTGTGTATACATATATCGTTTGAATTTATTCATGAGTATTGTGCTTAAAGTTGTTTTTACTTAAAGTTAAGAAATAGACTTAAATATACTATTTCAATAAAAAAAATGTTAAAAAATAATAATAACAGGTAATTGCCAATTCAATACCATTCTGACTTTTCCTCTGTATTCACAATGTCCGTATATATATTTTTTTCCGTATTTGATTGTATTTTTAAATTAACATATGTTTAAGTAAACGATTATCTACCTATCGAATGTTGAAAATTTTTTAGTTTTATGTATGCATAATGACAAACTCAGTGTCGCACACAAGGTGGTCCCTAGGTTCGGACCTCCCCATCCCCCACAAAGCCCTAGATTTTTTTTCGATTGATTGTATATTAACCATCGTACCTATGTATATAGTACGTAAAATTTAATTAAGTAACAATTAATGTTATTAATTAATGCTAGTTATTTATTCAATAATTTTTTACTGTTTTTTGATCCCCAAAATAGACAAAATCAATAGAATATGTTGGGAGGCTTATTCGAGCACAATACGAGAATGGTGGACTTTCGATCCTGGACACCCCCTCCTTGAAAAATTCCTGTATGCGCCACTGGACTAACTAGGTAAACGTGTTCCATTGGAAAAAAATTCCCCAGTTTTCTGTCACACTCGGAGGACAGCTGAAAATGAGGTTAAAATGTAAAATGTTTTTATCTGCATTTAAAAAAACTACATTTACATTGCATGAAAAAGTGCTAACGCGCATTTTACCTTTAATAACTTAAATGTAAAGATCCAAACATTTCTCCATTGTAGACAGTAGCGCACACAGGAATTTTCAGGGGGTCCGGGGTCGAAAATTCACCATTCTTGTATCATGCTCCTTTTGATTTTGTATATTTTTGCGAACAAAATACAGTAAAAAAATAATTATTGAATACATAATTAGCATTAATTAATAAAATTAATCATTAATAACAAATACTTAATTAAGTTTTACCTACTAAGAATTATAATCAATCGGAAAAAATAAAAGGGTTTTTCGAAGGGTTCGGACCCCTTTGTCACCACTGATTGTAGATATCAAACATAAAATTAAGAAATTCATGATTACTATATGAATGGAAACTATTAAAAGCAAAAGTCATTCAAGATGTGTAAATTAAACACCCTTTAACTTTTCTAAAGTACAGTCGGGCCCTAATTTACCGAGTCCCTATTTAACGAATTTTTCTTTTTCCTCGATTAAAATGAAGGCAAAAACCCCTATTAAACGAATAATAAACTCTGAATAAACGAATTACTGCAACAGCTGAAATTTTTTTTTATAGTTATTAATATGTATAAGAAAAAATGATTTTTTAGAAAAAAAAGACATTTCTTGTAAGCAGAAAATTTCAACGGAATAGGTGCAGATGAGTTATGAGTGTAGCCTATCATGGGAACTTTGAATAGAGCATGATATTTCTTTCTTATCTCAACCCATTCCTTATCGCAGGTCATACTTTAAGATTTTAACTGCTATATTATATTTAATGGCTGACTGCTTAACTGTGCAACTGAAGTTGGGGAAATAGTTGATTTGTGGGAGACAACGAATAGCGATTCGGAACTCCTTTAAAAACTTGTTACACTTTATAATGCTTTTATACTGTTTGGAAACTGTGGAAACATATATACATCAGGATGTAAATGACGCAGTGTTTTCTTCTCTGCATAAAGTCGAAAAATATCTCTATCGAGTTAGGAATCAAAAAGTTTGTCAAACATCTACTAGTTAGTGTTTTAAGGTATCCGGCTACGTTCGGAACCGTGATTTTAAAAAAGTGCATAAATGAATAATTTTCATGATATTTAGTGTCACTCAGATTAGAATACATGCATAAAATTGCTTTAATGGCCTTCTTGACAAAAAACTATTTAAATACAATATTTTGGCAAAAAATTAACTTAGAATAATCTTTTTTCAAAATGTTCTCCTTCTGTGAAAAATGCTTCTATTATAATAATATTTTACCTGTACATAGCTCAGACCTCTGTACAGAGGCTCAACTAGAACTTTTGAAAAATTCACATTATTTACAGAGTTACCACCAATTGAAATAATTATTGGTGGTTTTTTTTTCTTAAAATTGCTCCCCTCTATTGTAAAATATGGATAACCCACTTCTAAGTTATATATTTCAAAAATTCTAGTTGAGCCTCTGTAGAGAGGTGTGAGCTATATACAGGCAAAATATTATTATAATGGAAGTTTTTTTCACAAAAGGAGAACATTTTGAAGAAAGATTATTCTAAGTTAATTTTTTGCCAAAATATTGCATTTAAATAATTTTTTTTTGTCAAAATGTCCTTAAAACAATTGTATACATGTATTCTAATCTAAGTGGAATTAAATATCATAAAAATTATCCATTTATGCGCTTTAAAACCCGGTTCACAGTGAACTTAAATTCTCCATTTAAAATGGGGCGTAATAATTCGCTAATAGTATTTTTAACTGTTCGAGAATACGCGCGTAGTTTTTAACTGTGGATATTTTTTGCGTAGTTCCTTTTTATAGAATTTCCAAAAGGTAAATACAAAAAATTAGTATTTTGTTTGGATCCGTTACATCGGGTTCAAACAAAATACAAACTACTTACGGATGGATGGTCGGATGTAATGGATGATCGGTCCCGAGGAATTCGTTAAATCGGGGTTTGACTGTATATGCAAAGAAGAAAGAAATGTAAAATATTCTGAAAATTGTTAAATGAGAAATATTTTTGAAAGAAAGGGGAAAAATTAATGGAATGGATCAGTAGCGCACATAGAAATTTTTCAAGGGGGGTGGGGGTGCGGGGTCGAAAATTTACCATTCTTGTATCATGCTCCTTTCGATTTTGTTGATTTTCGGGAACAAAACACAGTAAAAAACTAATTATGGAATAAATAATTAGCATTAATTAATAAAATTATTCATTAATAAAAAATAATTATTTAAATTTTACGTATTATATATTTAGAATTATAATCAATCGGAAAAAGTCAAGGGGCTTTTGGGGGTCCGGACACCCAGGACACCCCCCTTGTGTGCGCCACTGGAATTAAATAAAAATGAAATGTAATAAAAATGTGAAATTAATAGAAAAATCTGTAAAGAACATTATAAACTTCTATAACGAAATTTTTATCTAATTTTTTCAAAATAGACTTAATCTTCAAATTAGAAGTAAAAATATAAAAATCATAAAATTAATGTAACATAAGTACCAGCGTCAATAAATATGAACCAGGATGGGTTTATTTATCAGTTATTGTAATAAACAAATTTATTTTGTTGTGATACAGCCGTATGTAATGAAAAAAAAATCGAAGAGTTGAAATATTAAAAATAAAAAAGTTCAAGGACGAAATTTGAAAAAGCACTGGCATCATTAAATGCTTTAAAATAATTTCAATATGCAATGTATTTATTTTTTTGGTGAATTATTTGAATTTGGTTAACAACTGTAAGACATCGAATCTTAGTTAAAGTAAGAAGAAAAATTTGGAAAAGTGTGCGAATTGTATATATAGATACGCTTTTCTCCCTATTCACTGGGTAATCACATAAGTGATAAAAATAGGGCATGGAATATATTATTGCTCAACATTTTGCAATATCTATTTATTTTCTTCGGAAAGCAGCTGGTGTGAAGAAGTAATTCACTAGTATTCAAGATAAAGCAAAACTCCACTATTTTTTTATGTTAAGGTAACACGAAAGAACGAAAAAAAACAAAAAAAAACCGTAGAATAAACAGTTATAAGATTATCACTCAAAATACCAAAATACGCAGGGGGAAAAAAAAAGAGTCAAACTTAACGTATTTAGCAAATTCGAAAAAAATTTTTTTTTTCCGTTTTTTCGTGTGTCAAAAAAGTCAAACTTATCGTAGGTCATTTAAAATGTATACCATCAGAATCGTATTCTTCCCATGTGCTCCTATTTAATCTATTTAAATTGAACTAATTTCATATTGTATAATTCTGAAACTTATATATAGATACAGTCGGTCCCCGATTTAACGAATTCGTCAGAACCGAATATTGTATTCATTAAATCGGGGTAAAAAAAAAATACAAATTTTTTGCACATTCCTTTTGAAAATTCTATAATAAGCAACTACATAAAAAAAATATCCATAGTTAGAAATTAATCTTTTTATTCAGTTGTTAAAAATACTGGTATTACTAAATGAGAAAGGAATTTCCTGTCATATTCAAAATTCAAACGATAAGGTACCACACACAAATCATCTGCACCTGTAAAGCCTAATAATGGTCTGCACCAGTAGTGCACCCAAAAATTTTTCAAGGGGGTTCAGGGTCAAAAGTTCACCATTTTGATATCATGCTCCAATACGCCATCAACATATTCTTTTGATTTTGTCGATTTTCGAGAACAAAACAATACAAATTAAGTATTGAATAAATAATTGGCATTAATTAATGAAATTAATTATTAATAACAAATACGTAATTAAATTTTACGTAATATATACATAAGATTATAAGCAATCGAAAAAAAAATCAAGGGCTATGAGGGGTGTCCGGACCCCTAGGACGCCCTCCTTGTGTGCGCCACAAGTCTGCACTCCTTCCGGCCGAAATTGGCTGCTGACAAAAAAAATGCTTCTCTGTTCCGGGCAAAAAGATGAGTCATTTAAAAATAAGTTCAATTTTTTTCAAATCCAAACTAATAAAAAAAAATTCGACACATGAAATAATTCGTTAATTCGGAGTTTATTATTCGTTAAATACTGGTTTTTGCCTTCATGTTAATCGGAGGAAAGAAAAATTCGTTAAATCAAGAAATTCGTTAAATAGGGGTTCGTTAAATCGGGATTCTGCTGTGTATATATTTTCATATCCTAAAATCCTTTCCATTACACATACCCTATCAATTCATTTTATTAATGCCCTTTCTGCGTGAACGGTAAGAGTCTGAGCCCCGATAGATTTTACACTCATCAGCCCCAACGCACGATGTCTTTTTAAAGGGTGAGAACCGAAAACGCTACCTTTCGATTACTGAATTTTTTCCAAAGATTTTCAATTTTTCAGATTTAACAAGTTATTATACTTAAAATATATTTACAAATGTAAAGACATACAAAAAAATCATTTCACTGATTTTCTGTACATTTAAAATACGGAATTATTTTAAAAGGAAAAAAAAGGAAACATGCAGATACAGATTTATAACTTTACAGAATTTTTTTTTTTAAAGGATGGAATTTACCGTTATATTAATTTACTTAGGTTTATTAATTCCCACTATGTATTCATTCTCACATATGTGTACCTATAAATGAAAATCATTATCAGATATCAATTCTACACGTTTTGTAAAATATCGTAGTACACCTCTTTTGTAATATTTTTTCACAAAAAGAAAATACTTTTTAAAAATTGGTAAGAAACAAGATGAATGGTTTGTACATCCTTTTAATGGCATAACCGGCTCCGAACGGCAAGAAGAAAACAGAATTAAAAGAAAACAAGCATGTTCCAGAAAAGTAAACATGTCGGCAACGTGCACTTCAAAACAGAGACTCCCTTGAATTTTGACATCCCACATGGCTTCATAACGGACGACATCAATACTTGGGGAGGAAAAGAGGGTGCGAAAACAAAACAATGTGAGGGAAATGTTGAAGGATATCATGTATTTCAAAGAGTATTTTCTTACTAAGACATGCTAGAATATTTTTCTTGTATCGTAAAGATGAAAATATAACTCTGAACTCAAAGTGAAAACTGAATTATAGTTGAGTTGTTGATTTATATATATACCTTTTTATTCTGCAAAGATTATATTGTAATTTAAAATTTCTACTTGTATATAGCAATTTCACTGGAATCGAACTTGTTGGGGTATCTTTATGTAATTCCGAGGCCACTTTTCCGCTTAGGCAAGCTAGGCACGTGCCTAGGGCACAAAAGATTTAGGGGCGCAAAAAATTGGAGGGTGAAAAAAAGAAAAATTTGTTTTAAGAAAAAATCTATCCCGTACCAAAATTAACAGGGAGAAAACTGAAGGGGCAGGGGGGGAGAGACTCTGGATATATTGGGAGGGGCAGTAACAATTTGAAGTGCCTAGGGGCCAGGGAAGTTAAAACGTCCCTGCGTAATTGTATTCGAGTAATTGATAAGGCGTTTCGTTATTTTAGTTCGAAGTTTTATGCTTGAACACACATAAAGCAACAAAGAAAACAGCAGCTACACCAACATACACGGACTTAGCCAATGAACAAACGCGTTCTTTTTTTGTATTATAGAGATCTCAGTTTTTATATCTTTTATTACTGAAAACGGCTAAAATTCAATAATCATACTATTTCCAGTATTAAATACGCTGATTGTTCGGAACTAATGAATGATGCTATATTGGATCATACTACTTTGAAATGTGTCAACTTGGAAGTATTTGAGGAGATAAAGTTGTGGTTACAATGTTACATCTCGTTAGATATGTAAACTAAAAGAATTAATTACCACACGATGTCTTGGAAGCTTCAAGGCTATTATAAATTTTAAAAAAATCCCAGGAAAAGAAATTCAATTACAAATTATATATATATATACAGGTGTAGGACAAGATAATGGGAACAAATATATGAAGAAAAGAAATTTTTTTTATTAGTAAAGGTTGTTCCATCTTTGGCCTGAATGATAGCTTGCAATCGACGTGAGATTGACAAATAAAGAACTTAAACAAAGTTCATCGGAATAATGTGTGTGGAGGAGGAAACCGAGCGCCAAATTTTTTTCTTCTAAGAAACCCGACTCAAGTGATTGGAGATAACATGTTATATGTTCTACTTCATCCTTCTCATGTAACCATATTTGAACACAGCGAGACGAGTGAACAGGGTCGTTGTCATCTTGGAACACAGAACGTTCTCACGGAAAGAGAGTTTGATGCATAGGGTGATGATGATTTGTAAAAATGCTTCGATAATGGTTGCTGTGATCATTCCCTTCAAGACAAAGAAATGCCTCAGTCCACTGGAAGTTATTGCACCCCACACCATTCCAGAGCCCCCCTCCATGTTTCACGGCTTGAACCAGGCAGTCAACATGAAATGCTTTTGCCGGTGTTTGCCAGACGAATACGGTAATCTTAAATAATGTAAATGAGAATTCATCAAACCAGATGACTTGTTCCCATTGCGGTTGTGTCCAGTTTAGGGGGTCGCTGCACCACTGTAGTCTCTTCATAGCGTTCCGCGCCGAAACTAACAGTTTTGGAATAAATACTCGGCCATGAATGTTTGCAGCATGCAACTCTCATTGAATAGTTTACATGGATACAAAGTTCAGAAGGTGGGTAATCCTCTAGATTATACTCTTCTTCACCCATCTATCACTGTCCTTCGAATTTCGCCCACTGCTGCGCTTCTCAGAAGATACCTTACCCAGATTTGTATAGGCTGTCACAACTATTGCCACAGTGGTCCTTGAAATACCCACAAGGTTGGTTGTTCTGAACATGGACGCTCCAGCGAGGCGAGCTCCAATTATCATGGCTGTTTTCACATCAGAGAGGTGGACATAATCACGCTTTGCTAGGGAACAGAATTTTCTCATTCAACTACCACACTGCCAAATGCTTGACTGATTTTCTCTTTCTCACCGCCACTAGGTGGAATACTGCTGCGACACGTAACGGCCGTTTACTGGACACTCGAATGATGACTTATTTTCAAATGGATGTTCCTATTATTTTGTCCTATACCTATATATATATATATATATATATATTATTATTATTATTATTATTATTATTATTATTATTATTATTATTATTATTATTATTAACTTCTTTTTAACATTATTTACATCCTTATTTTAAAATGCATCTTACATTTGAGTTAATATTGATTAAATTTGATAGTATATGTATATAAACCCTATAACATAAAAAGCAAAACGTTAAGGAGGTGTTTCCAAAATGAACCAAGTCGGCAAATGTGATATACTTGAACTGAATACTAAACTCCAGCAGTATCTAAGGAATTGAAAATTTTAATCAGAAAATACAGATACAAGAACAGATAAAATAAAAATTCATACGTTGGCTCGTTCTGGCATTATTAGTAATCGCTATCCAGCTAGACATTAATTCGTGTAATTGGCGATTATTCCTCAGTATAATTGCTTACCATTCACTTTCCAATTGGTGAGTTAGATCAACGAGATACAGGCACGAAGTACACCTGCTCATCAAAGCCCAAACATGTTCTATTGTGCAGACATCTGACGAACTTCCCTGCCAAAGAAATGCTGGAAAAGAGCTAAGACAAGCAGTATAATAGCGTGCAATGTATGACCTACCATCATCCTGTTGAAGTGTAAGGGCAGGGATTCTTGAAAAAAATTGAAACTAAACGGGGCATAAAATTTCGTCCACACAACACAATAGAGTAAGCATACACACACACACATACACATACACACATGTGACGGATCTATTCACGTATCTTCTTCTAATCATCTTGGGAAATCTTTGGGCTATCAATTCCAGTTTATTCACAACCAACCTTTTTGAAGAAGAAAACCGTGATATTCAAATTAAGTCTACTATATATATTTAAGGTTTTCTAGCTGGCATTGAGGAGAAGGAGAGAAAACATTGTGAGATAAAATTGATTGCTACTGATCAGGTATTATAACATTTTATAGATTATTTCCAATAATTGATAGAGGAAAGATTTAAAGTGATGATTTCTCACCATAGTTGAATTAGCATTAAACTAAGTAAGGTTGTAGATTTGATCCTGTATTAAAGGGATCGATATTTATAGTCTCCTTGTAATTCTTGCTATTAATCTGCATTTTGTTCATATTGAGAACATCTCTTCTAGTTGAAATAAATTGAATCAGTTTGCTATTTTCTGAGATCAATAAATAGATTGTTTTTGATTATGGCTAGTGTTCCCTTCCTCCCACATCTCAAGGCGGGCAAGATAGCGGGACGAATCCCTCACACACACACACACACACATATATATATATATATATATAAATCCATAAATATATGCAATTCGCTATAAAACCTAAATTTAACTAGTCAAGATAGGAAATATGAGCCACAGTATATATACACTGCTGGCCACCGTAAATTCAACACCAAGAAAGACAAGAGATAGCACAACAAAATTTATTTTGTAGATAACATGTTGACCAAGCACAAAATAATTAAATTTATAGACTTCTGTGAAGTGTGGTTCCTGCCAGAATCCAGCCACCATTGTTGGAGATCACCGCTGCCACACGCCTCGGCATTGATTCAAAAAAAAGACTTTAAAGTTTCTTGGGTTAAAAGAGACCAAGCAGCTTCCACAGGTTGCCAAGTTGATCTGGGGGTGGCAGCTGGGGTGAAATCTGGGCCAATCGTTAGAAAACCATGAACCACATGTTTCTATCGGCGAAAGATCCTGAGAGCGAGCCGGCGGGGAAGCGTCAATCTGGTGATTGACGAAGAACCTTGAACAATGCTGCACGTGGTCAGCATTATCCCTGTTGAAATATAGCTGTGGCCAAACCCTGAAGGTAAGGAAGGACGATTGGCTCCAACACCTCGAAGATGTAGAGCTGGCTGTTTAAAGCACCGGCAATGCGTACTAGAGGAGTGTGAGTGTGATATCCAATACCGCGCCATACCATAATACCCGGTACAGACCAGTGTGGGGCGTGCATAACCAGCTGTTCAGCATCCTCTCCACGGTGCTCCAGACTCGAATCCGACCATCGTGGTGTTGCAGACAGATGCATGACTCTCAGTAAAGACAACTTCATTCCATTCTGCCGCCCACACCTTCTTTTCATCGCACCATTTGGGAGTGGAGACGTCTGTGGTTCTGCGTCAAGGAGTAGACCAAGCAATGGACGTCTGGGAAAAGACCACTCTGCTGTAAAGGGGTCGAATGGTACCGCAGACACTGAATGATGCGTTAAACTCAATGTGCTGTGCTTGGTTTATGATGACTGAGCGATCCCTCACCGTACGCACAATTGCCTGTCCCCCACGGAAGTGGTGACTGAGGTGGATGCGTTGACCACGTCGGTCCGTCGTACTCTCCTGCATCCAACGGCCCCATTTCCCATTACAGTTGTTTAGTTTCGTCCACACGACTCCGATTTCCTGAAATATATTTCACAATCTCGGTAGATCGCTATCCTTCCTCTGTCGAACTGGGATATTTGATCAAAAGGATCCCCTTTTTCACGAGACCTGATCTTTTTTAAAAACCACAAGAAAAAAAAATTGCCGAACTTGAAATGTCGAAATTCCAACCCTTTAAAATGCGCTTTTGGGGCCACAGGCGGGGTGATGTGTTTGCCCCCGAAATTTAATCATTTGCATTTCACCCCCGCTAATCATGTTGTAAATTTCATGTTATTTCCTTTTCCTTCGGGGTGTTGCATTTAGGTGCCAGCATGTATATACAAAATGCACACAATTTATTTATTTATTATATTTTAAAAATTAAAAAAGCTGGTAAAAAATATATGGATCAGGCCCTGAACGGGTTAAAGATGGGTGCATCATCTTTATTATTGGATGTTCACTTTATTTTCCTTTAAATTTTTTTAGAATTTTACATTTTAATGTTATAATATATTTGAAAGCGATGGTGTTTTTTAATTTTTAAGTATTAACTTTTTTAAAATTTTTTAAAATTTTTGGGAATTTTATTTCCCAAATAACTTCCCAAATTGCAATAGGGTAAGGTCCTATCAAACAGTTTAACCCCCTTTTTCGGTCCTAAGTCCGAGGTTCCTTGGGTATTTTATAAATTTTTAATTTTGTTTGAAAACGTTGGAATTTTATTTTTTATTCACCATTGATATTTTGAAATTAGATTTAGTTTATGAGATTCATATAATTTCAATTTTTAAATGATTGTGAAATTGTATTTGAGATTTATATATTTATATATATTTAAATATATATATATATTCGTATATTTTCATCTCTCTGTGTGTGTGGCCAGTAATTTTAACTCATAATAGTCCTGAGCCCTCAAAGACTTCGCGTGGTAGTTTAATTTCTAATTTGCTCACTTAACGGTAAGTAGATATAACCTTATCTCCCAAAAACTGAAACTTCAGCGTTATCAGGAAATCAGGATGATCCAATTTTGCATCATTCGCGTATGCGAACCCATCAGAAAAGCCTTCGCTGGTAATTATTTGATTTTAATAGAGCCAAGTTGACCATGACCATAAATAGACGGGATCTCTGGAGCGAACAAAGATTGTTTTTATGAACATCATGTAAAACCACGTATGCTAATGTGTGTTGCTACTTTTCTTAAAAGTAATTAAATATAATTGGATTTAAAAATACGAAGTCTGCTCATTACTCAAAGACTGCAAATAATTAATTGATTCCATCACCCAAAATGTCTTAAGTCTAGTGCAAATTATGACACATATATATATTTCATTATTCATAAATAACTAAAGTGTTACTGTTTAAAAAGTGTTACTGTTAAAGGCAAACTGTTTTGGATCCAGTGAAAGAGCCAAAGAAAAAAAAATATTTGAATTTCACGGCACTGCACGCAAAATAAGGCTTAATTTTCCTTGTAATTATATATATATATATATATATATATATATATATATAATTTAAGGAAAACACTGTATATATATATATATATATATATATATATAATATACAGGGGGGAAAACTTAACTCTGCGGCTAAACTTTAAGGGGTGATAGTACTCATCAAGACAAATAATAGTAAATAGGAAACTTAGGGTCCCAAACGTCTTCCGAAGGAAATAGGTGCCATTAAAATTTAGGGTTCGAAATTTCAAATGATTATAAAAAACGGAAAAATCGGTCGATTCGTTAGCGCTTTTCTTTGAAATTGTTCCCTTTGTCAGTATTTTTTGAAAAATAAATTTTAAAGGTAAAGCTCACAGAAATAATGATAGAGGGAGGGTGCTTTAGACTATGGAGAAACGAACAACTATTTTACCTTTTATTTTGATAATAAGCCAAAAGCTTAGACTTAAACTTAAATTTTGAGCTTAAAATCTGATTCGTTAGATGTGGTTAAGAAGCGCAAACGGAATTATGTTCAGGAGGGGAAATTTATAACTCCCTTCCCTCTGGACAGAGTTCAGTGATTCCCAAACTTGGTGTCGTAGACCAGGCAGCAACTACTACCTCCTACACGTAAAATAATTCAGAGAGGGATGATAAAATTTTAAAAAAAAATATTCATAATAGACATGAGCAACTTCTCTGCTCAAAATAAAAAGAAACAATTTGATGTACGCACGTAGTTCCTTATGAATGAAGGTTGATTGAATGATGACACGTAGAAAATGGTACACGCAAGATTTTCTTGTGGAATCACAAAAACTGCTCGAAAAAGCGCCAACCAGCAAAAATACAGGCCTCACACCGCCGACGGAGGGACTGTCGAACATTAGCAAATACCCCCGGGAATCTCCCGGATATCACCTGCTACGACGGCAATCCTAGCAACCAGGGCCTTGTCGGAGTAGACGGGGCTTGCGTAAATAAGACTCTTCGTATGGCCCTAGAAGAAGTCTAGGCAGGAGAGATCAGGGAAGCGTGCCGGCCAATTTACCAGACCACCCCATCCAATCCATCGCCATGTATATGCTGTATCCAATGCATTTCGCACATCTGCGCTGAAATGTGCAGGTGCTCCGTCATGTTGGAACCACATAAGACCCTTTATGCTGGCTGGAACACTTTGGAGTAGAACTTTACATCCTTACATACAGTTAGCACCATACAGTTAAATCTTTGTGTACTACACTTTGCAATCAAATCGGATATTTTGAGGGGAGAAATTTCTCATGTCTGTTATGAATAACTTTTTTATTTTATTTTGTCATCCCTCTTTCGTTTATTTTACGTTTAGTGGGTAGTACTTGCTGCCTAGTCTACGACTGAGCATCGAAGATCGTGAATAACATAACTGTATCCAGGAGAGGAGGTGAGTTTAAATTTCACCTCCTGAACACAGTTGTGTTGGCACTACTTAACCACCCCCAAAGATTCAAATTTTGAGCTCAAAATTTAAATTTAAGTCTAAGCTTTTGAAAGAATTTAATGCAGTGCTTCTCAAACTTTCAATGCTCGAGACCCATCATTTTCATCGCGCCCCCTTACATACAATAATAATGTATTGAATCCAATAATAATATATTTAATGTAAATCTACATTACGACTTTAAATATAAACCGTACAAATTATCAAGATAAGTATTAAACTTGAATATAATTTTATAATGTGCCCACAGAGTCACTGTAATTATTAAACTTGTTCTTGACTTAGTACTGTTAAATTAAGTACGAAATACATGGTGCAGTACTGATACATTTATAAGCATTATATCAGTGTAAATGTGTATTTTATTTTTTATAATGTCAGAATGTGTTATTTATTTATTATTTTTTTTTTGCTTCCTTCAGTAAATTAATAATTTTTTTTTTAAATAATGTTTGTTTTCGACTTTTCGATATACTCGCACCCCCGTTGTATGGTTATCACGCCTCCTAGGGGGGGCGTCCCACAGTTTGAGAAACGCTGATTTAATGTGATACAAAAAATAACAGTAAAAAATAGTTGTTCGTTACTCCAAAGTCTAAAGCATCCTCTATCGAAATTTTTTGAGCTTTATCTTTAAAATTTATTTTTCAAGAAAATACTGACAAAAATAATAATTTTAGCGAAAACCGCTAATGAATCGACCCATTTTTCCGTTTTTTATAATCATTTGAAATTTCGGACCCTAAATTTTAATAGCCCCTATCTCCTTCGGAAGACGTTTAAGACCCTAAATTTCCTATTTACTATTGTTTGTCTTGATGTGTACTATCACCCTTAAAGTTTTGCAGCAGAGTTTAGTACACTGTATATATATATATACACAACTTTTTCACTTTGTAATTAATTTTATTTTATTGCACTATATATAGAGAGAGAAAGAGAGAGAGAAAGAGAAAGAGAGAGAGATAGAGCGATCAATAGCGCACGCAGGAATTTTTCAAGAAGGGAGGGGGCTACAGGGTCGAAAGTCCACCACTCTCGTATCATGCTCCAATACGCCGTCCGACATATTCTTTAGATTTTGTCGATTTTCTGGAACAAAAAACAGTAAAAAATTAATTATTGAATAAGTAATTTGAATTTATTAATAAAATTGACTATTAAGAACAAATACTTAATTAAATTTAAGTATAAAGGGTTATAATCAAAGGGTATGTAAAGGGTTATAATCAATCGAAAAAAAATCAAGGTCTATAGGGAGGAGGTCCAGATCCGGGAACACCCCCCCCCCTTGTGTGTGCCCCTGATATCGATTATTTACATATCGTTTAAGAAGATATACATGTGCCAATAAGAACTTATTTTTTTTAAGTTATATTTATTCGTATATTTAGATGAAACTGTTCATTTAAAAAAATTCTTCCCACGCTGGAATTAAACTTTCCCTCTTACAAATGCCGACGTGTTATTTGTTTTCAGAAAGTGTTTTTCAGGAAGCAGTTGAGGCTGACACCCTCAGTACAAGACAGACAGACGAGACACACCCTTTCGTATCCTTTCCTGGAGGTGGTAACTCAAGATTCTCAAAGGGCACCGCTTTCGGATTCTGATCCATTATGAGAGAAGATTAGTAAACCAGTGAGGTGAATGTCCCCAATACTGATAAGCTAAAAACGGATACATGTTTTTATTTGTATGCACAAGTTTTTATTTAAAAATGAGTAGACATTAAAAATGAGCACTATGTTGATACAGTTCAATACATCACTGACGATAGGCAAAGGAAAAAGTCCTCTTGATGTAACGAAAAATAAGGAATAGTGAATTTTTTTAAATTTGTGCTTACATTTAAGATTAATACACTAATACAGTGTTTCTTAAACTGTGGGGCGCACCCACTTAGGGGTGCATGATAAGCCTATGTGGGGGGCGCGAGCACATCGAAAAGTTGAAAATAAAAGATATAAAATAATTATTAATTCACTGAAAGGAAGCACACACAAAATAAAATACATTCTGTTTTAATAAAAAATGAAATACACATTTACACTGACATACTTATAAGTATATCAGGAGTGTAAAATGTATTTGATAATTAGTTTATCAATACTAAAATAAAAATAAATTTAATAATTACTAGCAACTCCCTCATATACAAAATTGTATTCAAAATTTAATACTTATCTTAAAAATGTATTTGGTTTAAAATTAAAATAATATTTTTTGAATTTATAGCATTTTAAGCAGCATATATATATATATATTGAATTATAATACAGGTAAGGAGTAAATAAGAAAACATTTTTTTCTTAAGTATCATTTACGCTGTTTAGGAAATTTCAACAAATGTTTTAAACATGGAGCAGAATCAAAGAAAAACTTACAACTCAATATTTTGTTTCTAACTTTTTTTCTAGTTTGCTTATTTTCGCACGTTGTTTGAATAAAAGGCCGTTGCTTCTTCGTTTACTTTTCTTTTGATTAGAGAAATTAATATATTTCAATTGAAAAGAGAGTAATTTATGTTCAATATTTATGAAAAGTATATAAAAATGTTATACGATTTTCCTAGGATCTTATATCTTGTCTTTCAACAAATGCCTTCGAACGAAAAATTTTTAGTCAGTGTCTTTCTCATTGAAAGCAATGATGATGCAAATAGCCTTTCAAAACATTAAGCAGTAATCATAAATACGTGCGGGGTATTTGTTCATGTAAACGCTGACCATGCTAAAACAGCGTTTCTCAAAATGTGGGGTGCTCGCCCCTCTAGGCTCGTGATAGCTCAACGTTGCGAGCATATTGAAAAGTCGAAACTAAAAATACATTCTGACATAATAAAAAAAGTAAAATACACATTTACATTGATATAATACACTTATAAATGTATCAGTACTGTGAACCATGTATTTTATAATTAATTTAACAATATACTAAGTTAAGAACAGGTATAATAATTACCAGAAACGTAAGACGAGGACATTGGAAAAACGTAAGAAGAAATTTTTTAATTATAAATTAGAACATAAAGTTATATATTAGAACATCAACATTACCTTGTTTCGTTATAAATTATGTTTTGATTTGCTTACTCTCGTATAGTTTAGTTATAAAAATATTTATTTCAAATGAAAAATTAAAGTCAATCAACTAGACAGAAGCAACATCAAGATTTTGCTTAAAAAAAATTACAGCTTCACATAATTTGTAATTTTCTTATATATGTAGCTTTGACGAATTGATTGCAATGTAACCTACGAATTTAAATAAAAGTCAATGAAGGAATTTCACCTCAAAGTTTTCTACATGTACATATATTGTTTTGCTGTTAATTTAAATCTTTAATTATTTCCCAAATTGCTTCGATTTACAAAAAAAGTGACTATGTATACTGACTTAGAGAAAAAATAATGAATCTCTTAGTAAACAAATAAAAAAATTCACGCCGGAGATCAACAAAAATACAAAATTTTATCTTTTGAGGTGTCCAGGGAGATTTTGAAATGCTAAGCTACTCCAAGAAAAAGTCTTAAACCGCTTTAAAAATACTCTTACTGAGGATTTCACACATGGGTGAGGGTTTTTCCTCTCCACCTGACCCTCGGGCTCTTTTCTCGGACCATCTTACTGAGAAGGTCATCGGATAATGCAGTGCCTGAGAAAGCACTTTAAGGCTCTTGTGCAGTACTTTAAAATATAACACTAACAGTTTGTGTCGCATTATTCACTTTAACTTTCAGTGACAGAGAGAAGGATTAAACGGCGATTTCATCCTTTTTTCGGAAGAAGTGTTAGAAGAAATGATAGGCTGGTTTTATTTCACTGTATCAAGCACGAATGTAGTTAAAAATTTTAGGAAATAACAAATTCATGATAAATATGCTGGATATGCAAATTACCCTCTTAACGGACAATTATTTTGAGAAAAACCGGAAGAAACGACATTTTTTTTTTTTGTTTATTAACAAAAACACATTTTAGAGCTTTGTTTTGGCCAAAAATTAAAAAAAAAATTACTAAGCCAATCAGTAGCGCACAGGAATTTTTCGTCCGGTCGAAAGTCACCAATCTTTATCATGTCCTTTTCATTTTGTCGAGCTTCGGACAAAACACATTAAAAACTAATTATTGAATAAATAGTTAGGTTAATTAATAAAATTAATCGTTAATAACAAACTTAATTAAATTTTACGTAAAAATACTTAGAATTATAATCAATCGGAAAAAAAACAAGGTTTGGGTCCGATCCCCCGGACCCTTCCCTTGGGGCGCCCACTGAAACCAATCAATTTTTATATTTTAATTTCGGATTTTGAGCCACATTGCTGATAACGGCCGAATATTGTTATCTTGCACATCAGTAGCGCAATACTTAAAATTTTTAAAAGGGGGGGGTCCAAGGGGCGAAAGTCCACCATTTGGTATCATGCCCAAAAACGCCACCCAACATATTCTTTGATTTTGTCGATTTTCGGGAACAAAACACATTAAAAAACTAATTATTGAATAAATAATTAGCATTAATTAATAAAAATAATTATTAATAACAATATATAATTAAATTTTACGTAATATATACATATGATTATAACCAACGAAAAAAATCAAGGGTTAGGGGTGTCCGGACCCTAGGGACACCCCTTTTCCACTGGCATGTACATGACTTTATGATCTTTCTTTCCGAATAGCTGTTTCGATAAAAAAAAAACATATTTTTATTAGTATAAGTATTTATTAATATTTTTCAATAAGAAATAATAATAATAGTAATGTTTATTTTTAAAAAAATATTTAAAATTTCCTTTTGCATGATATTTTTGAAGACAAGGTGGAACACATAGCCAAACATCGCAAGTTATTACACAAGTAACGACTTTCTTTTCTTTTACTTTTTCCTTAGCAGTCACTTTTAGCTCACACACAGAGAAATATCTTGTGATTGTGAGAGCTTTTTTGATGTCGATGGAACAGACACACAAAACTGAGAAAATGATGTTCCATCAATCACAGAATTTCAGAAGAATTTGTTCTACCTTATTTTTTTTATATTTGTATCGAAACGATAACATTGTATAAATTTTTCTACTAACTTTCTTCTGAAATCCAAAATTTTTCACCTCAGATTTTTTATTCAAAACATGCATTACAAATGCTATGTCTAGAAAGTGAAGAAATGCTTTTTATATAATATTTATCTAAATGTACTATAAATTTTATATAAATTTACAAAATCTCGATGACTGATAACTGTCAATATCACAAGTGCAGACAGAGATCACTCCTACTCTAGTGCGAAAATTGCAGAAACGTTAATTAACGAATTATCTCATTTGGGCATAATTTGGCCAATTTAGCGCGTTCGAATCAACTCGAACGGCACTTTAAGAGGTTAATTATGAAATGTTCTAATTATATATTAAATATTTTAGTCATAACTATTCAAACATATATTATTATCGCCTGTACAAATAGATATGAGCAAATAAATTTACAGCTCAATATTTATCAATTTCCGAAAAGAAAACAATTAATATATGTATAATAACTTTCTATAATGATTACACTACTTTCTAATGTTTCACATAAGTATGTACATGTATATTATACGATGAACTTTCTTTTTCACTCAACTAATTTAATTCTTAAGGAAGAAAGTGTCTAAACTCTTACTTATTGTGAAAAGTCCCTCAGAATTTAAATTTAATTTTCATCTGATGTTTATCACAGAAAATTTATCTGTCCCCTAACGTGATAATGATTTCTTTTGAAAATAGATATTTTTGATTACTATGTTATTTCTTTTTTTTTTTTATTTAAACAAAGAAAATCTAGAAGACATATATAAGACACTAATAGTATTGACATGGATACTTTCTTAAGCCTTAAGATACAAATGTGTTGAATATGTAAATAAAAAACATGTTCATAGTATTTTATCATTTACTCCGACCAAGAGATTTGGAGGAATTTTCTCAATATGCTTGTCTTTTACTAATCCGCAGTAGAAAAATTATGTTCATAAACCAAGTTTCTATATCATTACTCTTACCTTATAATGTGATTTAAAAATAAAAATTTTTTAGGCTCATAAATCTCGAATAAACTTTAACTTGCTTTGTAACGTGGGAATATAATTTATTTTATAGATTTTTAATTTGTTATGTATATGTTATTATTAGGTATGCATGTTGGCAGATCGAAAACATATTTTAATCAGTTATCTCCATGTCAAAAGGGCTTTTTCTAATAAATTGAAATATAGATAAATTGTATATTATGTTATCAATGTTCCTAATTTTGTCTTTAAATTAAAAACATCTTATATTTCTTATCATAGTTTGGAACAATAATAAGATAACATTTATGAATATTTATATCTGTCAAAATAAGAAATATATTCTAAGTGAAAAATAAACATCTTCACTCAAATGTTTAAAACGTTCGGTTAAAGGAGATGGGGGTTCCCAAATAAACTGTCAACTTCTTTCTCTCCCAATCTCTTTCAAAAACCGATTAAAAACCGTTTCCTATTTTTAAAAAAAAGAGAGAGAGAGGGAAAATATATTTTTTTCCCTTCTTATCGGTTTCGGACATTTCATCAGAACTGCGAAGTATTGCTAGACTAGGGATGATTAATTGTATCCGGTGTGTAGACTCCTAAGGTCAAGCATAGAATAAATAAAACAAAATCCCTGCTCAGAGGAGAAATGAAAAAGAAAAGAGAAAATCTAAGATATGCCCCATGCGCGAAACGCAGGGGCGGCGACATTCTCTGGGGCATATGGTGCGATCATTTCCTGTAGTGCCGGCGCTGACCTTAATGTTTTCTCCGTTTGAAGAATGGATTTTGATACGATGTCGCTATCGGTTTCCTTCGACTGATAGTCCAATATTGATCTGTTCCTTCCCTGGTATATTACACCTAAATGGTAGAGCTAGCCGAATTTTTTCACACATACACACTCGCATTCACTCTGTACTAACTTAGATTCTTGTTTTTTTCCTCCCCTTTCGCCTGTGTTTAGATTCTTTCTTCTTTTCGATACATAAATGATTTTTTTCCCTTCCCTTTCTAAGCGCTAGTGACCAGTATAGAGTGATAAATAGATGCTAAGAAGAATCTAAGCAAAGTTTTTATGTATTAATGACATTGGGACGGAAGAAAGAAAAGCGACGACAGAATAAGTAATGTTTGTCATGGGAGAAAAAAACCGCTTCAGATATTGTTAATTTTGATATAAGTTTTTAAACTCTTAAATAGCAAGTATTTTTTAAAAAAATAATTGATTATAAAGGTAATTTTAAAACTGTGATTTCAATTTTTAAAGCTATTTTCGTTTGGGCAATTTTAAAACTGGGGAGGGGTTTCAATTGTTAAAGCTATTTTTTTAATGATAAGAGATTGGAAATACATGTTTCGAAATATATATGAATAAATACATTATTTCATTAATATCATATTTTATTTCCACCATCATATAAGTGTATTGTTTTTCAAGGGAGCTTCAAATTAATACTTTTCCTCTTACATAAAATTCGTTCTTTTTCCCCTTCAAAGCAATAATATTAAAACGATTAACTCTTTACATGTTTTATTCAAAAAATACCCATTTTATGAAATATTTCTAAATTTTATATCGTATTTATTCAAATCTAAGCCACTTTTTCCCCAATGTTAATGCTATTAAAAGTTGGTAAAGGCTTAGAATCGAAGGTAAAACTTATTTGTTGGGTGGGGTGGGGGGAATTGAATATGATACTCTAATGGTTAGAGCAATTAATTCTATTATTAATTAATATCATTCAATTCTTATGAGTTCACATTTTAATTTTTTAAGTTTCGTAAGTATCATTTATCAAAACATTTTTTTACACTATACTTCATTTTTCATAGAAAGTTATTGATAAATTGAGGTGTGGCTTAGATTCGAATAAATAAGATAATTTAATAAACACCATTGCGTTTAGTATGTATGTATATGAGTGTGTAAACACGATACACATAATTTTAAATAAGTATTTTTCTCTTAAAATCTTCTGAAAAGTGTTTTCGAGCAAAAATTTTATTCTTTAAAATTAGACGTTTGCAAAAACTCAAAAAAAGGGGTAATTGATCTAAAAAATATTTTTGTAACAATATTTTGCTTTTTTTTCTTTTTCTAAAAGTTAGAGAATGTCTTACTTAAAGATTATAATATGAGATATATATATATATTTTAATCCTTAAGGGACTCTAAAAGTTACATGTTAAATCTAAAGAGCTTATAGCTTATTATAATGCATCTTATTTCATAAAAAGAATTATAGATTCTGATATATTATTCCTTTTCAATGAAATATTCATACTTAATGAGTTATAATTAAAATTAAAAATATAAAGAGCTTATTTTTAACTGCATTTGACTGAGACTCCTCAATATAATGTTATTTTATTTATTTATTTATTTATTTTTGTAAAAAATAATCACATTTTTTTTTCCAATGATTCGATATAATTTTAGATCTTATTCAAAAATAAATAACCTCATCGAAAATAGAAAAAGATTCAATAACTTCTTAAAGAATTAATTTAAATCTATGTACTTTTTATAATCGTATGTTTTATAATGATAAGGCATAAGATAAGCAAATAAATAAAGCTTTTGCAACATTCATAACCCCTTAACTGGTTTACCCGTACACTGTGCGGGCTACTAAAAGCTGGTCACTACCTGTTTGCCCACACGCTGTACTAGGTACTGATATTTTTCACTTCATATCTTTGATTTAGACATATTTTTAATTCTTATAGTGCAGTGCTTCTCAAACTTTCAATATTTGCGACCCAATATTTAGTCATAATGTTCATCGCGCCCCCTCCCCATACAATAACAATGTTTTGAATTCAATAATACTATATATTGACGATAAAACTATAATGCGACTTCAACCTCTTACGTACGTATATAAACGTCTCGCTAACCCAAACGATGATTGCCCCGGACGTATGTATACGTCTTTCAAAAGTACAAACTGTTCTGTGCACTGTTATCCATAAAATTATTCCGAAGGATTTGGAATGCAATAAAAAGACCTTGGCAGTGTGTGTGAAGGATTTACTTATTTCATAGAATTTGCTTATTCATTCCTTTTCTTTCCCCCAATGCATCGCATACGTATACTTAAGTGGAAAACGGTGGCATTGGGGAAAGATTTGCGTAACTTTTAACCACAGCAGTTTTATGGGATTAATTATAAACCGTACAAATTATCAAGATAAATATTAATTTTTGGACATCATTTTTTATATGAAAAGCCCATGGGGTCACTGGTAATTTTTAAACTTGTTCTTAACTTAGCATTGTTAAATTAATTATAAAATACATTGTGCACTATACTGATACATTTATAAGTTTATTATATCAGTGTAAATATGCATTTTATTTTTTATTATGTCAGAATGTATTTTGTTTGTTTACTTTTAATAAATTTATAGTTTTCTTAAATAATGTTTTGTTTTGACTTTTCAGTACGCTCGCGCCCCCTCGTAGAGTTCTCACACCCCCTAGGTGGGTGCGCCCCACAGTTTCAGAAATACTGTTATAGGGAGATTATTAGTGCTAGTGTTTTTAAGACTTTCAGTTTGTCCATAGTATTGAAATATTTCTCATCCGTTGTGGTGAAGGTGGGAAATATTTTTTGAAGGCAGGAATTTAGATTCTTGAAACCATTCGATTAAGAACAGAGATTGTCAAGCTAATTAGCAATTTGTGTTTGAGAAGGAATGAAAATGGAAAGATAATCCAAAAAAGCCGATAATATCTCTGTCCCCCATTGCAATGTAAAAAACCTAGTGCCACACCATACTTCACTTTGTATTTTCTTATATATAAACACACACACATGCACAAAATCCTCAACCGCTTGAAAAAGAGGTACGAACATGAATTTTTTTGCAAATATGACAGAAATTCCTTTTAGGATATATGAAATATTCTTCATAGCATGCAGAGTTTATTTATAAAAAGCAAAAACTAGCGGGGTTGGGGTACCACAGTTATAAATAAAAAATAGAACAAAAACTTTAAAATTGAAAATAAAAATTAAATTTTGCTTTGGCATTTGTTGAAAAATTTTAAAATTTATGAATAAAAATTTTTTTTGGGAAATTTTGGCAAAAAATTTTATTTTAAATTAAATAAAATTTATAACCGTTTTATTTCAAATTTTTCCTTTTAAAATATATTTTAAAAGAAAAAGTTTTCATTTTAGTGTTTATTTTTCAGTAAATTTTTCTTAGAATGTTTTTGGAAAATTTTAAACCTTATTAAGTTTAATCCATTTTTAAAATGAAATGTAGTAATTAATTATTTTCAAATTTTTTAATTTTTTTATAAAAACAAAAATAATAATTTTTAAAAACATGTTGTATATTTTCTTTGCTATAAACTTTTGAGAAACACCCTAATTTAAATAATTTAAATAAAAAATTGGTTCCAAAATTAATTTCCTAAATTAAAAATTTTCCTGTCATAAATAAAAAAAAATTTAATTAATTTATTTTGAAGGAGAAAATTTTAATTTAAGTGTGTCATAAATTTACTCAAACTAATTTATTCCTTTTCGTCTTTCCATAATTTTTTTTAAACTTTCCATAAAAGTATTCCTTGAAGTAAGACCATAGTTTTTCGGATTACTATTTCAAAGATTTTGCTTTTTTTATTTTTATTAATAAACTGTTATTTATTTGGGAGCTTACAATGGTTTTTGAAAAATTTAAAACCACAATTTAAGATAATTTAACTGTGTGTTTTATTAAACAGGGTTCGAATTAAATTTTAAATTTTAATTTTAAATTATTTAACGCAAAAACTGAAATAAATAATTTTTTAAAAATGTTTTTTATTTTAATAAAAATGTTTGTTTTGTTTAAAAACTTTAAAAACCTAAAAACAAAAAAAATCTTTGTTTAAGATTTTAAAACCCCTCCATATTCCTAACCCTTAACCTTAACTTTCACAAACGCAAAATATGCACTTATTATGACCGTCTCATCCTTCCACAAAGCAGGGTAAGAAAATGAAAAATAAAAAGAGAGAAACCTATCCAGTCGATGAATAACAATCTAAAACCTCACGTGAATAACAAACACCAAGAAGAAATGACACATTTCAAACAAATCCCTACTTTTGCTAAGGATTTTCCTTTGGTATTCCACGCGAGTCAGTATTTATAGCACAAGGGGCCTGACGCTCTTTTTACCACCTTGACGACTGATCTCAGGGATTGGCCACTCTTTTGTCACTACTCCATGTACACTGTACACAGGTCTTTTAGATGGGGTTAGTGTTAAGAGAAGAGATATTTGTAAAAAGGAATGACTATGAGTGTTGATCCCGATGCTACAGGGATTTGGGCGCAATAAAAACAAGTGAGCAACTTTCTTTTCGCGAACAGAGCTTTATTTGTTCTTCCCTCCATGGGGGATCAAAGCGGATTGGAGGACGTAATGAAATGTTAAGCTGCTAAGAGTGTGGTGGCATTGATTTCATTTTCGGATGGGATATTTTTAGGATGATCTAAATTAATCAAATCGTTGGTTTTTGAATAAATGGTATCTTTTTTTTGGAGGGAGGGGATAAAGGAATATCTTCTTTGTGATATGTTTCGTATAATTTGGATACAAATTTTCAAATGGCATGTTCCTACTCTGAAAATAATGCAAAAGTCTTTAAAGGACATTAATTTTCCAGTAACGGTTAAAGAGAATTTGCATTAGCTTCACACAGCGAGATTTGGATTTGCTTTATGGATTGATGTAGAATAAATGAAATACATTATTTAAAAAGTAATCATTCGTTAAAATACATCAGAGAGAATTTCTCTTTTAAAAAAATAAAATAAAAAATCTTCCCCATTAAATGCTGAGTCAATAAGTGATTATTTTGACATTTCATGGAATATTACACTACAGATTTTTAAGATTTCGTAATATAGAAAGTGTTACTTTAATCTTTTTTGAAAAGGCGATTTTTTACTGGGCTCAATGCCGGAATATATTTTTGCATTAAATCATAAATAAACTTTTTAAATTATTGGTGCAATTATTTTGAAGTTATTAAAATATTTTCATCTATACAAATTTAGTTCATCACAGGGGGAAATAATTGATTATTTCCACATATTGATAGTCAATATTTACGCAACATAATTTTTTTAATTTAACTCTAGTTTAATGGAGCAGTAGCCATTTTGCATTTTTTTCTTTTTATAATTAATTTATGTTTATTTATTTTTGTTTCTATTTGCATTTTTTTATTAATGTTTTGACTTTTCGCTCTTATGCAGGCAGATGAGTTATAACGTCAATGTTATTAGTCAAAATATGAAAAATTTCTAGAATAATGTACATTAGGTTCTTGCACGCAAGCGACCGTACTCTAGGATTGGTCCTACTCAAACTGTGACTTTAAGTAGCAATTAATACATATTCAAGTAAAAATACATGATTTACTAGCCTTTACACCGGCTTAGTTGATTTTTTCCTTATATTGTATGACTATATATTGTTTTTAAATCTGTTTGAGTGATATTCATAAAATGATTTTGAAAAATCGCCAGTAGTAATTTATTATGTATAAAGGTGCATGAAAGTCTGATCACAAGTAAAATTTAATATTTTTATATCACATATTTTAAGGATTTTGTTTTATCCTGATCGTTTGAAAAGTCTTTTTTGATTCAATATTTTATTAAATTTTACTCTGTATTGAACACAGGTGCTAAACTTTTTAAAAAGATTTTTTTAAAAGTTTTAAATAAATAAACTGATATTTCACATCTAAAGTTTATTTATATTAATAATAGAAAGAAAATTTCAATCTCCTGGATTACCTACATGGTTGATAATAAAGTCAGGGATTGGGGTTTTACAACCTAAATATAAAAAACCACTTTTTCTCGAGAATAGACTATTATTTCACTTCTTCAACGTTGAACGAGTATTACACGGAATAGCCAAAAGAACATTAATTTTCAATTTCCTGGAGTCGTTCAAGTTTGAATAAAAGAAATTTTTATCTACTCTTCCTAGTGAGTGGGAAACGAAGCTCGGAAGGAGGAGAGAAAACCCCAAGAGATTCGAGTCAAATTTAATCTGAACTGGGCGAAAAGGATAAAATATTCTGGAAAAGGAAATCGCTCCATTTCTTTATGCAGAACCCAGTCGATGGCAGGTTTTTGCACGAAAGAAAGTGGAAAAAAGCAACTCAAGCCACATCCATCTTGACAGTGGCGGGCCACTGATGTATTCGAAACCATTGTGTAACACAAGAGTTGGAAGAAAATGGAAAAAATCGGGAGGGGACAAGAGATCCTAATGGCTGTTCTTTGGGATCCGATCCCTGAGTCAGGGTCTGATATTGCAAAAGCATGTCCGAGTCAGTAGATCGGAAACAAACATGTCCCAACTTGAGGGGCGGAGGGCGGTGAACATGTGAGCTACAACAGTCTTATATATTGCCCGGAACACTACCATGCTAAGGTATCTTCTCCATTTTCAATGCATGCCACAGTGAAAGGGGTCTATATCTGATAAAGTAGACATATTTGGTCACATTTCAATTATAAATCACGCAGAAAATATTTTATTAACAAAAATAGTACCTATTTTTACTATAATGCATGTTTTTTTTTCCTCATTTATAATTGAATTTTTATGTGTGATCTATCACATATGACTGATAAGGAACTTTTAGAATATATAAGATTCCATATAATCCCTTTTACCTTAATTCATAACAGCATAGCAGTGATTGGTTTATGGTACGTACAAATTTAAATTGAATGTTGTTGTTTTTCATATCAAAATTCGTTTTAGATTGTTATTCAGAGGTAAAATTTAGGTAACATATCTAATTTTCCTTGTTTTATGTATATCCATTGAAATAATTCTGCAACGCCTTTAATCGAGTAATATATTTTTGACATTTTTTCTGATGACAATACTCTTTTTTGCACTAGTATTTGTGTGCTATTTCAAACTAACCCAAGATTTAAAAATCTTATCAAAACCTAAATTTTATTTAATTTCACAATTGTTCATTCTACATTAAGTGTTTATTTTTGTTTTATATTATTTTAAATTCAACATTTTAGTCTGTATTTCAAAATATTGAAACAAACATCATAGGTACTACATTTTCACTGTTTTTTTTTCTTGTAATACCATGCAATTATATGTGTTAAATAAAAATATTGGACTTCTTAATTAAATTTTTAATATGTTTTAATGATGATTCCTGTTAATAACTCATATACTTAATTGTATATTGACTACTCATATGTTTCTCCATGACTTGAAGAAATATAGTAATTATGTTTTAACTGTTCTTGCGTCTAGACAAAAGTTTCATTTTCAGTATAAATATGGATATATAATTGATTAAAATCACATTTTTTGAAAAATTAGTTTTGTTTAAATGTTAATAATTAACTAAAAGAAAAAAACGTAAAACTTTTTTTTTTTTCCTTTGACAATGCATTGGTTGAGCATGACATAGTTTCTAGAAAAGAATTATTCATTTCGATTTAAAATGACTTTATTATAAAAGTAAAAATTCTTCGCAAAAATGAGAAGTTTATCATCCCAAATAGAGATATGTATATATTGCAATTAAATAACAAGACCGAAAACATTTTTGTATTAATTACTTAAAATGTGTATTAAAATAATAACTGTTTAATAAAGTTTGTGATTAAGTAATGACTTTTTTTATTATAACAAGAATTAATAGTTAAACCCCGTTTTAGCTCATTCATTTATTAGGAGGATTTTTAATGCGACATTTGTGATCTATTTCATTCCAAAATGGAGAGTTACAATAATATGATTTCTGCGGAAACATTTTATAAAATCGACATATTTGTTGTGTGTGCTCTTGGCGTAATCCTTCATTCTGAAAGAAAATTTTCGTTGATCTTAATCAGTTAGTATATCTGTATATATACTCAAGTTATTTTTAAATCACATACTATTTTGTCTTTCGAAAGAAAAGTAAAAATATAGACACGACTTCAGTTTAATGAGTATTAGAATAACCTCAAATAAAATTCAAATTTTACTTTATTTTATAACTGTCCAAAAACTCTAAAATACAGGTTGTAAAATTCATACTTAGCATTCTGATTAAAAACAACTCTAAAACGTCTGTTTCTTAAAGAGGATTATTTCACTCAAGGTTGTACAATATTTAAATGTGATTCTAATGAAGATTGAAAATTATTGGCATTTGAAAAAAGAGGCTTAAACTTTGTTAAGTTTACTTAGTTTATCTCTAGATATAAAGTTGTCCCATCTCATCAAGTAATAGTAATGAAACTAATTTTAGAGAAGCGTAGAAATATTCCGATCACTGCAGAAAAATATATTTATTTATATTAGTGAGTGTTTTCTGTAACGCAACTCGAAGGTTATTGGCAACGGATCTTCTAATTTAGAGCCTTGGTCAAGTGACGAAGATACCAGAGCTCAACCCCGTTACACCTATCCGAATTTCCCCACGATACCACGGGACGGACTTTGAACCTGAAATATTTTAACTTGCATCAGCCCCTCTACACGGCGAGTCTTCAAAGGCACTAGAGCTCAAATTCATGACACACTGGCCATGAATTCATGACCATAATCACTAAGCTATCACGGACACTATTTATATTAGTAATTCTCCTTTATAAGTATGTTTAAAATGTTTAACTCTCGATAGGATGTTAGGGTTAGTTTCAAGCTCACTTAAGAAATTAAATAGGACTCCAATGAAACACAAAAGAATTTATCTACCACATTATGATTTACAGCAGTTTTTTCATGCAATATATATATATATTGGATCACTACATTGAAAATTAAGGGATATACATAAACAAAATACTCAACTTTGGGAAAATTAATCTGTCAGAGCTAATTAATTGATTAAAGATATTCCAGAATTAATTATATACATTGTTCACTTAAAATAAAGAGTTAAATCGTTTTCTAAGGTCCTCATTAACATACAAAAAAAATGACGCTTAAATTTTGTCATAAACTATTTTTTCGGGACAAAAATGATAATCTTTGCAATCCGCTGAAAACGCCATCAGCTGAAAACGCAATTTCTGCTATAAAACTATTCGCCTTACCCGCTAAAATACTCATCAAAGAACCCGTGCTGCCATATATCTTGGAAGAGTGGATTTCAAAAAATATTCCTGCGAAGTATTGTCAGAATATTCTTAAAATTGGTTATATATGTTATTTTAAAGTGATTGGTACTTATAAGTACCGTCGGTAGATAAAGGGCTAAAATTGTGCGAATATAATATCTTCTATCCTTTATTATAGACCACAATCTAAAGTAATTAAGTTACAGAGTTTAAGTTAGTATTATAAAGGGATCAATTCAAGTGACCAATATATAAAAATTTTAAAGATTATCCTTATCTATACTCCAGTAATGCGTACAATATGTGTTTAATCTAAAAGAATTAAATCAATTTTACATAAAGTTGAAAATGTGCCTTATACTTTATTTATTAATGTGAATTGATATTGCCAAGTACTACGAAATAATACTAATTATCATTTCATAAGTTACAAAATGAAAATAGAAGGTGCTTTTTGCTGTAATATCTGCATGTATGTGTGTCTAAAAATGGCGATGGTGTTGTAGTTTGATATGATCCGTAGGCTAGATTTTGCATGAAAAGGTCTCTCGTCTGGGGAAAACAGACATCGAAATGCAATAGGTCAGCTGCGGCAAACATATGCAAGCTTTTCTTTCGACCAGAAGCAGCTATCCGTTCCACTCATCCAGCCTTTCTTTCCTCTTTGTCATGTCGCTCGGAATGCGTTTTTTGGTTGCATAAAATTCCCCACATTCTTATCCACTACCTCCTTGTCGTTTTTCTTCAGGAGTGTTTTGTTCCGTTGTTTAAGACGTCATTCTTTTAAACCTTCCGCCTAGATATCTGAATAGAAAAAATTCGAACACGACTCTCAAGTTTCTCGTATATTACAATCAGTATAACTCCGCCTGAATTCCCCTCTTGGCGGAAGCAAAAAATCGGAAAGAATTTGAGATATGCCGAGGAGGAAAAACTTCTGGGGTTTTATTTTCTAGCCCGAAAAATCTCCTATTTTTCTTCGGAAAAGCGTTTTGGAAAATTCGTGCAGAACATAGTTAAACTAAAACAAAAGTAGTGAGTTTTTTTACAGTCATTCATTTATGCAGACATTTGAAAGAGCGTGAGGTCTTTTGACGCGGGCAATAAAAATTCGAAATAAAAAAATAGTACTGTTTGAATAAATTGAGATGACCATTGTTGTGAATGTTTTTGATATGTAAAAACGCTATACGTTTTTGATTATTTTAATATTTCATCCTTTAACAGTAGCTTGTAAGAATAATGTGATGTGTACAACTATCGATATTAAAATTATATATTTTTAACATGTAAGACATGGATGGGGTGCTTGAGTAAGCATTTTACACCATTAAAAATGCTCTGTGACTTACTGGAGAAAAATGTAATGAAGAAGTAGAGACGCAATATAGTGGTTAGGAAAACTTTATGAAACAGTCTTTATTTCAGAGTTAAGATGAGGAACCCATGAAAAAAGTCTCAAGATTTTCTGATTATAGTATGCTATCTTTCAATTGCTTATCAGTTTTCATTTTTCAGTATTAAAATTGAAAAAAAAAACTTAACATTTAGATAAAAAATGTAACATTTACTTCATGTTTTTATAGTCCTTTTTTTAACTACATTAAAGTTGAGAACAAGTGAACCAAGTATATTTTTATGAAATGAAATGGAGGAAAATAATATTTAAGTATTCTTTTTGTATGATTCATAAATGTTTTGTAGAAAAATATAATATATGAAAGCCAAATATGAAAATTATGACCAAAAATATTAATAATCGTGTGTTTCCCTTTTATATTAACAAATTCTATTAAGGCATAAACATTTAATAATTCTTAAGTTTATCCTCTTTTTGTATCTACTTTAATATATTTCACTGGGATTTTAAAAAAGAAGACTTTTCAGTTTTTCTTGAGTCTACTGCAGATTTCAATTCCTAAAATTTTCAAATTAAAAAACACCAAAAGTGTGAAGCTGGAATTTTATTAGAAAATAATAATAACAATAATTCCACAAAAAACTGTACATTTAACATTTTATGTTTCTGCAACGTTTCCACGGTCGATACACACTTGCGTGTAAAAATATCCCTAATGTTTTTCTAATGATCTCTTTCCTCTCAACAGAAAGAAAAAAAAGCAATGAAAAAAGCATTCCCTCTTCCAACAGTTAATTTTGTACAGCGCTATTAAATTCTAATTTCAACCCTTCCTCTTTCTCCCTCTTTCATTAAAACGTGCACTTCTGTTACTCTATTAACGAAATATTAATAAATGATGTCTCAAAACATAACTCTTACTTAAAACACTCCTAATCTGAGAATGAAAATTTTTTATTATTATTATTATTTGCGAGCATGAGAAAAATATATCAGGGGAAAAAGAAAAAGACTCCCGCAGGGAAATGAAAACAGAGAGGGCTTCACATCTATCTTTTTAACTCCCCGAAAAATCTTCGCCACTTTTCCCCAATCTTCCAATTACACTTGACACGTGGCAGTGATGAGCTAAATTAAGCGTTCTTCTCCTTCTTAAGCGGAGTTTTTATTTCCTGCAGTTTTCCTGCTCGCCTTTTTATTACTTCAGCCTCGGCTAAATACAATCTCTTTTTCCGAGTGGTGACACTTCTCCCATTTTTTTCTTCTTTTTCTGTTTTGTTTTTTAAAGGCGCCTTTTGAACCCTCTACCTTTCAAAAGTCAATGTAGATGAATGCAACTTAAACACTCCTCGGAGACATAAAAGGTATTCCTCTTCTTCATTGGGATCTTTATTTTATTTTTTTCTTATCTTTTTTTTCCTCGTGTTATTTTCTATCTCTCTCTCTCTCCGTTTCCTCTAATTCTTTCTCTCCATCTTGCTCCTCTTCCCCTTTCGAGACGTGCCAGGACTTGTCACAAATAATTCCCCGGATTATTTAATTATGTTTCACGAGGTTTGAAAATGAATTTGATATTTCAAAAGTTACTCTCAGTTTGACGTGGTTATGAATGTGACGCGAACAGGAACAGGAGAGGAGAAGGTGACAAATTTAGTGGCGTCCGGAATTAGAGGGGTGGATGCGATATTGCTGGAATATTTTTACTGATACAGTCGAGTCTCGATGATGATGATGATGAGTTTGGTGTTTTATGGAGCAAGAGCCAGTTTTGGCTATACTGCGCCAAACATTCATAGGTCTGTGGTCTGGACGGGAAAAGAAGAAAAGGAGAAATTGGATGACAAGATGGAGGGTCGAAAATAGAGAAGGATCACTGGGGTACCCCGGGGTCGTGAACCCGTGTTCATCAAAGATAGTAAACCCCTTGGGAAAAGGAAAAGATCACTAGGGTACCTCGGCATTGTGACACCCGTACCCACCTAAAGAAGGTGAGCCCCCTGAGGGGACAGTCGAGTCTGGTAAACTCGGCCTAGTGTGACTCGAAGGGTGGCCGAGTTTGTGAAAAGACCGAGTTATCGAGAAAGAGATTAAAAAAGCATAAGTACGAGTGTTTCCTCGGAAAGTATTGTACTGCAATTTGTTTGTTCGCTTGAGAATACAACAAAAAATAAACTGCCTAAATACCCTTAAACCAGGAGTGGCCAACCCAAATGACCTCGCGGGCCAATTCGAAAGAACTTTACAATCCTGCGGGATGCATATAAAAATATATATTTTTATATTAGTTTTTTGGATCCATTACCAACATTTTTTTGTTGGAGTGAAAATTTAAAACAGACTGATATATTGTTATTGTTTTCATTGTTTTTCATGTATGCAAACATAGATGATATAATGATAATAATGCAATGATCAAATAATGTTTAATTTATTTAATTAGTGAGCTATCTGTTTCTCAACTCTTTCACTTAGTTTCTTCAAGTCGATCTCAATGCATGTGTATTTGCGTATCGAAATTGATGTTTAGCAACGTGATTTAGTTTGGCACTTATTTTTTACTAAAATCATTTAACAAAAAAAAAAGATTAAACAGTAAAGAAGAACGTGGACACAAAATTATTCAAGACAGGAATTTATTTCATGGGTTAACAAAAACCTTTTTAACCAAAAAATTTCATGAGAAAATTATAAGTCGAATTTTGAAACATTGAAAAAGAAATTAAGGGAACAATTATTCAAGACAGGCCACAAGTGGCCCCGGGCCGCGGGTTGAACAACCCTTGATCCCTTAAATTAAAGGAAATTTTTTAGACATGAGAAAAAATTACGAAGAAAAATAAAGGAGCATGATACTAAAATGAAAATTTGAATTGAAAATGAGAATGGTATTAAAAGTAATTTATCCGATCAGACACACCTCAGAAAATACAAGTACTTTATGATGGTAGAAAGCAGTCTGAAAATTAAGTAGCTGACTTTGCAAAGAACTTTTGCTACCTTTTTTAAAGTAATGTGTAATGTTCTGTTGTCTTCCATGTTGCACTCTGCGTTTTGTTGCTTCATCACGAAGACGACGAAGGAACAGTAAGTCTATTGCCGACGCACTATGTTATTCAAAATACTGAAAGGCTATTTCGACAGTGATATGTGATATTTTAGGAGTTTGTGTGGAGTCTTCATAATTTCCGGCCTTTTTTCATTAACTGTGACAGCAGCAATAATTTCAGCAAAGGACAGAATGTCTTTCTCAGTATCGTTTCGGAACCACCATTTGACATCATTTTCATTGGCTTCTACACATTCAGGAACTCTTTTCAGGAGTTTTCCTTTTATACATCATCATATTCAACGAACTCATTTTTCGATCTTTAAGTGTGTGACCGAGCTATCCAGACTACCTGGCTAACCAGTGCCGAGTTTTAGGGATACCGTACTTGCAATGGGAATTCTTACTAGCTACTGTGAAGAAAAGTTCTTGTACCTTTTAGTGCCATTGTATTTCTAACATATATTCATTTACTCTGTAAAAGAAACACTGTTATTACATATCTATTATACATGTGATACTTTTAATAAGAAACCCTTAATAACAATTTATTTATTCAAGTTGATGCAACTTTGTTTTAATATCATGTAATGGTGATTTGTCTTTTGAGTTACCGGCTAATTTATTAAATGTGTTGTTGGCTTATTTGAGACTGACACTAATAACTCAATTTTTTGTCTAATTTAAAATATTAATTATCAATTAATTTTTATAACATATAAAATAATTTTTTCTTATAATATAAAAGTAATATATCACTTGCACTTATTGAGTATAACTAATTTACCTTAAAATGTAACAATTATAATATTCAAACTATTAAAATTATCTAACCTAGTTACATTATACAGATATAGATAATATCCTTCCTAGTTATACAAGAAGTATCTGCGCTGCTTGAAAAATTTATCTAGAATTTAGGGTTTTTTAACAATGATTTGAATAAATTTAAAATATTTTATATAATTTAGTAACAGTCCACAAATTCAACTACATAATGTAGTTTATATTGTTTTGTGAAAAGGTATAATTACACTTCTTATTAAATGATACTAAGAGCTTAACACTTTTTTAAGCTGATATTTTGTGATGAAACATCATAACCCTTCAGGTAAGGGTAATATAAAAAACAAGACCCAAATTAAGGAAGAAAATTACTTCAAGATCAACATAATGCATTGTAAAATTACAAATGAGTAGGGAACGTCGTACTTTAAGGTATCCGACCACTTGCGACAACTTTTTTTTTTGAAAAAATGAAGATAGGGGGGATTTTTGTGTTTTTTTGGTTTATTTAGTATATTTTAAGCAAAAATCGTAAAATTAAAAAACAAAAAAAATTATTATTACTAAAATGGGAAAAACTGGAAAAATGACAAAATTACATGAAGGGGGCCCCCTCTGTAAAAAAATTTTTCGAAAAAATTCTCATTTTTTAAATTTTTAAATTGTTTTTTGTTCCCATGTTTGAAATGCCCTTTCAGGATAATAGATTTTTTAAATTTTTTTAAAAAATCTAGAGATTATTTTAGTGACTATATGAAAAGCTTAAAAACAGGATTATATTCACATAAAGGACTGTAAATTTTTTAAATAATACAGTGATTGATAAATCTGAAGAACAAAATACTTTTCTGTGTTATACCAAACATTTACAAAAAGTTTCATTAAATTATTTTAAAACTTTTTTAGCAATCGCTGTCCGCATTTGAGTTTTTTGAAAAAACACATTTCGAGTAAAACGCATTTTAAAGTTTAACATCTTGTTTAAAGTTATGGCATCTTCTTTAGTTAAAAATTTGTAGTTTTTGTTTTCTAGTGAAGGGAAAAACCCAAAAAGCTTTTTTTTTTTATTAAGCAATAAGATGGTCTAAAAAAACAAATCCTACAAAAAATTTTGTCAATTTTTGAAAAAAATATGATTTTAGGTAGTCGGATACCGGTTTTTTTTAACCGCATACTTAGTTGTAAAAGGGTTTCCCATCGTTTTTTCCTTGCATTTTAAAGAAATGGTTTTACTGGCTGAATTAGCAAATTGCGATGAGAATTTCTGTTTCTTAAAGATTGAGCATGATAAATGAATAAACATGTTTTAAACATGGGGCCTTGTATTAATGAAACATTCCTATCTGGAAATTTGTTCTCATAGAGGAGTATGTATGTGTTCAATAATATTTTTACCTTCTCAGCGAATAACAGACTAGAAGCTAAATGCTCAGAATTCAAGTTTAACCAAATTTCAAAAGTGTTTTTATGAGAAAAAATAATAATAATAGGTCTTATTGAACTATCTGCATTACTTTTGGTCCTTAACTCATTTTCAACAAAATGATTTTGAACAAAACTAATAAAAGAATTTAAAAATCGAGGTTTGCCAAAACAGCACATATTCATTGAAACACAATAATACTCATATGAATGAGAAATACACATGAAAAGTAATGACATGCATTGAGATAGAAAAAAATTTATTCGGGTTTTAGATGTCAATATCGCTTAAAAATAACAGTCGTAAAATAATCATACTCGAGTAAAATGAGAATTCTTGTTGTTCAATCATTTTGGCAAGTGATTGTTTTAGAAAAGCAATTTCATGCGCGACTGGATAACTTCTAATGATCTATCATTTTAACTCATCTGAATTTTTTCATTCAAATATCATTTTACCGATGTCGGAAGTATCAGTTGGCTGCTCTTATATAAATGATCTTCATATCGATCATACATAAATTCCTGTGGTTTTCGGTATAAGAGTGAGCTTAAAAGTGTTGAATTTTCTACATAAGCTCATGAAAAAAATTGGGAAATATAAAGTTAGCAAAACAGCGTAGATTGCATAACTTTTGTATTAGAATTGTAACTCTGATTAAAGGGTGTGTGTGTTTAACGTGCAAATGGAAAAACAATACTTTTTATTTCCTCATTCCACTCCTAAGCCATACTTATTTTCTTTCCATCGCGGTTTGATAAATTACTGCATACCTCAACACCATCCTCTAGTCATTTTAGAAGCTTTTAGAAATATATATTTACCTTTTTACTTTACTTTTCCTGACTGTTTCTTTAGTATTTGTCAAAATTGTGATACTCATACTTGGATTTTTTTTTCAGAACATAAGTAATCTGCTGTTCCTAATTATTTTTTTTTCTTATAATACTACCTATCTTTCAAAATATATTTAAACCTTCAATTATCTATGGATACCAGTCAACCGACTGGTTTTAAGAAACATATTATTTAAGGATTATTTGATGAGTAACAATCATTATTCATGTGATTTATTCTTTTGCTACTTTGCACTTCTTATTACCCCCCCATATCTTTCAAACATATATATCTTATTTATTGCAGTAGCAATATACATGATAAGAAGGAAGAACAATTGTGCAAATGTTAAATTAAAATTACATCAAAGTACTTCTTTTAACTGACCACTTTTATAGAAAGCTTCTGCTATGAAATTTCAATAAAATTTAATTTAATATATATTGTAGGGGAAAAAATCCAGGAAATAGTTGAGAGCTAAATAAAATGCCGATAATCGTCGAATATACATATAGTTTTAACTTGGCTCAGTCCTTTTTGCAGTTAAGAGTCAACCCCTAACCATCCTGACAAGCCTCTGTCAAGCCTAGCTTCCCTAAGCATTCACCAATGTTCCCTATCTCCGTATTTTTTGCCCTTCAACCATTTTATTAACTGCACTAATATTAAGTAATTGCGTTCTACGACAGAAGCTCTTCATAGGTAGTGAATACTTAATCGTGATTAAAGACGACTTATTAATGAGGAAATATTCTTCATAGCCCGGATAAATGTCAGAATATTGAATTTCGGTCCCAATCAGGACGGCAATTACACCTCTCCGTTTGGAAAAAGATGAACTTAATGAAGACATAGATTAATTTAGTCATCATTTGTTTCACTTAAAAGGTAAGAAGTGGGACTTGACGACAGAAATAATCGAGTTTAACGTGATGTATATAGGATGTAAAAAATGAATTTCTTTTTGGCTTTTTGCCCAAAATTAGACGGTTAGTTCATTTAATTTGCTTTTATTTGCAAAGAAAGAATTTTGTGTACTATCTTAGGTGATTACATATTTAAATATAAACTGAAACGATACTGTTCTGTCCATTTATCAGGTTAGGAAAATGAAGTTATATTTAAAAGGTCAACCAAATACATACTTCTTAAGCATAAAAGAGTTCAAGGGTTTGCTTGAATCGATTTAAAATACAATTGTCCCTTAGAAAAGATATGTTGCATTTTCATTTTTATGTATTAAACTTTTTTTAAAAAAACATGTTGAAAAAAATACTTACGTCTCAAAATGAAGGAATATTGTTTGAAAAGCGTAAAGAAGAATTTTTTAAAACCGAAACTGTAAGAGATTGTTGACAGGCTACTTTTACTACTTATATTTTTGGTATAATTTTTATTAACATTCATATTATTGTGAAAAGTTTAATTCGTTATAGAGCAAAAAGTATGGTATAAAATAATAAGTTTATAAATTGTTTGTTTCATTCTGATTCCTATGAGTAGAGAAATTAATTTGCTTAAAATCAGAAAATATATAAATTGAAAATGCATCCCCTCTCTCTCTTAAAAGATTTTTGATTCGATTTAAATGGAAACGATTAGTTTAAGGTAAGCAAAAATTTAAGTTCTTAAGTTAATAAAATTTTACACTGTCTAATCATCTTATAACTCATGATTCCGATAAAAAATTCAATAATATTTTCTCCGAATTTTTCAGAATGTTCCCTGAAGATTTGAATTAATTCTTTAAATTTTAAACATAATTTTTCTTCAAAAAATAACATACTGTTAAAAGTACTCATGATTTTTTTTAAAGAAATTAGCTATCATATTCAATTATTTTTGCAAAACGTTTTACGAACTTCAAATGTAAAGAGTTGTTACTCTTACGCATTATAACATTAATCGTAGCATTTGACAGCGTCTTTTTTATTTGACCAATTATTTGATGGTATAGTACTTAACCCGCGATCACTAGCGCGGGGTGTTCTCTACACCCCAGCAACAAGAAAATCCTCCCAGATTTCTAAAAAGAATGTGCAGAACCACGATTTTTTCTGTAGCTGCACATTTTAGGTCATTGAACCTTCAGGCGTGATGCAATCCCTCTTTGGAACGGTTGAATGTAATGACCTTAAAAAGTTTATCTGGAGGGCTGAGAATTCCCGAGAAGTTGAGCATTTGTATACAGTCTGCTCTGAAAGTTTGGAAAATGATTAAAATATTATTTTTCTACTTTCTACTATCATTATCTCATTAATTATAAAGTATATTTATTACTGGCATATACGTTTTACTGGTTTATGAAAAAATATAAAATTATGTGTTTTAAAATGAAAATTTTGTATGTTTAGTTTAAATTAATGTGTTAGTCTCATTTGTGTGCAATAAATTAAATAATTTTATTTGTATAATACAAAACACATCTTTGTACTTTTATAAATATGTATCATAATGACTTAATTTTATTTTGATAATTAAATACAGCGTTAAAAGTTTGGGTGTTCTCTAACCTGCAGTAACGAAGGTAGCAAAAACAGGCGCGAGTGACCGCGGGTTAAATACTACTGTTTTGTTGTTTCGTACGATATCTCTCAAAAATAATGTTGCCAACTTCTAGATTTTTATTTTAAAAAGCTGTTTGCTCCTTTAAAAACATAGCAACTATACTGGTAGACAAAACCTAAGAAAAAATGAAGAAATAATATATATGTAATACAAAAATCAGGAGTCGTTACATGTCATACTTACAGCCCTTGTGCGATAACACGGCGTTATTATCTCTATTAACAAAAGCATCACTGAAAACAGCAAAAAAAAAAAAAAAGGAAAATAAGATATAACTTCATTAATGTATCCGAGTTCACAGTTTCAGATCATCAAATGTAACGGCAATCACCTGTTCAGCCATGATCATTATACCATTATAACCATATAGGTGTATTTCATGGACATTGCGGGGTCGATTTTTTTATGCCATTTTTACACTCGGTAAGTTGGAAATCTATGAGATAAAAGACTAAAGACTTGGTCTATTTTTCTCTGAGAAGAGCACACATTTTCAATTATTCTTAATACAAGCTGGAAGCTATCAACACCATTACAATCAGATAATATGTTGTTTTCTTCTCTCATTTTTATATACATTAGAAATGTTCGGGCGTATAGTTCGAAAAGCATCTGAAAACATTTTCAGTACTTGCCAAAGCAAATCTGAATACCTGTAGCAACTCAGTTCATTTGTCATTTGACAGGTATTGAGTAACAGTTTCCCTTCGCTGTTAGGACGCTATACATGCAAGAACAATCACCCATCTTGTACATGTCACATACCCCTCTTGTTTGAAATTATGTCTAAAATCGGCAAACCTATCTCAAATTCTCCGACAAAAACTATCCATTATCATCAGTCTTTATTTAAGTTTTCTGGTAATCTATCCCCATATTAAGTCATCTAAATGATACTGACCAAAATTATTACAAATTTCACAAACATGTTTTTTGTTTTTTGCATTCAGATTTTATTACAGCTAACGCTAAAGGCAAACGCTAAATACTTTTATTTCTTATCGGCTTTATCATGTGAGCTACGCTAATGTATAAAAAACTGGCATGCATGTCATGTTTTCCACTTTGTTACGTTATTATGTTAATTGATTTTGTAGCTGTCACCAATGAAAATAAAACTCATCCTTAGTATTTATCCAAAAGTGTATTTCGCAAAATAATGTCAACAAACCAAAAAGTAAAGTAATATATACGTATATATTAATTTATATATTTCTGGCATACAACGGGCACTTTTAATACAAAAAATAAGATCGAAACGTATGAGTGAGTTTTATACACCGTGGATATAAACACGATAACTTTAAAAAGAAAAAATGCGTATAAAAAAATTATATTTCTACACATACTTCAAGACTGTTTATTTAAAACAAATGACATACGTCATGAAATTTTCTTATTGGATATGAAAAGTTCGTCATATTCGTCTTTGGTTACATCTTCAAGCACATCGAATTATGTTTCATCCTTTAACCACCACTGTTACTTTGATTCATAAATAAAAAGTCCTCTTTCGTTTCATTTAGATTAGCAATACTCAACCTGCAGCCCATCGAGCCTTTTTAAGTGACCCGGTCATATATATATATGACCCATTGATCTGAGAAATTTACTTAATTAAGAACACTGTATTAAAAATTTGGTGGGAAATTCTTTGTCAAGAAATCAACTATATCAATTTTGCTTTTTGCTGTCATATGTCGTATGGGTAAGAGTTGATATTTTTTTCTATTTGGAACGGTTACGGTTAGTGATAGCAGACAACAGTAGAGTAGTGACAATTTTATGGGTGGAACTAATTTTTAACTATCTTCCATATCTTGCAAGTGGAAATATTCGAAGAAAATATAACGTTTCAAGACGATTGAGAGATTGACTATTTTGTAGTGAAAAACAAACATGAATCAGTAATTTTTGATTTGTCTTGAAAGTGCTGTATTTAAAAAATACCAATAAACAGGAATCTCAATGACACTTTTCCTCGAAGAATTCTTTCAAGAGGTGATAAATAGGCCTTCTTGAATAGTCTTTACAACAGCAACATAGTGGTTTGTCAGTGGTATATCACAGCGGTAGCAAAGACATCCTAAGAAGCTTGTTATATTATTGGTAATCATATGAAACCGTTTACTGATGCAGAAGTTGTGAAGCGTGTTTCTTAAATGTTTCTAATTTAGTGATAGTGACAAAAATAAAATTTAAAAAAATTATAAATTAATAATTAAAAAAAGTCCAACAGAAGTTATAATATTTTGATCAATTTTCCACATTTTAAACAACCAATGTCTTAATTACCTTGGTCTTAAAAATTCTCTCCCCCCCGCTCCACCATTTATTCTTACGTTGCGGCCCGTGTGAAATAACTAACGTATGCGGCCCAGAATAAAAAAAGGTTGAGTACCCCTGATCTAGATTGTTATATATACCACATTTTTTAATGGCTTTTTTAGTTATGTCATGTTTTTCCATGCTTTTTTTATCCGCTCACATTATATTTTGACCAGTGCTTCACCAACTTTCAATATTTGCGATCCAATACTTGATCACAATTTTCATCGCCCCCGCTCCTTTATTCTCCATACAAATAACAATGTATTGAATTCAATAAAGCAATACTTAGACGCTAAAGCTACAATACAACTTTAACCTCTTCCCCGCTGCCGTATTTTAACTTCTCGCTCAGCCAAAGCGTTAATTGTATTGGACGTATATGTACGTCTTTCCGAAGTGCGATCTTTTCTGTGCACTACTATCCATAAAAGTTATTCCGAAGGCTTTAGAATGCAATAGAAGGACCTTGACAGTGTTTGCGAAGGATTTATTTATTTCACTGAGGATTTCCTTATTTATTTTCCTCTTTCCCCTCCCCCCTTCCAATACATCACATGCGTGCGCCTACTTCGGATAACGATGACATTCGGGAGCGGATCGCGTAATTTTTTTAGTCAGCAGTTAAAGGATTATTAATAAACTGTACAAATAATCAAGATAAGTGTTAGTTTTTGTATATAATTTTACATATGACAAGGCCACGAGGTTACCGGTAATTATTAAACTTGTTCTTAATTTAATACATTGTGCAGTACTGATACATTTATAAGTGTATTATATTAGTGTAAATCTTAATTTTATTTTTTATTATGTCAGAATGTGTTTTGTATGTTTACTTTCAGTAAATTAATAATTTTTTTTAAAATAATCTTTTGTTTAATCGACTTTTCAATATACTTGCGCCCCCCTCAAAGAGTTATTACGCCCCTAAGAGGATGCGCCTTAAGTTAGAGAAACACTTGTTTAGGACATTAAAAGATAAGGTAACATTAAAGAAAAGCTTATATACATTTCATGCTTCTTCGTAGAAATAGATGCGTTATGCAGCGAATATACCTAAAACATAAAAATAAAAAAAAATATGCAGATAAATATGCAAGTGAGCGTAATACGCCGGAATATACAGTATATTCATTTTCCTACTAATCAAACTAGCCTCCATGATTTAAAAAGATTTCAATTAATCTCACCATTTACATGATATATGAGTAATAAACTTTGCATGTAAATAAAATAATTAGTTTTAAAAGCAATATTGTAGTATTTTTAAAATTCCGGTTGTGATCAATTTCTGAAACATACTATGCTACATTACTTCATCAATTTGCTCAATGGCATCTTATAACGCAAAAGAAAAAAAAAGTGTTTTACGATGGACGCAAAGTCATTCTTTTCCTTCAAAACACTGCATCGCCCAAAATACATAATGCACTCCAATAAATCATCTTACTCTATCTCGACCATTTTTTCCCCTCGCCTTTTCCCATTCTTAAGGGAGAACGACTTAAAAGAATTGCCTGTTGAAAAATAGCTTCTGCTGTCCAATATAAAGCTGGGAGCGGTCAGCGCATCCATATACGACAACGTTTTTCAAAAAGGCTTGCGACTCGAGCCCTTAAGAGGCGAACAAGGTGTTGTGCCAAAGGACTTATAAAAGTATATTTGATGGACAACATTGGACATTTTTCGGAGAGTCTTCAAATATAGTTCACGAGTAACGTCAATCTTTTGACAGTCGTTTTAGAGGACTCTAATGTCCTCTGCTCCATCCCCAGTTGGCTTCGTCCTCCGCTTTCGATCTGAAATCAAACGAGATTCTCCTCACCCCCCTCCACCATCCCTCTTCGCGCGACTACTGAATTCTTTTTGGTTCTGTTCGATCTCAGGGGAAAAAAAATTCTTATAAAATACGATTCTTTCATGTAAGAGAAAAGATGGAAGAGAAACATTCATTTGTGGTTATGTTTTAAGAAAATTTAAAAATCTATAAATCATAGAGATGTTTTTGACAAATAATAGTGCAATGTTTTTCTTCTGTAAACTTCTAATGTACAAAAAGATCATGGTAGTTGATTTGCTGCTATTAAAATAGAATAAATTCTTTTTGTATATCATTAAATTAAAAATGTCACAGTATAAATTTGCAACTGTAGCAAAAGACATTCATATTTATTTGCATCTAATACATATGAGAAAGATATTTCGAAAACTTTCTGAAAATCTTAAAAAATAATTCTAAAAGTCATGATAAATTCGAACTTCATTTTGCTTAATTGAGTAAAAAAACTGATTTTACTATTTTTTTTTATTTTGAAAATTTTTGTCAAAAAATTCATTATTATTATTATTTCAAAATATTACCAATTGCGACAGAGGAAAGCTGTGCAGCCTCGTACAGTATGCCGCTTCTACAGTGTTTCTCAAACTGTGGGGCGCGCCCTGGGGGGCGTGATTTTAACCCCTACGGGGGGGGCAAGCATTTTTGAAAAGTCAAAAAAAAAGGTTAAAAAAAAAAATTTTTAATTTACTGAACAAAATACATTTGACTCAATAAAAAATTTAAATAAAAAACACTTATAAAAAATATCGGTATTGCACAATCATTTTATTATTAAATTTTCAATTTCTAAGAGGAAAAATTTTTTATTTAAAAGAAATGACCTCATGGGCAGTCATATATAAATTAAAATACCTTTAAAAATTTTTTTATAATTTGTACCCTTTTAATTAATCCCCTTTAAAAGCAAAATTAAAAATTTGGCGATTCCTCCACCATTTAACAATGGCGAGCATATGGGTGTATGGGGGAAGGGGTTTAAAGGAATAAATAAACAAATTCTCCAAAATTAAATAAAACCTTCCAAAAAAATTGTCTTTTGGGAAAAATATACATACGTCCCAAAAAAAAAAAATTCACTTTGGCTGGGGGCGTGTATATCCCGGGGGGCCCGGGGGGTTTTTGAAAACGTATTGTGGGGGTTTTTGCGTGAAAGTATAGTATTTTGTTAATACATTGTTATTGTACGGGGGGCGTGGAAAAAAAAATTATGATTGAATATTGGGTTTTTTTAATAGAAAAGTTTGAAAACACTGGGTACTATAAATTGGAACGAAAAATACCGGGGACCCCTACCGAATAAACAGAGAGGGAAAGTCCCAGATAATCTTTATTGAAAAAGCATTTGGTTTTATTTAATTTCTTTTAAATGTTATTTGCGACAAATGTTATTCATGACTACTACTTTATCTGCTATGATTGCTGACTTCCCAAGTTTCATCTACTTGGCGAATGTATATTAATGTCGTACTATAAGAAACACCAGGGGTATAGGCGACAAACCTCCAAATTTTGAACCACATTCAAGTGACGAAGACAACACCTGAGCAGGCATCCCCCTGTCTTAACTTTAATACACCCTAACGGGAGGATTTTCAACCAGGACAAATTTAATGTGCATCAGCCCCTCTACACGAGGGTCTTCGGTGGCACTAGGGCTCGAACTTATGATACGCCGGGCACGAGCTTGTCACCATCACGCGCGCGAGCTAAGCTACAGTAGCCTAACTCTTGTTGGCGACAAAAATTTCTTTTATAAAAATTTCTTTCACCTAGAAAGACAATTTTTTCCTTTTCAGATTAATTTTTGTTTTTGGATTGTTTATTCTCACTTTCTCAGTATTTCTCAATTTATTTTATTTTCAGGCACTTAAATTTTTAAAGAACTTTTAAGGTTTGTGCCAACTGAATCATTCTTACCAAATTTTACTGCATATGCACTTTTTTTTCTTCTACTTACATAACAGTTAAAAATATACGTGTTTTACTCTTCAGAATATATTAAGCAATCTAAAATATATGTCAGATACAATTCTTTAATCGAATTATTATTTTTTATTAGCTTATGAATTTATTTATTCAAATATAAACACATGATGTCTATTTCATAAATACTATTAAGTATAGATATATTTTCATAATTTAAAATGAAAATGGAATGAAAATAAATAGGAAAAAAAAAGCAAGTTATTCGTTAGAAAATCCAGTGCCAAAAGATTGAAAAAAAAGTCCTTCAAAACGATAGTAGTATTTTATGTCATTGTTATACCAACTTATGTATCCGTTAACGAATATAAACCACATCGATGTTCTTTTCTATTTAAATCTATTCTTTTATTTAAAAAAATAAATCTTCAAGTATCACGTTTATTTCTCCGCAAATATATAAAATACTGATGGGAAAGGAAGGGGAGAAAAAAACTGCTTTGTTGCTTAAAGCCATAAAAATTGCAACACAATGTAATCAAGCATGTTCTAAGTGCCAAGACTTGTAACATAAAGCAGTAGTTAGATGATGGACGGAATTTCTTGGTTTAAGTTCCTCTTTGTGCGGGTGGAAAGGCAGACCCAGAATTATATAGCAAAGCATGTCTCTTCTAAACTACCGGTTTCCCTGGCCATGTGTTGGATCTGCCTTGTCGTACAACATCGTCATTACCGAGATCACAACGACCAGTAAACAGTCATCTTGGCCTATCACATCACAAATGGACATTCTGTCTGCGGTAAAAAATTCAGGACGAAAAAAAGAAAGTTGAATGTCTCTCAAAAAATTTCTTAACGCCCCCATATCGACATTGAGCTTGAGTTAATTAATAACACCCACCTTGGGGGAAATTGCGTAGAAATTACGGAGTATTAGTCGAGCGGAGGTAAATTACAGATCTTGAGCGTCCTCGACCCTCAAAAAGGAGCGAAGCCTCGTTTGGGGATTGTTGAAGAAGGGGGTGGAGAGGTCGAGAAACCTATTTACTTTGGAGATCACGATTTTCCTTTGCACGGAAGTTTGAAGTGTCCCCCCTTCATATGAAAGAAAAAGGGCAAAAAGTAATCGAAAAGTATGGTTTGTATTAAATGGCTCTCTTCTTATTTCGTTATAAAAATTATTTACTTTATTATATAGAAAACAGACATATCTTAATAAAAAAAAATATTGCCTTTCGTAGTATTGAAATGTAATAGCACTTTCATGAATATTCTTCAAAAGATTGCAATTTGTAATAAATATAATTTAATAAAAGTAATATTTTTTAAGCGCATTTTAACGAAAAAATGCATATATTTACGTTGAAGCCTAGTTTCATACACTTATCTTGGATTTCAAAATCATAAATGGTTTTTCTGTAAATATAACACTACATGCACTACTATTGGTTAAAAACTAATATTTTTCACCTGTTTTTAAAATGTGTAGAAAAACTTAGTAATAAAATAATAAGTTGTATTTCGAGATCGAATTATTTATTTTTCATATATATTATGTTTTTTTCAAATGAACGAAACAAGCGTATTTCATTTTGAATTGAAAGGTATATTCGTTGAAAAAACGATTCAAACGGAAATTTATTTCATTTCCAGAATCAAGTCAAAAATTTTCTGGGAATATTCGTTGTTTATTTAAATCACAATCTTTAAATATTTTTAAGTTCATACAAAAAAATGAGTAGTACAGTTCCGTACACAGTACACTAACTTTTTTCTCTACAATTTATAAACTGCATTAAGAATAAAGCATGCAAAATAACTTTTTTTAAAAAAACATTATCATAATTTTTTTTTGTTAGTTTTAACTTCAAATTTAAATTTTGTAAAAAAAAAGTGTTAATACAGGAAAATAAAAGGGAAGAATGCCTTTCAACTTCTGTGTAATATTATTTAATACTATGAAATAGTAAATATGTATAAATTCTTGCAAAGTTTTTACGAATAAAATGGGGAAATTCCATATTTTTTACCTATTTTTTTAACAACTAGGATATGATCTAACTTTTAACGTATATATAAAGATAAATGCAGTTTTATTAATTAAATAAACATAAATATGTTGCTCTTTTTTAATTTGAATTTTAAAAGTATAGTGACGCAATATCATCTTTATCTAATAAGTATAAAATTTAAAATTCATAAAAATTATAGAATATAAAATTCATATAACAAAAGACTTAATGCAAAATACTACTATTTGTTATAACAAATAATAAGAAGCCTTAACCATATTTATTTAGGTACCAAATAAATCATAAATATATGATCAATGAAGCTTTATTCCCACAGGCACAAAATCACGCTCATTAACTAAAGCTCGCTGATTGTGTGTGTAAAAAATATCAAAATCAACGTCTATTACATGGAAATTAAAACCAATTTTAGAAATATAACGTAAGATCTATAACTATAAAATTATAAAAAATAAACTGAAAACAAGAAAACAGTTTCTTCACATTTTTTTTTTTTTTTTTTACTTTCTATTTCTATAATAGTAAAAAAATATTTCCGTAATCTCATCCAAAATATAAAAAGAAAAAGAAAGGTACAAAGAGGTCTAAGATTTTTTTATTTTGGTATATTTGAATTCTTAAATTTTTTTAAGTATCACATTTTGCATATTTTGCAGACAAGTATAACAAAAAAAAATGGTATTATATTACAGAGTTTTTTAATGATTTTTTTTCTAAAAATTCAAAAACTTTCCAGCAGCTCAAAAAATTAGAATAACATATGAAAAAAGTGTACTTCACTTAAATGAAAACGTTGTAAATAATTAATATTTAGTGCCACATATCTCCATTGCCTTAACAACGCCATGATCATGATCTAGCATACTATACAGTGATCACCTTTGGGGTTAGCTGCCTTAATAACAGATTTCACGTTTCCCATGAGTTCGTTTTAATCCTTTGGAGCTTCTTGTTCCCTTCTTCATACAAATATTCTCTTTACAGAAAGGCCGTTTGTATAAATCAACACTGATCAATTAATTGAGATTTTTGCTGGGATTCTTTAAAAAAACACATTAGTGCATACAATGATAGCTCAAGCTTATCGAAGCCAGTGATCTTCAAACTGTGTTCTATGGAACCCTGGGACTCCACAAGACAAACCCTAGGGTATCACAAATCAAAGTAAAAATTCTAAGATAAAATTATAAATATTTTGGCAAAATAGATTCATGTTCTCTATGGGAGTATATGTGTTCACAAGAGTATCTATATTTCCCAATGTAGATGGCTTGTCCCACAAAAAGAACTTAAAAAGAGTTTCAGTGCTGTATAATTGTTAAGTAATTTCTAGTAAATTTTACCTCTGCATACACGAGTTTGGATATCATTACAAAGAATACTCTGTGATAGAGATTAGCCTGAATAAATCAAATATCAAAGATTTATGATATGTTTGAAAGCGAATGAAAATAATGGAGCAAAATGATACTGGCCATTTTTGAAATAATTCTTTTTAATTTCCTGATTTATACAGAATCAGAATTTAAACAAATCAGAGAATATTCATTCCGAATTTAAACACATTAAAAGGTAACTCAGCTATCAACATTCAAATCTAAATTTAAACAGGAGGAGATAATAAATTTTATGTTGCAAATTCATATAGAAAATACAGAAGTTACTCAAATAGAACTATAAACATTTTAATGATATTCTAGACAATGTATTGAGATGAAAAGTATTTTTTAACATGTGTGATAACAGAAGTAACATAAAAAAACAAACTAAACTCATAATATTAAATCGCTCGTCCTAGACTTCGACAGTTTGCATAAAAAACCTAATACATCCTAGTTACTAAGTAAAATACAATAAAAAATTGTACCTAGAACATGAATCCATGCTATAAATTAGTAAAATGCATTACTATTATGTTTAAAAATTTTAATAAAAGATGCAGTACTTTTTAAAATTGTCTTTACATAAAGAACCTATAACAGTTTGATCTACTTAAAATATTATTTTAAGATATATTGTAATAAGATTTTCTTTTTCAATATAATTCTCTAACGATTCCACCAGACTACAAAGTTTAAAGATTACTGTCTTAAGCCAAACAGCACGAGTCCCTTGGTCAATAAGTGTCAGTATCACAATTAACAAATAATATAAAAAAATTAACTCAGCCCCTAATTAGGTTAAAACAAGAAAATTTTTTATTTTAGTTACTTTTTATTAAAAAATTACAATTAATATAAATACGTATATACATATGGCGGAATCACAATATTAAGTGGCAAAATAGAGAGCGATTTTCCTTGCAATTTTTCATTTTCCTTTCTGTATATGGTATTGGACTATTACTTTTGTTTGTTACTATTCATTGATTCATTAAATATAATTATTCCAATAAAATAGTATCGTAAAAAGAAATCACATTCTCAGAAATTATGCCATCCCTAGTGGGATTCGAAACCACGACCTTACGATTAGAAATCCATTGCATTACAGGGACGCAACGAGCGATTTTTCGTTTTAAATATGGCGTTGAACATTTTTTTTTGTTTGTTATTATTTATTCATTAATTAAATAGAATTAATGAATTCATATTTGAAAAAAAAACTGTATTAACATCAAGTGTGACATCCACTAAAAGTTTTAAAAAATTTATTTGAACTTGAGTGGATGTGAATAAAAAGTATTTTATTAATAATTGAAAATTTGAACAAGATACATATATATATATATATATTATATATATATATATATCATATATATATATATATATATAATAAAAATATATATATATATATATATATATATATATATATATATATATATATATATATATAGGGAGAGTGTGAACTAATAATAAGAATTGAAAAAGCGTCATAGTGAAATTACAAATTCGTTGTCAAAAGTCCCTTACGTACCTGTATTGCAATGTCCATTTTCAAAAGATAAAATTTACAAAATGGGTTTATACAAATTTATCCATTATCTATAACAGTAAGTGTAATGAGTTTTATTCCAGTCATCGAGTGAGAAAGAATCTCATCATAATTTCATACACACCTTTGCGAAAAGAAGGATCCTGTTTGCTTTGGAAATATAAAGCTACTAACTTCTATGGAGTACACATTCCAGCAACACATCATCAGCTACCAGAATTTCATCCTTTGCCATAAGAGGGCAAAAATGACCGCCCTTCAACTTGTTTCCCACGCTGCCCCTGATGATGTGCGGGCGATCTAGCAATCCTTTTAGACCACGAAATTGTAAATTTCCTCTAAATCATCATAATCAAAGCCGGCCTCTCGTCTAGCAACCGCTGACCATTAAATCGATGTCCAGAATACAGAAGACGCCCGAAATTGTTCAAAGACCCTCGTTAAACTTTGCTACAGGTCGGGGCAAGTTTACTCCTTTTTTCTGCCTTAACCCCCTTCATCTTAATGGAAACCTGGCTAAAATGTATCTCAACAATGCTTACTGAAACTAGGTGTTTGAAAGAGGTATGCCTTCTTGGATATTTAGGAAAGATAGAGCCAAATGGATTTTCTTCTTTCTTTCCTGCTTCGGGCGAGTTCTGTATAATGTCCAACTGAGATCATGTCTCTAGAAAATGTATCTTTGATATCACTTCTTTTTCTACGCTTCCACTCAGTAATTTATTACAAACCGGTTATCATATTCATCGAGATTTAACTAGACCTTAAGGGTTATAAACATCATCTTGAACTAGAAACCAGAGTGCACAATCTTCTCACATTGTAGTAGCTGGGCAAGAACCCCAAAGTAGTGATTTGGCTTTCTTCATTGTCTTTTAGTTTTTCGTCATTAGTAAACTTGATATCTTTTTTCAGACAAATTAAATTTTTGTTGAAGAGTAAAAATATGGGATTTCAGACTTATTCTTTGCACATTTACACGTGGCTAGCTAAAAGAGTTAATTATGAGAAATGGTTCTGATTAAATGAATACTTATTTCGTTAATCTACAAGAAAGGAAATAATTCTTTACTTTAAAAAAGAGAACAATTAAATTATGATTATCCATGAAAATTCAGAAAATTATTATGTCGTTTCGATATCTTATCAGTCATTTTTTTTTCCAGTTTTATCTAAGAAATTATTTTATGAGTTTACAGTAAAAATTATGTGATGATCTTCATTTTATAATTGATACATAAAAATTATATCTATTTTTAAAAAAAATGATTTAATTATTCTTTGAATACATTCAAATAAAACTTAGATCTAAAACAAATTTTTCTTAATTTTGCAATTTTGCCGCGTAAAATATTTTTAACATTATGTACTTTTCAAACAAATTCTACAAATGGGAACTATCGACCATCAATACGATTTAATTTAAAACACATTCATTGACATTAATAAAAAAAAGTAAGAGAAATTAGGAAGATACATGTGTCACCTTACATTAATGGTGAATTTATGAATGTATAAGTACTTTACTAAATATAAGGATACAGGTTAAAATATAATTCAAGTTTCTAATATATCTTTTATGGATGAAAAAATAAATATTATAAAAAGAAATTAATGCATTCAGAAAAATAAAAATATGCTTAATGTGTTTTCTTCCTTAGTAATTTTTTTTTTCGAATCCTTAAAAATAGAATAAAAATACAGTCAATGCTTTTAATAAAAGTTCATTAAATAAAAATAATTATATTTTAATTGAAATTATACTAATTCTTTTTTCCCTATCTTGATCTAAAAAGTCAATGATTCTACAATGAATTATAGTTTGAAAAAATACATTTTAGCCATGTAAAATCATTTACATAGTAAACATTTTTTTTTAAAATTTAAATTTTCGAGAATTTTTAATGCATAAAAATAAGTCTAATGAAATTTTATCTAATAAACATTGCATGCAGATGTGACAAAATAAGAACAAAAATTTAAATAAAAGCTGTAATAATATTTATAGATTTTACTTTATGAAGAAAGATTTCTGAGATTACATAAAAATAAAGGGAAAAAACCCAAATAATATTAAAAAAATTTAGAGTCAATTCCTACTTAGGTCAACAAAGAAAAAAAAATTTTTTTTTACTTTTTATCAAATAATTACAATTAATATGAATATGCATACACATATGACAAAATCACAATATTAAATGGCAGTTAATCTTTATTAATTATCAATAAAGTATCGTATTGTCATCCAAAACAATAGTGTACATAAAATTTCAACTAAACTGAAATTTTGAAAAAATTATATATATATTTCAAAGTTTCGACCCAAGTCGCTAAAAATGAAACCAACGTGACTTTGTATCTGTAATTTTTTAAATAATTAGTTTCGGCCAATTAATTATAGTTAAATTATCTTATTGCCACTCAAAACAATCGTATATATAACATTTCATCTCAATTAAGCGCTTTAAAATGTATATTGTTAACGATTGAAATTTGAACAAGATATAGGGAAAATGTGAGCTAATAGTAGGAATTGCAAAAAAAAACGTTCTACTTCAAGACCACTAATGCAAGCAAACATTTATTCAAATTTAACATTATATTGTATAGTTAAAACCTTTCTAAAACTCCTAAATGTCCCTTCCCCTCCACCCTACATAAAATAACATAAGTTTCGCTATTCCACTTTAACCCACCATCAAATCTATTCATCCCTTGAGTACTTTTTGATGAAGGAATACCCTGGAATTTGAAATCACGTCTCTGGTAAGACCATCATTTCCATTCTCCATTCTAACACGTGGACGGATATGTTGAGTCTGGGTGGCCTTTCCCCAAATCTTCTCCAAACAATGCGGGATCGGATGGTCCTACGATTTGTTTTCAGGAAACCAATAGGCCCTCCTCATTCGTCAAATTTTGTCATTATTTGGCCGTCATACGCCAACTCTTTGCGTTAATGGTTCTATTTTTTTTTTTTCATTTCTTTTCTTTTCTGCCTGAAAAGGAAGGGAAACCTCCCACGTAATTCTCCAAGCTAATGCGTTTCTTAAGTAATTACAAATGACAAGTAAGATGCAGGTTGTATAGCGTTTCTGGTATTTTACTATTATTTTTATTTGCTTCCTGCCTGTCTTTCTTTGTGATGAATCTTTTTCAATTTTGAGGTTGGTTGTTCGAGATAAAAACCACATTGGGAGCAAATGAATATGAAATTTAATCGAAAAATAATTGTTGTTTTGAAATGAGAAAAATAAAAATGAAAGAAATATAAATTTATAAACAGTATAACGTTTTTCCTCCAAGTTCAAAACGTAGAAAGAAATCTTATTATTATTATTTTTTTTTAATTTATCAAAACATCGTGACCACAGAACAATTAAACATTTTTTTTATTTTAATACCCCAAAAACTAAAAGTAAAGATTTTTGAATCTTATAAAACATCACATTATTATAATGATTAAAGTGATATAAATTTTTCAAAATTTTAAAATCAAACGTAAAAAAAAGGGTCAAATAATGCCTCTACGAAAAAACCGTCTCATTATCTAGAAAGAAAATTATACATTATAATTATATGGCTTTTTCGGTCCGTGGTCTGTGTATCGTAAAGGACTATAAAATAATAGAATCGCATACCATTCAGATTACAATCAAAGAATCAACTTTGTAACTCTCTCTCTTCCAAGATTCTCCTTATATAACATGCCAGGTTATTGATCTTAAAAAGTTATTTAGGTTGCACACTTTATTCACATAATTGCATTTGGGTTGCTTTTCAAAAAGTAGTGCAGTTCCTTAAAAATATTAGCATTTGTATCATAAATAAGGAATATCCAAGAAAATCGAGAATATCTTCAATGATTAATATATGTACATACATTAGGGTTGATTGTGGTTGTAAAGAGAAAAAAAATTATTACTAAGAGGAACTTACCCATATGGAAAATATATTGAATGGTATAAAAATTAGGAAAAAAAAAATTCAAAAAATTATTACAAAGTTCTTATTACTGCCGGAAAGGGATCGAATTTCTTAAAAAAATGAGGAAAAAACTTAATTTTAGTTAAATAATTTTTTTTACTCAAAATAAAATTATTTTTTTTATGTATAAATAATCAAAACCGGTTATTATTGATAAGGGAGTACTGAATACTGAATATTACAAAGTACATAGCAACATTTCATAACCCCAGTTCTTTCTTCCCACACTGTTGAATCAGTCCGATCCAAGCTTTTTCTGTCTTCCACTTTATCGTGTACTGTCATTTCGACAGTGTAGTTGTTGTTGTTGTTTTTCCATTTATTATAGAGAAAGAAACTGCTAAAATGTACTTGATATTTTTTTTTCTTGTAACTCATCGCAATAAATGTTAAAAAATAATGCAGTGTCTTTTTCTTTACCGAGTTACTTTCAGCATTGACCAAGAAAAAGCTCATACACCTATGCTTAATTTCCCTTGTGGTAGTACTCAACATAAAAATTAGTTTCATCTTTTCCATAAAAGTAGTTTTGAAATTATGAAAGAAAAAACTTTTGATACACTCTAATATATATATAGTATAATAAAATAAAAGTGAAGAAGTACTAGAACCTACAGTGCTAAAGCAGGAAGAAATTGAAATTCACCAGACACAACAAATGTAGATACAAAAAAGTCTTTGGACTAAACTGGAGACTTATTATGATTTCTAAAGCTGTCACTTAATTAGGCCAGCGATTTGTACATGCCACATATGAAAACTAAACTAATTTATGTATTATATAATTAATACATGCAATGGCATAATAACTTGAATTAATAGAAAAATAATTAACATTCAACATATGTTCTTGAAATAATTATGAAACTAAAATTGCAAATGCAGACAACTTAAAATTATTTTAGTGAACTGTTACATACCTTATCATCCATAATTTTGGTTTGGCTTATCCATTTCAAAATTATATGCATCTTTTCTACACATTTTTAAAACATTATGTTTAGTACAATGAAATTGGGCCATGTTTGTAAAAAGGATCTGAACCATTAGTATATCCACAATATATATTCATAGGTAAAACTCTAAAATAAAAATATGGGAAAAATAATTATGTGCCAGAAATCACGTTTGAAGAAAAAGTTATAATTTCATTTGAAAATTAAGCAATGATTTTTTATGTAATGTTTTACAATGTCTTAAAAATAACTATAAAACTGATTTAGCAAATTTAAGAATAACAAAATCCGCGCGAATTGCATAATCATTGTTATCGTTATCCACCATTAATCTTTCAGCAGGTAATAGTTTGACCGAATTTATAATTTTCAAAAATAAACTGTTCACTTAAAGCAGAATGGTTTAGTGCCAGTTATGATTTATTATGCTTAGAATAAACTGCTTTTACAAGGCGCATTTTAAAGTAATCAATTTAGAATGGTTTCACTAAAGTGGTTAGTCTTCAAAATCTGAAAAGATTTAATTGGATGGTCAAAGTCTTTATTGTATTGCATTTAAAAAATAAGGAAGTTATTGAAAAATATCTGAAATCTTTTTTTAAAAAATTACCTTAAATTGAATTACTTTCAGTATTTTTTTTTATTGTAATTTTAGAAAACATTTTTAATGAGTTCAGCCGTAAAATTAAAATTAAAATTTCAATTATTCAGAAAAAATATATGTTTTTACAAAATTAAAAATATTCTGTTTTATTTTAAAACTGGTTTTAAATTAAATATATATTTAAAAATATTTCAATAAAGTAAATATGTAGTGAGTTTTTACTAAAGAAAATACAAGCAGTTTACTAACTGAAGCAGCATATTTTGAATTCAGCTTTAAATTATAGTTCTTACAAAAAAAAATATAATATTGAAATGTTTCCAGCCTTTTTTGCATTTATTTTGCTCCGTAAGGGATAAAATAATAGCTTCAGTTTATTTTTAAGAGCACATAGAAGTATTATATTTCTGAATTTTTGTGTTTGAGCCTCATTTAAAAATGCAAAATTTAATTTGTTTTAATATATAACAATGATGATTATTATATTTTGTTTATCTTCTTATGAATTCTTTCCTTTTTGTTGATTATTAAATAACTTTCTTCGCCGATAAAATCAAAATAAATAAATAAAATTTGCAAGAATATTTTTAAAAATACCTAACATGGACCTAACAAATTAAAATTTTTGCAGTGGAAACTCATAACTATTACAATTCAGTGATGGAAAGTGAAAAATAATCAGTAAATTAACTAAATATTTTTAAAAATACTCTTGATGCGATGTTAGTATTATTTTAATTTCATTCCAAAAATGAAAAAGAAAAAAATATTTCATTTGAAATCAAATTTCTATACACAAATAAATTTTTAAAACTATTCTTCCTCTGTTTATGTATTTATTTATTTTCAGTAACACGGAAAAATATTCGAATTTTTTAAGCCTTTTTCCTTGGATACTTAAAATAGTTTTCGGTTCCTTTATGTTACAAAGAATCCACTCTCACGGAGACAAAATCATTCTTAATTTTAATTAACCTGTCTCCTGACACCACAAGAAAAGAAAAAGAAAATTAACTGAAAGTAAATGAGCACTGGGGACTTTGCTAAGTATTCCCAACCCAGGTTTTTTTCTGATATTCTCTGATGGTGATGTCGAGTTCGAAAGCTTTTCTATGTCCCCAACAGTGTCCGGTCTTGTCCAACATGCCTGGACATGTCACCGTGACATGTGTCTCGTAGGTCAAATCGTCCATTTCATACGTATCCTCTTATTTTAACCAACCCCTGACAGCTTGGGATCCAGGAAACATATCAGCTAACTCCTCCTTTTACTTGAGCCACATTCAACTAAAGTTACACAATTCTTTTCTGAGATTAATTAGATCCGAGCTAAGTTCTTTCTTAAGAACAATGGAAGAGATTTTTCATTATTTTTCATTGTTATACAGTTTGGCAACATAGTTATTTAGATCAATCAATCTTCCCATCAATATTCGTATTAGACAATATTTTTTTAATATAAAAATTTATTGAGATAAGAATTACCATTTGGAACACATTAAAATTGAAATCTGCGTAATTACAAACCGAAATAAAAAATATATAAAAAGTGCAAGCCAATATAAATGATTTAACTTTCTTTTAATGGACATATAGGGGAGACCGGGACAAGATGACTATGTTAACAATTTTTGGTGTTGTTTAATTTATTTTTAAGAATAAAAAGAATTGTTTTTACATGAAGTGTTAGAGTAGTTTTTTGCAGTATTAAATACATTACCATTTAATTTTTCAAATAAAAAAAAGGATAATTTTATTTTTTCAGAATCTTAACAAATTGTCATCTTGCCTCAGTACTGGGACAAGATGACATCACTGAGAAAGGTTGAACAGATTTTATCTTTTGAACATGTTACATGGTTTAACAAATGATAACTGTGTTTTTACATCTTACAATGCATCAAACTAAGCATAATGCATTGTAACGTAATGTTGAAGTGTTTAGTTGTGCAGCTAACAATAGTCACAAATAAAAATGCTTTTTTCATAGTTGGAACATTCCTCATTGGCCTCCACACTTGGCATTTACAACACTGGATCCATTCTTCTGTTTGGAGGGTCTCAATATTCCTCTTCACAAGCAGGACATCTTAAAACACTTTTAATACTTTGGCCATTTTTAGACAAAGGGAACTTAGTTTGAGTTTTTTTACTCCCTTTTTAGCTTCACGGGCTTCTCTTCTATGTTTTTTTTAAGTTTCTTGTTCTTTTCCCTTTTGCTTTTCCCATTTGTTATAACATTTCTTTTTATGGGTGTGCTTTAAAAATGCTTTTAAGCTCACTTTTTTGCTTTTTCTTTCTTTTTCTTACATTGTTTCTTTAGGCAATGGTTTGAAATAAAAAAAACACTAACAGGCTTCTTTAGAACATCGTAATCAGCATTTGCCATATGTTCTGGTTCTTCTGGAGGATTTATAAAATGGTTTTCTACTACCAGGGTCTGAGGATTAGCACTATTATTCTCAGTTTCATCTCCAACAACATCATGGTCAGTAGCTTTTGAAGCAGAAAAGTCATGTTCGCTAAACACGAGGATTATGAGTCTCAATCCCACATTTTTTAAACCCTTTACAGGCATTTCCAACTGTAGCTGCTCTGAAGTAGGCGGTGCTCAAACTCTCACCAATATTTTTGTCTAAGATAGTTTGTCCTGGATGAGTGACCATAAAGTTGTTAGCGGATGGCAAAAATGTCTTCTTCAGGTCACCCCCTTTCAAACGACACATTCCCCGATCCAATGCACACCTTAGCCCAGAAGAGATAGAAGCGCAAGGTCAAACCGACAAAGACACAGAGAAACAAGTGTTACAGGATTTAATAGAATAGACAACATAGTTAGTTTAATAATGGGCAAGATGAAGAACTCGTCATCTTGCCCCGGACTGACTGTTTAAAAATACTCGTTTCCATTTCCATGAAGGAAGTCGATTAATTGACATTTATTCGTGGTAATGTGTAGTATTTAAACTAAGTTACTCATAAATATTAAAGATAAACGATATATTTTGCCTGTATCTGTAGCAGAGCTTATTTACACATGCAGAAAAGTTATATCGTGGCAGCGGTAAGCAATCAAAGCTTCACAACTAACACAAAAATAGCGAGTTCAGCTTCTCTATGCTGTGGTTTAACGAACGGCCAATAGGAGAGCCACTAGTGTTCGATTGATCCTGCTACCTAGTGGAAAACAAAAAAATTAAGACATTCCTTATCTTGCCCCGGTGTCCCCTACAGTGAAAAATACTAACTCAAAAACGTTTAACTCGAAAACGCTTAATACAAAATATAGGCTAATACGAAATAATACAACGGTTCCGCCAAACTGCTATGTACTTTCCAGCATTTTGTTTTCTCTTAACACGAAAAAAATACCCTTCTAGAAATGAATAAAATACGGAAAACACTAGTCAAGCAGGCGAGATTTGAGAGGTGGTTTCACATGTTTTGTAGAAAGAAAGATAACTTGGCATTGAAATACCCTCGAAATAGAGCTTGATACACGAACCAATTTTATTTATTTAAGCTACTTTCACCTTCCATTCCTACAAACGCTATACAAAAACGTATCATCTCTCAATAATTGTTTTTGAAATTCAATGATGAGTACATCGTAGTATGAGAAAAAACAGTGAGTTTGTGGTTGGCATTGTTTTATTTTGTTAGAACAATTCTTTTGCAAACGCAATGCCAAAATGCCCAAGAGGACAGCAAACTTCTATTCCACTTAAAATGAAGATGGAGCTTGATCAAAAACAGTAGACGAATATACCTGAAAGGATTTTGATACTGCTAACTCTGTTTTATCAACAATAAAAAAACAAGTAATATATGAAATTGAAAAAATTTAAGTCAATTCCTACATTAGATCAACAAAGAAAATTTTTATTTTTCTGCTTTTTATTAAATAGTGGTGGGTAATTAATTTTTATTAATTATCATTAAAGTATCGTATTGTCATCCAAAACAATCGTGTATATAAAATTTCAGTTCAAATGAATGATTTAAAACGTGAGAAAAAAGATCGTTTAAAGTTTTGACCCAAGTCGCTAAAAATGAAACCAACGTGGCTGTATCTGTAATTCTTTAAATAATTAGTTTCGGTCAATCAATTTTAATTAATTACAATTGAATTATCGTATTTTTACTCAAAACAATAGTGTACAGAAAATTGCAGCTCAAACGAGCGCTTTAAAATGTGAGAGAAAAAAACTTTTCCTATTTTGGCACAAGTAGCCAAAAGGGTCGCTAAGTCACCAAAAATAATGCCAACGTGGCTGTATTTGTAATTCTTTGAATAATTAGTTTTAATCAATTAATTTTTATTAATTATAATTAAATTATTGTATCGTCATCCAAAATAATCATGTATATAAAATTTCAGCTCAATGGTAGCGCTTTAAAATGCATTTTATTAATGATTGAAAATTCCACCAAGATAAATAAATAAACATATAGAGAGTGTGAGCTAATAGTAGGAATTGAAAAAGAGAGATAAACTTACTTAAATGTTTGAACAGCTTTTATTAAATACATGCATGTACACATATCTAGGTAAATAAAATAATCCAATGCACTCCAAAAAATTATAAAACTCCAATAAACTTAATTTTTTAAATATATGGGCGGGGGGTGCAATGTTCTATAACACGAAAAATATTTCAGTTTCCTCAGTTTCGAATTAAACGATTTTCAATGTATTCGAACGATGCTTTTGAATAAGATAATTTGAGGGCAAATGTAGTATATTCCTTTAGATGGAATGAAAAAGGCAAAAATTTATTTATGATATTACGAGGCATTTAAATTGTTAAAAAAAAAATAATAAAAATTTACTAATGAAGAACAAAGCAAAAGAAATTGAAACTTCAAAGTATTTTTTTAAATAAATGACAATTTTTTTGTTAGGAAATCAAAAACCATATACATATGAATTCGTGTGTGTGTGTGTATTCTCACGGACAATTTTTTTTTTAATTACTCTGAGCAGTAAGTTAAATCAATACTCATATGTCACATATCTTTTTAAATGACACAAAAAAATATTACATACTCCTCATTATAACATATATATGAGTCCCATCGGGAAAAGAAAATTGCAATAATCCTTTTCAGCACTTAGGAATGGTTTTCAGGGGAAAAAGTTGGCTTCTTATAATAGAAATAATAAATAAAGTTATTAGAAATAGAACGGTTTTGTAATAAATGACTAATGTGACAATGGTGGGACAGTGAACGCAATCTAATATCCAATTCGTAATCGGACAGTGAAAACTATTCTTGGAACCATTTTCGAAAAGACTGAATGTACTTTATCAGTCGCTACGTATAAAACTGACAAAAAATACGCATATACCTTTTTTTTTTTTTTTTGCGCAGATTTGTTCATAGTTTTATCTCAAGAGAAAAAATACAAAAAAAAATTATATTCCTTAAACTTGAATGATGTCCTTACTGTGACATGAGGAAATAAAAAATACTATAACAATTCACTACTGTTTGTCATGTTCAAAATCATCTCATTATATCATATAAATACGAATAGAAGAAATATTGCTATGATTACATATAAATTGAATTTAAATAATCGAATAAATTTTGCAAATGCATTGTTTAACACTATAAATACACGTAGAAAAACTCCATTTAAAGGCAAATACATTTCTTTCAAAAACTACAAGATATAATTTCATATTCTACGATGCAAAGATCAGTTTTTCTAACCACTGTTACGAAACATAACGTATGAAAACACTGCAAGTTTCCTGATAACAGTGTTCGAGTAAATATTAAACAGTTCATCAATTATCAGTAACTTCTCTTATTTCACATAAATCAAATTGAGAACATAGCTGCTGGTTACTAAGCAAATTAACCAGTATTAATTAAACCTTAAAAAAATATGTTATAGAATCGTTGAAAAGGATATTAAAACTTTGTAACATATTTCATTACCATGAAATTAAGAAAGTATTATAAAATGTTAATTAAAAACATTAAAAATATCTTGTAAAATTATTTCTTTATTTTATTTGCTATTCCATATGCATAAGGAATAAAAGGACGAATAAGCATTTTTTTTATGTTCTATCATTATAAATATAATAACACAGTTGCACTTCGGAAAAATATTCTCTGTAATATAAAAAGTGATGCACTAAAGAGTTACCTGAATGGCACGAAATTGCATACTAACATGACTTACCTCAGAATAAACAACGAATTATTATTTGTAGCCAATGTCTGATCAATTGGAGCTTCTGAGGAACGGAAAGGAGCATTCCGACGGTGTATAAATTAGAGGACATTCAAATGCTAAGTTATGGCATCCAAGCAAATGTGGTTGCACTTGAACTGTACTAATGCCTTGCAGATGGATTCACAAACAAAATGATTTGTATATGTCACAATCGACATAACATGTAAGTTGGACAAAGCGAAGCAGGTTCATTTAAAACACGATATTTGTTTCAGAGCAGTGTTACCAGGAATAGGTGAACAATAGGCATGTAAAGCGTCAAGAAGGCATTGGTCAACCGAGAATGAATACAGAACTCGAGAATCAGAGTTATATTCTGATTGACTTTCATAGTCCCTGATGTGTGTTTACCAACACTCCGACGTATAATCAGAACGTAATGACCATCAATGATCAACTCAGTGAACTAGGGTTGAGATCACGGAGACTATTGTGCAGAGTATCCCTCGCCGCTATTCATCGCTAACCACGTTTGCATAAATACCGAGCATTTTTTTACCTGAAATTTCATAGACTGGAGAAGAATTCTTTTCAGCATTGAGCTCACTGTGAACTAATCCCCGATTACCACTGAAGGCGTATCTGAATACCTCCAACACAGCGATGGTATACTCAGGTGAGCCAACAGCCAGGAGCTATGATATGGATTTCAATGGATAGTTGGACTCTTTTAGTTGTCATCCATGATACTTTTGTTGAAACCCGTCGGTTGCGGGTGTGAGAGGCTTAGAGTAAGAACTACTTTTTATTCAGCCTTTATATAGCGCTTATGAGAGTTTACGAGAATGCACTCTGATAACTAAACACAAGGAGCGATAAAACTTATTAATCCTATTAGATATATAGAATCACACTGATCTTAATTGTTCTCTTGAACACTTTGCTTCCAACTTTCTACATCGTCAGCTGTAAAGTGGACGCCTTCCACCTTTCAACGAATCGTTCTCTTTAGAATTAATATTACGAAGCGCGGCCACTTTATACTTTCCGCTTATCAACTTTCAATAATTTTTTTGCCTACTCAACGATTGGCACTTAAATAAAAGTTTGCATTTGCATAAAATCAAGTCATCTCTACGGAAAGTGGTTTTCAACAAAAATCACAGTTAAAAAAAGTATTTTTCCCAAGAAGATTAATAGAAGCCCGAATAGAACCCGTTACACTTTTACAGCACGGTGTTACGTCAAGCAATTTTTAAACCCCGTAGTGCTCCTTTTCCTTTCACGAACCCATATACCTACATTTCATCAAAAAAATGCCGGTCCACGCAGCATTATATTTTATTACTTGTTTTCTTGTTTTTTCAGCACTTCTTTGGAAAGCTGGATTGCCCCTGGTGTGTCCGCAATAGCTGAGATTAATACATTTGAGCTGTGATTAATATGTTTCTCCAAGCGTCCCTGGCTCACGCCAATTTAGCTCGAACGTAAAATACAACAAGCCCTCCTCCATATCCACTGACGTTACGAATCTATACACAGCCGAAAAATAGCATGCATTGGACCCAAAAATTTGCCAACACGTCCTTCTTTCTCTCTCTCTTGTAGCTATATTTCCTTAATAAAACATTCAAATTCCTACTATACGGTTATCTTTTCAATTTAAGTTACAAAAAGATCACGTCTACCCATTCTTTGAATAATTTCTTGGGCGTCATTTTTTCTTATAGAAGCATACAATTGTACTTTAACAACTTACACGAAATTTATACTTCATGTTCCATTCGAAGATTTATTTTACCTTATTTGAAAATAAGAAAGAAAAGAAATCAAGCAAGCTTGTTCGGAACATCTGCAAGTTGTTTGAATCAGTTTGGACTGTAAATCTTTATAAAAATAACATATAAACTTGGGAAATAAATGTGATTAATTTTATTTCAGAGATGTAAATATTTAATACTGTCCAAACCGTCTTTTCTCCTCCTGAAATTATACACTGTTTCAATCTCTTAAAACATAAATTTTATGACCCTCAAAGACATCATGACAGATCTGTCACTATTTAACCCATAAACTACTGTTAACGGAGTTATGAATCTTACAAATCTTAAATGGAAACTGTTCTTACTGTTTATTTTGTGTCTAATAAGTAGAGTTTTTTTTTTTTTTCATTTTTGGCTTATCTTGTAAAAATTATCGCATAGAAGTTATGCACCGTAACGAAAAGATTCCTTTTATGGAAAATACGTAATTTGTAACAGTAAAATGAACATTCAGAAAATTGTTGTTTTTAACTATGATAAAATTGTTACTGCTAAGACAACAATAAATAATTAAATTCATTTTTTCACTTAAACTGAACAAAATAATGCTTTTAATTTTCTATCTTAATTTTTTTTCCTCAAAATAGTTTTCTTTATACTATATGTAATTTTTTTAATATAAAACAGACGCATAAAACTCTTATAAAAGGTTTTTTATATCGTTTAAATAATCTTAAGGCTTTAAAAATGTATTAAGGAACAAAAAACACATTAAAAGTACCAGACTTTATACATTTAATTATCGTTATCTAAAATTTATCACCTTATTGTTTAAGTACTACTTAATTTTTTTAGAATTTTTAATATGTTGGCAATGGCGTAAATCTATTATTAGAAATCAAAATTCAAGAAATTATTACCTGACAGCAACTCAGAGGGAAATTTGATTGAATATGAAGCATACTCTAAAGCAGGAATGGGCATTAAGTCGATCGCAATCGACCGGTGGACCACCAAGACATTCTGAGGGGTGACCGCCGTTATTAAGACCTAAGACGCGCATGCTAAAAGAAATATATTTATAAAACACCGACACCAGCTAAACTAGATAATCAGGTTTCTCAATTGATGCGACTATGTTTACTTAAAAAAATGATTCGATAAATGTGTTCATGACGCATGTAACTTCATTCGAAATGCACAATGACGTTTAATGCGTTCATTGCCGTTGTAGAGGAAAAACGTTATCACTGCGATGCCAGTTGAAAAAAGGAATTTCTCCCCACACGCCAACTGAAGGGGAGAATAAATACTGATGATCAATTTTTACCGCGATCGCACGGGAATCGGCTATGGAGGCATCATCTTACACCCCGCGCTTCCATGGGATTCGGTTCTCGTTGATGTCATGTACCGTGACGACGTGGAATTCGGCAACGAACAAATTAAGTACATACGTCGGTTCATGTGTGTTCTCTGCTGGCTGCATTGGATACGTCCACGATCAAGCAGTCGCTCTCATAGTTATTTATGCATTCAACTTGAAAATTTTATTTTATTTGTGATCTTGTAGTAAAAATAGCAATTTGTCATATTTTAAAAGAGAAGTGCATTGTTAAAAACAAGTAAAAAGAAAAGAGAAACATACAATTTTAATATAGAATCCACACTTACGTGACTGTGGGGGGAGATCGCAACACCTTACAAACATTAGAAGTAGCCCGCACACACTGGAAATAGTCTGCCCACCCCTGCTCTATAGTAATGCAAGGGCTATTGGCGACGGTCCTCATAATTTTGAACCTCAGTCAAGCGACGAGGATGGTGCCTGAACTAGAATCCCATTCTGGAAATTTAACGTCGAGTAAACGTAAGAGCATTCCGCCACGACAAATTTAACGAGTATCAGTCCGTCTATAAGGTGGGTCTTCAGTGGCACTGGGACTTGTACTCACGACTCGCATGTCATGGGTTAGGGATCATGATCCCTCAGCTACCGCAATCATTTCATAAAACAAAAGAAAATACATAATTTTTATTTATTTAATGCACATTTAACAGATTACTGACAAAGTAATTCAATCTATTGCATACGGGATCTAAAAATTTTAAGAAAAATCGTAAAATCAAATATTTTTCTTCTAATTTTGCATATAAAATAGAAAAATATTAAAGAAACAGAATATTTCCACGAATGTTTTTATCTCAAGTATCAATTTCAGATTTGTTTAATTTTAGAGCCATATATGTCTGTATCCTTTACTCAACTGCAAATAACGTTAAGTGCAGAAATGCCATCCTGTAATAATTTGAAAAAATAATTTGACAAATCTTGAAGTAATAAAAAAAATGTTTTTTCCCTCCTTATTTCATCTAAAAATAAGTTTGAACGAGATTTATCCCTTAATCGTATATTAATTAGAACATATTTTAGATATCATCTTATCATGATCATTTTCTCATTTTCGTGTCAAAATATTCAGGGGAGAAACTGAACCATCTTTTGGTAAAAGACTTGAAAAAAGGCTTGACTCAAATTATTAATATATATATATATATATCACTCATCCAAATGCATATTGTTATGGATTAAATCCAGAAAAAAAAAATAAAGCCGAACTTTTAACATAAAAGAGATAAAAAATTTCAAAAAAAAATACCTTAAGTAATTCACACAAAAAAGATTTTTGTTTCATTATTTTTCAAAAATAAATAACAAAACATTGTAATAATTATGAGGGGAGGAATATATACAAATGTTATAATATAATTTTTTCACACACACACACAACATCTATTATATTATAATCCTTAAACTTCTGTATTATCAGAATTATACCATTATTTTGAACTACTATTAAAATAAAAAGATATGATTTTGGTGAAATAATATATCGAAAATGAAAGTTAATAGTGTTTTGAATAGCGGTAAATTAACAAAAGTTTATTAGCTAAATTTTAATAAAAAATTATGCTTATGAAAAGAACTATGTAGAAAAATGAAATATTTGGACCAATATTTTGTTTTTAAAGCTTTTTGTATCATTTAGTATAACTAAAGGTTTCTGAAACGTGTGTAGGTGTGCCGAGAGAACTTTTATTATCAAAAGTTTCTCAGAAAAATGTATTTAATGCATGCTTTAAGGAAAAATTTTTATTGCCATTTGTAATTTTATTTCATGCCTGATTCTAATATTCTACACAGTAATGCTCAAAAATGTTATTATAACTTATAAATTGTATTCCACCCAAAAAAATTTTATTTTAAAAATTTTTGTTTTTGCATGCATAAAATAAGGTAAACTGAATCTTTCCAAAGGAATTTTGAATACTGTTACCATTGACTTAAAGAAAAAAAATCCTGAATTAAAAAGCATATAGTTAAAACTGCATGTTTTCGTTCTTTTAAAGTTCATTACAAAAATGGTCCTGTGAGACAAAAAGAAAAAAAAAATTAATTTAAAAAATGATATTGCTTGTTTTTTAAAAGAAAACGATTTATATCATTATTTTCATTTGTGTATAAAAATTCCAAAGGAGTAATTACGCATAAGTAATATACAAATATTTAGAATAATCTCATCTTAGAGTAATCCTGTTGTTTTTTTAATAAAAACAATATCCTCATTCCAAATTTTTCAAACTTTGCAATACTTTTACATAGCAAAATACAAAATCTACAAATATATTTCATTTGTCTATTGAATAAAAATATTCACAGATAAGTAACATTTTTATACATTTTATATGATGCAATACCTTTATCAACATCAGATTTATAAGTATACAGTTAAATTTTATAGATATGTATTTTTATATATATATCGCTCTTATAATTACCTAATAATATACAGACTCAAAAACAAAAGATTACCATTTTCAATTAGATTAAATTATAGTAAGTTTGTATATAAATACTTGGTTGTAAGACCAATTAAATTAAGATACCTCGTAATTAAGAAGAAACAATAATAAATTAATCTTTTTTTACTCGCGATTTTTTTTCTTTGTTGTAAAAAGCTTCATTTATATATAGGCCAGTGGCGCACACAAGGGGGGGGCCCTAGGGTTCGGACCCCCCCCAAAGCCCATGATTTTTTCCGATTGGTTATAATTCTAAGTATATAATACTTAAAATTTCATTAAATATTTGTTATTAATGATTAATTTTATTAATTAATGCTAATTATTTATTCAATAATTAGTTTTTTTCTGTGCTTTGTTCCTGAAAATCGACAAAATCAAAAATAGCATGATACAAGAATTGTGAACTTTCAACCCCTCCCCTTCCTTGAAAAATTCCTGTGTGCGCTACTGATATAGGTTTAGGGAACATTAGAACTATTTTCCTATTCTTAAGCACCAAAAATAGAAATGATATGTTCATATAAGTATTTTAATCTGCACACACCATAATCAGTATTTATAATGTACAATTTTCAATATATATTATGTTGCAGTTAAAAGCTGATATATTATCGAAAACTGTTTATTATATCCACATACATTATATCTAAAATTACTCATACAATAAATCCTCATGGTTGTTAATGCTCCTTTGAACTTTCAGTCGAATCCACAGATGGCATATCAAATGTTCAGTTTTCGATTTTAATGTCATGAAGGGTGCCTAATTGATCAGTGGGCGCCACTTTGTCTAAATATAGCGAGTAATAAATTGGCGAAAAGCTTTGATGCCAGCCAAGTGCAGCAATTAATCCCTTATTGTGCCAACCCTGTTTGCGAAAACACCTTCGCTCACAGAGACAGGGATCAAGCGGAGTCTTCTCCCTGCTTCTTCTTTATCCTCAGCCTAATGGGTTTGGGCTGCCTCTAATTAGAAGGACGAAAGCTTTTACCTCGTGAATTATTAAAAGGCGCGGATTTTGGCGCCGAATTAAACCAAGTCGACTCCCCTTAATCATTTAATTATGGGAAGGCCGTCCGATTGATTTCCATATTCTGGCATCCGACGGAAGCAGCTTAGCTTCCGACACATGATTCGAGCTCTTTTTCGCACGTCGGGGGCACCATCACTTTATAAATTGGAGATGCTTTAAGGTATCAAATAATGCACAGGGCGATTTCCGGATGGAGTTGCGGGAAATATGGCATCTATTAAATGGGCTTCGATAAGAATCTTGTAAAATGTTTTTCCACCATTGTGTTTTCGAATTGAAATTCTTTCAAATACATCACTTCTTTCATGCTTGTAATAGATTTATCATTTTGAAGTAATATATTTCGTTTTAAGCAATTTTTTTTATTTGAGTTTGTTTTAATGCGATATAGAATATAAATTAATGCCATCTATTTTTTAAAGGAATACAAAAGAAAAACCACAGAACAAATTTCTTAAGGTACGCTTTTCATTTTACAGATGTAAATTTTTTAATCCCTTACAATTAATAATAAATTATACTGTTGGGTATGTGTGTGTGCCTGTGTGCGTGCGTGCGTGCGAGTGCTAGCATGTATACTTATATATATGACCAGTAAGTCTTTTTTAATTTGGACGTCACTGATCCAGAGACAACCATTTGAGTTAATTCATAATTCATAAACAACAATAAAAAGTTGATATTTTTAAAGATTTGGGTCTAACACATAAGCAGGGATTCGAACCGGAATTGAACTGAAAACCAGAAAAAAACCTATATTCTGGTCGTAACGAAAACCGGAGCTAAACCGAGAAAAATAGCAGTTTATTTCAGTTCGATGTATCTTCAGTCATTTCGTTTATGTGATAAACTTGTCAATATTTTACTTATTTAAAGTCAACAATATAATTACCATCATTACACGAGCATTGCTTCTTGATTTCCTGCTTTGATGTTCACTAGTACTTTTCTGTTTCAGTTTCGCATGAATATATACTGGTAGAAGACAGATTTAATTCAGTTGAATATACTAGAAAAAAAGTACAGATGATTTTTAAAAGAGATCAGTCTGGGTTATATTTTTTGTATCTCAGCATGCGATCATCCATGTATGTTTATATATGTTTTTGTTTGTGTATGTTTTTTGTTTATGGTAGAATTATATTTTTTTTAGTACAAATAAGAATAAACATAAAATAAAATTATTCATTCGGAACTCAACCGAAAACCGTTGTTTCTGTTTAACGAAAACCGGAACGGAACTGGTATATATATTTTTTTTGAACCCGAACGAAAAAAACTGTGCTTCGAAGCCTTGCATATAAGTGGCATCTGAATTCCCTCTTGAAGATTTATTTATGATTGTCTTATTCCACAAACTATATTTTCTTCTTACTCTACAGAACATTTAATTATGTACCTTGGATCATTTAATAAGTTTTCTTAATACATACTTTCACTAATTTAAAAATCCAATTATTTTGAATTAATAAGCTTCTGTTGTGAGAGTAAACGAATCTATGATGTGACACAAGGTAAATTTACCTAACAATTGCTGTTACAAATATATTTTGCTTATTATATGTGCCTTGTCAATTATTCTTTGAAAGTATCATTTGCCGTTTAAGACAAAGTTGTTGAAGATAAACTTTCTTTTAAAATTATAGAGATAATTAAATAGCATTCATAACTTATAAGTGTTTTTAAAAAATATGAATAATTTTTGTATTAGTTGTCTTAAAAAAACCTCTCCTTAGTTTATTATTTCATTCAATCTCATCAATGAAGATATGTTGAATTTAAATTTAGAATAGTTGAACAATAATTAGCTATGTAATTAATCTGCATATGTAACATTTTTCGATATATATATATATATATATATAACTAATATTGTTTTATTTGCTTCTTTCAAATGATTACAAATAAAAATGCCTTTCTTTTTATATAATGGAATATCTCACGTTGTTTTACAAACACACACATATCTATCTCTAATGGCTATGAAATACTATTAATAAATATATATATATTTATATATATTTGATGGAAAGTATCTCGTCCTTTAATTCTTTCTTTTATATACTCTATTGTTCTAAATTTGGTCTTAAAAAACATCTAACTTATGGTATAGTTAAAATTAGCAAATTAAACTCCTTAAATATTTAACGATTCTTTCATTTTTTTATATTATTGCACCATTTGCACTAGGTAGCAGATTTGGTGTATTTAACACTAGAAAGACTAAAACTTAGTATATACCTATATTCAAAAGCAGTCAAAATGACTGCATTGTGAAAGAATAACTAATGTGTAAATAAGTTTGTTTAAAATTAATTTTTCATATTTTTTATATTATTTACAGTCATATATAACAAGTTATTAGTAAATATTAACATTAAAAGAATTTTACTTCACTCGGAAAAAAAATATTTTAAAAAAGTCGAAGAAATTGTGCCATTATATACACCATTATTTTTCTAATTGATATTAAAAAGCAGTCAAAATGACTTCCTTGGACAATCTGTGTTAAATAACATCTTATAAAAGAGAGAACTTACACAATTAAAATACATCTGTCTAATCTGATATCTTATTTAACAAACATCAAGCTTCAATTCAATTTTATTGAAAAAAATCTATTTATTCAACGCAATTGTTTTAACTCTATATATTGAATAGCCTCTCAACTACTGTTGGGAATCTTATGTTACTAAACAGTAAAGACCTACCTATGAATATTTATTTTTCATATTTTAAAATTACCAAGTCTTCAACTGCATAGTTTCAAAATAAAAAAAAAGTATTAATTATTCTACCTCTTAATATTTATAGTTGGTTAAAGTAATGCCCTCTGAACTGTGAATAAATTTATGAAAATTAAAATTCCATTAATCTTTATAGTATAAAAGTTGCGTCTATATTCATATATGCGCTCTTCTCTCTATAACTCCTTCCTTCTTTTGCTTAATTGAATATACATACATCCAAAGAGAGAAAGAGACATAAGTGTGTGCTTTTAAAAAGTTGTTTACTTACATAAATTTTAAAATTAAAGCTTTTTTCAATGTCAAATGAATTGCTCTTAACAGTAGCGCACACAACGGATTTGGGGAGACCGGGGCCTCCCCTAAGCCCTTGCTTTTTTTTTATTATAATCCTAAGAATATAGTACGTGAAATTTAATTAAGTATTTTCAATTAATATTATTTTTATTAATTAATGCTAATTATTTATTCAATAATTAGTTTTTTACTGTTTTTTTTTAATCCCGAAAATCGACAAAATCAAAACAATATGTTGAGAGGCGTATTGGAGCATGAAACGAGAATGGGGGACTTGCGAACCTAGACCCCTTCCTTGAAAAATTCCTGAGCGCGCCACTGGCTGTTAGTGCTTTTAGCCGCATGTTACGTTTCCGATTTTTTTTTTGTCTATATGCGATGTTTCATGACAGTACGTATACTTATACTCAAATTAAAGGATAATATTGGGTTAAAAAACATTTTTTTGTAAAGCTAATTCCAAATAAATCGACTAATATCATAGAAACTAATTAAACCAAGAAGTTTGCAATACTTACTTTTACTGGAAGGATTTTTTAGTATATCGTATCTAAAAGGTATTAAATACGCATACTCCTCACTTAAACAGGTGATTCTTTTTTGTGGTTGTTAATGTGATTGGATATTAATAGCAGTATATTCATCGCCTGAAAATCTTTGTATTCCTCCATATACACCATATATTTTCCAATTATTTCTTTTAAAAGTAAAAAAAAAACTGTATTTAATTTCATTTAATAACAGAAAACTCTACTAAAAATGTGTGTGAAGTCATGGCATTTTGTTCTAATACTTCATTTATTTGTTTTTCTCAGAAAAAAAAAATTGCAAAGTGTTGCAAATAATGAACTTTTAAATTTACATATAAGGGAATCATTTTTGTTAAATTGATTATTCAAGTCTTATTGAAACTATATAAAAATAATTTCAATGCTATTTACTAAAAAAAAAAAAAGCAAATCATTTTATGGATTTTATAAACTTACACCTTCATTAAAAAATAGCAAAATTACATTTAATATAATCTTATAATTTGCAGGGTTAAGAAAAAAAAATTAAACTGTGAAATTGCAATTATCTGTGTGGCGAAATTCTATTCTTCTTTTAAATAACATTAAATAAAATTTATAAAAAGTAAGTTTCATTTGCATATCGATATAGTCAATCAATTTTTCTTAGAAAATTTGTTGATATTGTTTCATAACATCTTTTGGTGTACTACTTTCAATTTCAACGTACAAGACGTGGCCGGTAGTACCACTTCGTTCTACCACAATTGCACACAGTGGTAGTTTTGCAGTTCAACACTTGCGCACACATGTCTCTGACTGATTGCCAGTCATGTGAAGCTAATACAATCGGACTGTGTGGTTTTTAAACGTGTTAGTGAACGTTCAAAATATTTAGGACTATTGCTGAACCCATTCGTCTGCCGTCTGTAATCCGTTTTTTGAACGCAATTAATGCTAAACTTGTTAAAATCATAGTCACCTTGTAGAAATTTATGGTGAATGATGGATAAACCATTATTCGTGACGAAGTACGGCGTGGAAGGCCTTCTGTTGTTAATGATAGTTTGGTTGAAAAAGTGAACTTGAAAACAGACGGTTCACTATATGATATTGCTTTGTAATTAATTTTTGTTTACATTTAAAAATGTTCAACGCCAGCATCTTTCTAGACAAGTGGGTTTCCCAATGGGAAAAATGTATGAACAATGGTGGTAACTATGTAGAAAAAAAATTCCGACATGCTCTTTCGTGTAAAAATAAGTTTTCTTCTGAAAAAAGATTTTTAATGCGAGTTTTTTACAAAGCGGTAGTTGGTTTCTGGGCACATCTCGTACATAGTGGTTTTATACAGTGAAGTTTATTGAACAATTAGATAATCAGTTTGAGAAACTAAAATTTAGATCAAATGATCAATCGTTTCTTTAGGTTTTCGACTTGTTCAGATAAATATAATTTGTCACACACATACAAAACAATCAGAAAAACCACAACACTTTCTAAGAATTAGCATGTCTCACCCCGTCAGCGAGTTTTAAAAAATTATTTTTGTACCCGCTCCCTTGATAGAACGGGGAATATCTTATCAGATTTCGAAAGACGTTTAATTCTAGAAGAGACGGGTTTCCTGAAATGGCTGCAGGTTACGCTTAACTGGTTTATTATAAAAGAAGATCCAATCTGCAAGATCCATATTTGATCGGCCAGATCCCTCCCATTCAATATCCCCCTCCCCCTTCTCACTTGATAAGAGGGGCTTTTTAAGAGGCGCTTTTATTAACGAATCTTTATTGAAAGTTAAAACGCTATTCTCACCTTCGATGGGATTGCAACAGAGTACATTTAGAGCAGGCAAGAAATAAAAGGAAATTAATAAATGTTGGAAAGATTAAGATGAACTTAAGCTAGTATCCGACGAATATCGAGGTTCAATTTTTGCATCACAGCAGGAAGGTGTTTGGGATTGGATGCACCGTTCTCAGTCTCAAAGGGGGGATGGCTTGACATGAAATGTCATCAGCCATCCGGGATTTAAAAGAAATAGATTTATTTTCTTCTTTTCCCTTCTATTTTGCTTTGTCTCAAAAAGATCAAAAAGTAATTAATAAGGAATTCTATGAGATTGTGTAAAAATAAAAGATTTGGAAGTTCGGGGATTATTTTCAGAAATAATTGAATACTGGTTTTCTTTTTTCATAACGACAAGACTGTTGGAGTTGAAAAAATTTATAAACAAAGTAGAATTCTTTATTCAACCCAATAAAGGCATTGGGGTCATTATAACCTTTTAATAAATATTAGTTTATTTATTTTGCTTCCGTTCTTATACAATAAAATATATATGCAATGACAATATCAGAATAATAACATAAATGAAGCAAAAGTTTCGATAATTTAACCTTTTCCTGATCTACAGTCTTTGAAGTTGAAAAAATTATTTTTAATTTTGTGTGGTATAAGTTTGTTCATTGTAAATTTTAAGATGTCTGACTGGTTATGAATACGCACTCTGAAGTAATACGAGGGTTATTGACGACGGACCTTGTAATTTTGAACGCCAATCAGATTACGAAGACTAATATCGGCAGACTAAAAATCCCCACCTTACACATCTGGTTGTCCCTTTTTATGATTGATTGATCTGAACGTCCTCTTTAAAGTTGTACGAGGACTGTCAGCGACGGACTTCATAATGCTGAACCTCGGTCAAGCGACAAGGTCGGTCCTTGAGTTTTGACACACCACATTCGAGATTTCCCTATAACGCCAACGTAAAATTTCTGAGTGTATCAGCGTGCAAATTCAACATGCATCAGTCCCTCTATACAGCGAGTCTTCAGTGACACCATAACTCGACGATGCTGGCAACGAGTTCGTGAATGTGAGCCCTCGGCTACCTCAACCGTTATCTTTACTCATCATGAGGAAAGCTCGATTATTCAGCAAATGAAACATTTCACCTACTAATACTTTATGAAGGCTCAGTGGCCGAGGGGTTAGCGTTTCGCGCTTTCTCTCCACAGTTCCAGGGTTCTATTCTGGAGTTAAGAAATAAATAAGTACCAAGCTTGCTTGGAGACTGAACACTGGGGATTTCACTTCAGACTGATCACCTGATCAGGACATCTGCTCATGAACCCCAGCGCCTATGATCACGTAAGCTGAGATAGGCACAGTAGGCCTTAGCCCTCATGGGCTTTGGCGCCACTGAGTTTGGTTTTTTTACTACTTTATATATTAATATGAAATTAAATTACATACATATAAGATTTCGCTGTTCTTGAAGAGAACTAATATTACTTTTATTGCATGAATTATTGGTTTATTAAAGGCACTCTTAAAAGCTGCACGGAGACTATTGACAATGGTTAAATGACGATGATTTCACTTCAGTTGGCCCTTTACAATTCAAACTTCCAGTGGGAGGATTTTAAGCCTCCAAAAATTTAATGTATGTATCAGCTTCCTTCAGTACATATCTTTAACCTCTTCAAGATTTGAACTCACAGATCTACACAAATAATGTCAGCCGCTAGATCGAACTCTTCAACTACTGCAACTTCTATTTTTATGACGTGCCCACGGTAGCCTAGTGGTCAAGGTATCAGATCGTGGTTGGCTTGTCACGAGTTCAAGCCCAGTACCACTAAGGACCCGCCGTGTAGGGGAAGCGATGCACGTTAAATCTGTCGAGAGCTCAAATGTCCTCCCGTTGGTGTGGTAGATAGGAGAGGGGGTGCCAGCTCAGATCTTATCCCCGTCACTTGACCATGGTTCAAAATTTCGAGGTCCGTCGCCAAAAGCTCTTGTGTAGCTGAACAGTGCGATGTTAATATTTTTTACGACAAGGGCTCATACTAAGAACTCGAAGCACAAAAAATTATTTCTGAGGAGAAGGGGAGGAGAGACGAATGCACACACAAAAGTATTTGAAATCGTGTTTTATTTTAAATGTATTTGTATACAATGAGAGAGAATAACTTAACTGTGTAAGTAATTTTTCCTAAATTATACATTGAGAACAATTTCAAAACTCTGCTTTGAAATTTATATTAAAAATTAGCATAGTTTCCAAATTAATATGTTTATGAATGATCTAGTAATATTACAAGAGACTCTTCGTTCATAAAAGATTTCCATTTTTTTGCATTAAAGATTAAGAGTGGAAACAATTAATTCTAAATTAAACTATTCTTTTCATAATTGAATCATTTCAATCTGAGAAGCTTTATGTCTTCTGAGAAATGAACTAAAATGTGAATTATCGACTTTTATTCATTGGATTCAAAATAACATATTTAATATACCTGATTTCTTTTACCATCAATTAATTATTATTATACAATTTTGTTTTTAACTTTATTTTTTCCCATGATATTCCTGCTCATCTCAATTGCAGATTTTAGCAACTTATAATTAAATAGCATTGTCCTCCTGATATAACGCCTTCGTTTAGAAGGGTTGAAGTCCTCCCCTTAATGTGGAGAGTGGGGTAAGAGCTCAGGTTTCATCCTCGTCACTTGACCAAGGCTCAAAACTACAAGGCCCGTTCCCGATAGACCTAGTGTAACTTCAAAGTGCAGCGTTAAAAAACATTCACTCAATAACTCAAAATATTTTCTTTCATCTCAGTGAGGTAAATTTGATGTACTTAAAATGAACTGTGTAGTATTATTTCTACAACAAATGTAACCCATTTCTTAAAATAGGGAAAAAGCATCTCCCTCTCCTACTCACCACGAGATATCCGAAACTATTAGATCTAAATCTTGAAATTAGACAGGCATATATATATTCATTTTATTGGATAGACACCCGTTAAGAACGAGTTTGGATCAAATCAATTCTCAAGGAAATTTGCAAGGGATTACCGGGGTGTTGATAAAAATATTTGTGTTTTTGATTAACTAAACTTACAGATTTGGAATTTGCAACCATGTTTCCTTTATTGAGTACAGATCCTCTAAAAATTGTGAATGAGGAAATATACTGCCAGGGAGGGAGCTACAGGAATGTAAATTAAAAATATTGTTCTTTTTTAGGAATTCTTGTCCTTTTTAAGTCAAGAGGCTAGGACTATAAGAAAATTTTTCATAACGATCAAAAGCTTTATGCTACGACTTAGAGGACAATATTCTAAAATAATATAAAATTTAAAAAGAATGTTCTTTCATTGTCTTAAAATACCCAGTAGAGCGGTCGAGTAACGGCTAGTTTCTTTTATAACGCAACCTTTTAATTTTACCTAATAAAAAAAACTTTTCTGTTTTTTTATTGTTTAGTAAAATGTTCCATTCTTATTGGATTCATCGAATACCGTAATAAATAACATGACAATGCATCGCTTTAAAACATTTAGCAATACATTTTTATTCTGTAGACGTTTGTATATATTGATGAGTAAACATTAAGTTTGATGCGAACCCTTCCTTAACTGTGAACTTAACTTTGAAACTGTTTTAAAAACTAACGTCCTCCGCATCATTTACTTTTTAATATCAAGGAAAAAATGTTGAAAAATATGCGTGGATAAAACTTGTTTTGAATACGCTTAGCTCCTCGTTGATTTATACAACATTATAGAAACAATCTCGTTTTTTTTAGGGGAAAGTCATTTTCAGACGGAAGAGTTAATGCCCATTTCATAGGTGCCAGAGCTCAATTAATGCCGTCAATTTAAAAAGCCTCCTACCCCTTCTAAAAAGACGTTTTTCATTCCTTGTCAAAAACAGTTATAAAAAAAATTCCCTCCATCTTTTCTAAAACAATTTTACCCTAACGGTATACTGGTCTCGACATTAAAAAAAGGAGAGTGAAAATCCGATAGCGGCATAAACCTAATTGATATCATTAAAAAAATAAATGTGGAAAAAATAAATCGCCTGGGCCCGATTAGGTGCCAGCGCCACTTGTGCCCGTGGACCACCCTAAAGCCAGCAGCCGGCAAAAGAGGTCCTAGTGCAATTAAGTTCTTTCTAAAACTGTTAATCACTAGGCCGTTTTCATTGAAGACCAGAGTTTCAACGCGGAAAACCAATTTGTTTCACTAATTAGTCCCGGACCAAAACAATTTACGCGGAGATTACAAGTTTTGAGGAGCTACGCTTGCCCCTGACTATTTATAAACCTCCTTCCGTGTTTTCGAAAAGCCCTTTTGGTTTTATTAAAAACGAAAGAGTGGGCGCCCTAAGTTAATTTGATCGCGAAGAAAATACATCGTTGAGGGAAAACTCTTTGCGTCTTAGAAGAGAGAGTGCTGCTGGAAAATCCTTTTGCATCCACACGTGCAACTGACATTCCCGGTCGAATTTTTCCCTCGCCTTTTCCCATTTAAATTGCAGTCGTAATTTTCCACTTTCACGTTTTTATTCCTCTGTAATTCTATTTAACAGGCACAAGAGAAATGGAGAAGAAAATGGGAAATTTTTATTTCTTATTTTTTTTATTATTCCTTTTTACTCAGAAAGATTATCAAAGAAACTTACCATCTTCATATTTTTGAATTTTGTTTGCGAGCGGTCTTTAAGGAATGCAATATTTTCATTTCAGACTGAAACATATTTTAAATTTTCTTTCATCGTTATAAGGTTATCAGTTCCTTCTAGTACAAATCAAATATATGTGAGATCAAATCATTTAATAAAATAAAAATGTGGGATAGTGATTTAAATATCAACTTTTTATAGAGCCGTTTTCTAGTAATATTATGTAAAAATATTTTTGGCGTTGAAGTTGATTTAATAAAAAAATTATCTTAGCTTGTTACTTAATATGTATTCTCCATCTCCAACAGGGAGCTATTCAAATTTACGACATTCAATGTTTTGCTTGTCTTGTTGTACTGCATTACATGGTATTTATAAAATGTGATTTATAAATATAAAAATTATGAAAAAATTTATAAATTACGTACATTTATATTCAAAAATTTAAGAATTTGTACATACTACTTTCCATAAGATTTCATAAAAGATGGATCAACATATAGTGGACCATTTTAAACTGTACAAACGTATCTTGTTATCTTCTCATGTTCTTGAATAGAGCACGAACAACAAATTCTCTATGTTTTTTGTAGTTGGTGTTTGATCACCATCTTTAGCCAATCATGCATTACCTGGAATATTTTTCTTGCTTCTTAGGAAACTTGTGGGGTTCTATTCGCGTACTTCCAACTAATCCTCTTGGGGAAGAATTCTTCTTTAAATATTTTTCTATTGAAGACTTTCCCCCGAAGAAGTAGATGTGAATTATTCAAATCAAAGCTTGTATTTAAAGATTAACTTTCAGGTTCGAGAAAGCGTAGATTAGAAACTAAAAGATAGTAGTTAGTGATTAGCGTAAAGCTAGTCCAGAGTGCTTCGTAGATTATTAGATTAATATTTAAGATTAAAGATTTGGTCAATTAGCTGTTTTAATTGGATTAGTGTCGGCTTAAATTAGATTAACTTAGAACTTATCTTCAAGTATTTGGAAGGTGTTTTGCCATGACGCGTGCTAAGAGTCAGTGTTCTGATTTATAATTAAATCTTCAATTACCTCTTCAACCTCGCTATTGCTCCCATATTTATCTTAAATGGTGCATTTTCTAACTTGGGTTATTGAAATTTTCTAGATTATTGAGACTTGTTAATAAATAGTGTTTGTTTAACTATGGCTAATCTTCCTTCTAACTCTCGTACACTAATGGATGGTACTGCCCATCCATTACAAACTTACAAATTGTTCTTTCCACTTAAGACTTAAAAATACAGAAATTAGTAGTTCAGTTAACCAAAGTACTAGCAACAATCTTGGATGGAAAAAAATTTTTCATCTACATTTAAAATTTAATAAAATTGCTGAAAATTATACTTTCCATGGCCTTATAAAGTGTTAAGAAACTACAGTAAGATCCCGCTTAACGCTATTTCTGTTTAAAGCTCTTTTATTTGAATTGTGGGATTCTCCGAAATAGCAAGCAGAGTTCGGCTTTCCGATATCCAAAGCAGTTTATCTGTGTTTCTTCTTTCCGGCGGTATTAAACGAAAGTATTTTTACCATTTCAAACATTTGTTGACGTTATTGTAAGTATAAATTTATATACTATAACGATTGCTACAGTGACAAATATTATGATATTTAGTTTTTATCATGGATGATAATGAAAAAACACGAAAATAAAGCATAAAAAAAGCATTTCACTAGAAACTAAAATACAAGTGATTAGAATATTAGATACTGGTGAACGTCAATCTCAAATTGGTGCTACATTGAATTTGGTAACTTCAAAAATAAGGACCATTCTTAAGAATAAAAAGAAAAAATACCGTCATCGGTAACTGTAACTACGACAAGCTCTGAAACTGTTCCCCCTTCTTGAAATATTACAATAAAAAAATGAAAAACGACTTTCTATACGGATTGACGACGAAATTGAACGAAAAATGCCTTTAAAACATCTACCTTCTTGATAAATAGCAAAAAATTTGGAAATACAGAAGGCTGCATGATTAAAAATTTAAACATACTGACTTAGAATTTTATTTATTTTTGTATGCATATTCGTTTATTATGTTTCCATACTTGTAAGAAATAAATTTATTTTTATTGTTATAAGAAACATAATTAATAAACTTAATGGTAAAATACATGACCAATTTTCTACCCATCTTCCCCTAACCCCATTATTTACATGATAAGATAATCTCGTTTAACGCTGTTTCATATTACGCTTTACTATGATGGAATGCATACCCCGTGTTAAGCGGGGTCTTACTGTATATAGAAATAAATTTATGGGAAGCATAAGTGAATAAGATCATATGTCTATTAAATGATACACACTGCATGTTCGTTCAGATTATTTCACATCACAAGAAGATTATTTGTTATTAAAAATAACCGAAAGCACATATTAATCTCCGAGTAAAATTGCTGTAATTATAGTTAAATGTAAAATAAATAGCTCATTTGAAGACAAACTGAACTGCATTGATTCAAAATGTATACTAATCAATATTTCTTTGCATTCCAAACTACTTATGACTTCTGTAGTGATCACTTCTATATAAATAATTATAAAAGAAAATAATTATTATTCTATAAAATTAGTTAATACTCGATTAATTTAAGGATTAAATTCATGACAGTTCCATTTCTTTGAATACCAATATTTTAAAAATAATAAAATAATCACTCATCGATATTCGAAAATTTGTAGTCAATTTGTTCAAAGAAAAATAATAACACCACCTTCGGCCAAGGTAACTCCGGAATGAAGTTTGTTTACTGATGGTTTTTTTGACTTTTTGCTCTTAATACTAATTAAGACAAGAAAAATAATCTAAAAATATTTTAAAATCAATGTAATGATTATCCAGTGCAATTATATAATGATTTATTTATATTATACAGAGCTAACCTTCTGACATATTCCTTTGAAGTAATTTTTTTTAGTTAAAACTACTTCTATATTTTGATATGCAAAATAAATTTTTGCATCACATCTAAAAATACATATTCCAGTACTTTGTATTACTGCTGTGGCTATTCTGCTTTGACTTGTGTGTGAGAGAGAGTGAGAAAGAGGGAATGAGAGAGAGGGTGAGAAGAAGAGAGGGAGAGAAGAAGAGAGGGAGAGAGAGACAAAAAGAGAGATATTTAATGACAGAGATCAAAGATTTAATAAAAATTGCAAATATTTTCTCTTGTAATCATTTAGAAACTTATGAACTGTAAAAATTTTATTGTTTATGTTTACTGAATGTGTAATACTCAAAAGGAAAAGTTTATTTTTTTGTGTAAGAATACATAACCATTTTTATGAGTCCAGAAAATCTACGTATCAAATGGTTGTATTTTCAAAACCACTTTTTTCTTCCTACATACAACCATTGTATTCTTTATCTAGAAAGATATATTTATTGAAGCAATAATTTATTTATTTTATTTATTTATTTTGAAACTGAATGCTTTTACTATGTTGAAAATTGTTAGAAATCAGAGAAACTCATTTGAAATATTTTGATTTCTTTTTAGAAGATGTCAACATATTTGCTAACAAATTTAAGCCTTAATGCAGCAATGTGTAAGCAGCTTAAATCTATAATAAGATTGTAAGCCATACGTGGAAGAAAATAAATGTGTTAAAGTGCATCTTATTTTAAAGAGAAAAAATCATAATTTTTTTTCAATATTCTAAAAGAAGGTAGATCTATTTCTTAAACTTCATTCTAACATCTTCTTTAGAGGCGTTAGGAATTATGAAAGCTACGTTTCAAAGATCTATAAAGAAAGGATATTCGATTCGGTACCGAAGGATAAACATTAGACCCCTTTCGATAATGTTCAGCAGCTGTTGCAAGGCGTCGAAAACCACTTGGAAAAAAAAGTAGTATCAAAAGAAAAAGCAATGCATGCTTCTAGATAACCAAGAGCTGTAAGAAGTCGTGTGAAAAAAGGAAGGAAATGCTTCTCAATTTCACGCTTCGAAAGGCGAGAGCAAAATTAAGTTTTTGTCGTTAAAAGGGGCCCCGGCAAACACTGTAAAACCTCCTTTTTATCGCAGTATTGAAAAATACTCAGAATAATTTCGGATTAGGGTAAGGCGAGGCCGTAAAAACCGCTCTGAGACCGTTACACATGTCTTTAGCATCACTCGCACGCGCTCTAGCAATTACATCTGCTCCCGGCTTTGCGCCCTTCTTTTTTTTTTCCAGTGTGTGTCCTGCTATCTGCAACGTCCACGCCCCTCTGTCCACTGCGCCCCCGTCGCTTTTCATGGGGGCGCGATAGTTTATTAAACATACGATGATGGCGTAAGCCATTTTCATGGCACTCAGATAGGTATGGAAAACGGGAGGACACCAGGCCGAGATTGCGGAGGAAAAAGGGGGACTGTCTGCAAATTTCATAAAACAATACACTTCTACTTTGAAGTATTACATACTTTTAAACATTTGAACATGCAATGGTTCGAAAGATTCGAATCAATTTTATAATTTATCTATAAACCCTAAAATTTGAAATTTAGAGTAAGTCATTAATAACTTACAGAGTTGTATATTAATTTACATAAGATAAATGCTACAAAATTTCAATTTTTGTTTTCTTGCATACAGTTTTGGTTTGGTTTGCTCACCTCTGTCCTAAAATTTTTTGGAAACTATTAGCTCTTTTCTTAAAATGGGGAAATTAATTGTTTTAACAGCTGGAAATATATGTCGTGAGAATCTAGTCTATATTAATTAGGTCATTTTGGTATGAATTTATTTAGTTTCTTGCATTAATTTTTTCAGAGAACCACAATTAACGATCCTAAAACCTTAACGTTTATGCAAATATGTTAACAATGGAAGAGAAACACCTTTTTTACTTTAGATTTATTAACGTTATTCTATCCAGTCGAAGAAGATATTAATGTTGTAGATTGCACTTCTATTTATTAGTAAAATATCATCAATCCCTATCATAGCTGTAGAGGATTTAGTTTGGAACACGTTGGTTTTAAACTGAAGTCGTATATTGACATTTTCCATTTTTCTTTTGACGTGTGTTAAATTATCAACCCGTTTATCTTAAAACCTAAACTTTAAATCTGTTTATCTCAAATTTTTTCAAGTACTTTCTCAAGTTGAAAATTTGTAATTATATTTAATTAAACAAAAATATTTTTATTGGATTTGAATTCTTCTAAATCTAAAACTACTTGTTAGCTTAAAGTAAAGCTAGATTTCGTAGCATAACCCACATCTTAACTATTTTAGGAGATTTACCTCGCGTTTGTTCTCTCCCTTTTTATGTATATTTTTCTGATATTCGCCTGACTTATATTTGATTCGGAGGACACTCAGACATTTTTTTATAACTCTATAATTCTCATACATTTTACTATGCTTTTAATTAGCTAAAAAAAAAGGTAATTATAGATTTTTGAGAATGGATTACAAAACAGGTGTATTAAATTTCCTCGTGAAAATATTAGTAATATTAATTAAACCCTTTTGAATGTGTTATTTCCTCAAAAGATTGATTATTTTAGAACAGTGGAAACCAACAACTACTTCTTCACTATCTTCACTTGAAATGTCGGGGTAAAAATGAGCTGATAAAACAGTTCTCAATAAACAGCCTGGAAGTGTTTGTAAGTTCCTCTTTTTAACACTCTTTTATAAACACTCGTATGTAACGGGGAATCTTTGAACTCTTTTACCCACTTTATGTCAGATTAATTCGAAATTTTGCTCAGTTGTAAAGGACCGAAGACAATACAAGAATTTAATAATTTTGTTCCATTGTCCTGATCAGGATCATCGGATTAAAGATTTCCCATTTTCCGATCCCTTTCCGCATCTGGTGAGTAATTCCAGATCCCATTTTCAATTTAGTGACCAAAAAGATTAAGTTACAAATTAGTTCGAGAAACTATAAAAAAACGTGTTTTTAGTTTTTTTAAACTATAACTTACTTATGAAAAATTGAAGAAAGTTATTTCTTTTGTAATAGTTCTTAAAGCTACTTCCATTTCTCCTTCGAGCCGTTATAATATATCTATATACATAGTGTTCATGCAATATGAGAATTGGAAAACATTTTAATAGTTAATTACATCCAAAAGACAAAAATAAAATCATTTTTAGCTGTACCAAGCTCCTTATTTTTAATAAATATATCCAATACTTCACACAGAGATAATTAATAATTGAATTTTCAAAAATATCAATGCAAAATACACATAAAATTCGATTTAATGGCTTTTTTTCTTAGATGTTCAGGAAAGAAAATAATAATTTGTTTTTCCGTGTGAAATATGCATTAGTCTTATATTCTATATGCTGACGATTAACAAACTATATATTACTGGCAAGCTTTTTGTAATGTTTTTCCTGTACATTCTAACTTCAGACGTGGTTATTCTACAAATACATTTTTCTTAAAGTTTAGAAACTAATTTTTTTTTCAGAAATCCTCAGTTCTTAAGTCAGTACTTCTCAAACTTTCAATATTCGCGACCCAATATTAAATCATCATTTTCATCGTGCCCCTCCATACAATAACAATGTATTGAATTCAATAATACTATAATTTGATACTAAAGCTACAATATTACTTTACCCTCTTATATGCCACCAACGTATATAAAAGTCTCGCTCTGCCAAAACATTAATTTTCTGGACGTATATATACGTCTTTCCGAAGTACGATCTTTTCTGTGCACTGCTATTCATAAAATTATTCCGAAGGCTTTGGAATGCAATAAAAGGACCTTGACAGTATTTACAAATGATTCACTCATTTCAGAGGATTTGCTTACTTATTCCTTTTCTCCTCCCTCCCCCTCAAAAAAACATCAAAACACACGCGCCTACGTAGAAAATGGTGGCATTGGGGAGCGAATCGCGTAACTTAGAGAAGGAATTAATTATAAATCGTAAAAATTATCAAGATAAGTGTTAATATAAGCCCATGGGGTCACTGATAATTATCAAAAACTTATACTTAACTTAATATTGTTGAACTAATAATGAAATACACAGCAAAGTACTGATACATTTATAAGTGTATTATATCAGTGTAAAAATGTGTATTTTATAATTTATTATACTAGAAATTATTCTGATTGTTTACTTTCAGTAAGTTTATAATTTTTTAAATAATCTTTTGTTTCCGACTTTTCAATATGCTCGCGCCCCCCTCATAGAGTTATCACGCCCCCCAAGGGGGGTGCACCCCACAGTTTGAGAAACGCTGTCCTAAGTGTTCAAATATTCTAGGATAAGTTTTTTAGGTTTTTAGGCTTATTTTTTTAGTCCTCAAAGTAGTTGGAATTTTGTTCTCATAACTAAGATATAAGTCGATATAAGATTTTAAAAAATTGCGATCATTCCAAATTAATATTTAACTGGCGAAAATTAAATGCTTAGTAGAATTTATATTTAGTTTTTTTCATACTTTATGGTCAGAAATTATTGCCTCACTTTCAGTTGTGATAGCAAAATATAGTTTATTTTTCCTTGTATGATTTGGATTCACGACTGATGTTCCACATTATTTCTCTTTACTAAATATTAATTGTATGGTTACTTCCAAATTTTAAAAAGAATGTCTTCATTTTTATTATTTAAATGGATTATATTTTCGTACATATATAACAGTGGAAATCATACGTACAAAATCTAAGCCAAGGATATTTTTTTTAAGAAACATGTTTATTTATCATTTTTGAATTTTTTAAACTTAAGTTCTACATATGATCACTTTTTGCTTATTTATATTCTTATACAACTATTTTTACTTAATAATCTTTGATTTTGGGAAAAAATAAAATTTAAAACTAAAATTTTGAAATGGAAAACCAGTTGTTAAAATTTGATTAAAATATGGTCTTTTATGAAAAGATAAACTTTTGTACCAAAAAAATACTTTTATTTTGTTGAAATAAATATTAAAACGCATTTTAAGAGTTATTTTATCTCATTTTTTAATGTCATTTAGATTCGTATGTTGTATTTTTCTCCTACTTACATTTTTGTAGTAACACACTATATGAAACAATTTTCGGTTATTTTCTTCACCTCTACATTATAATGATAATTATCTCTAATTAATTGTTCTCAGATTCACTTTTCAACCATTTACTCTTAACAGATAGACTGTTAGTTAATATTTTGAGTACGATGTAACCACTAATGGATACATGCTATTTACAGGGCAAAATCCCACTGTATTACCTTTGGGTATCTAAATAAGCCATGTCGATACATGGTTTATTTAGATATACAGACAGTGCAACCAGTACAGGAAACATTATAAGGTTGATTTTCTTTTATTGATATTGTATGAAGTTACAAAAGTTAAGTTACAAAATGTCTGGGTTACAAAAATTTGAAAAATAAATATTAAAATTAGAAGACTTTGTGGAATTGCTCGAAATCTTCCTGGAACAAATGGCTTTTTCACATGCCTTACATAAATGTATTGTCATTTTTGTTCCATTTTTTCATCTTCTTCATTACAAATAGATAATTACGTATCACAGTCACTGTCCTATTCGTCGGTTTCCAGTAAATATTCTCATTTAGTATCACTTTCGCTGAAATTCAACGACGATGCCCTATTGGCAAGAAATTGTAAAAATAAACAACACAAATAGTTGGACAAACTTTAGAAAGTGAAATGAAACACGAACGAACGTGCGCCTTAGTCAGAGTCAAAAGGAAAAATGAAATGTGCATGTAACCTCAAGATTAGTATCCCCAGAAAGCTGAGATTTCTGGGGATACTAGAAAGCGCAGTCCGGCAATCAAGGGGTTAATATACAAAACTTTATTTTTTATCAATTGTTTAAGCATACATAAAATAGGCTTAATTCAAGCTGTGTCATAGTCACATGATAACTACAAGCACATGCTTCCGGTCAATCAGTTCAGAAACTTATGTGACGTCATAGTCACATGATAAATGCAATTACGTGTCTCTAGTCAAATAATATTGCACATAAGTAAACAAAAGACACTTGATAAAAAATACTTATAATATATATATATATTTCTAATTCCAAAAATTTTAGAAAAATCTTAATATTTAAAAACCTTCATCAAATAAACAAATTTAAAATTATATCTAAGTTTTACAAAAAGAACAAGTATATGTCTAAAGTCAGTTTAAAATTCAATGAAGAATACGTAATTGCATTTATCACGGGATCGTCATGAATTTAGCAAATTTGTACATTAATTTTAGAAATTTACCGAACAGACCTCCACCGTTCAATCAAATTTCAATGAATACCAACCCCCTTTAAATGATTGTTTTGAAAGGGTCCCAAAGGCCAGGGAAGAGGGTTGCTGACTCTTCTAATAGGTAAAAGAGGGAGAGAAAGGTTCACACGTGCAGCATAAGCAACGCTGGAGTGTATGAATAAAACATCCATAATCTCACTCTTCCGATCCCCCCTATGTAATGGAAGCGCTACGGTTCTTTAAAGGGTCTCCCTAGCCTAATCTTAATAGCAGATTTATTAAAATGATTCCATGCCATAATCCGTCACATTTTCTAATTTACTCCAAGCGGGTGTCTCCCATCCCCGATAAGCAAGCCTGGGGCAGATGCGTCCATTGTCATTCAATGTGTTGTCCAAAAGTCGCTGATGATGAGAGACGAATCAGGTCCTGATAGGACTACAGATCTCTATTGACAGGATCTACCTATCAGTAGGAGTCAAAGTAATTGAATTACTTTTGATTCAGTGTCCCATAGACACTGATACATGGAAGTTCGGGGATCCTGATGGATGTTGAGAATATGTAAATGGGTGTCACTGTGTCGTTGTAATCTCTACCGCAAAACTCTACTTATCTCTTTGGATTTGCAATACTTGCTTTTTATGTTCCACCATTAGATAATGAAATGTCGGCATTGGATTATGTACTTTGTAACGCTTTGTAATGAATCATCTCGTGTGAACAGATAGTTGTTTTTGTTTGTGAAAGAAAATGATTTATACGTAGGTAACAGGTTGTTTATATGTAATAATTCACTTAAATTTTCATTCGAGGTATTTTAATTCATCATGGTCTTGAGCCCTCTAAGACTTCGCGTGATAATTGATTTTTATTTTACCCGCCTAATGGGAGATAGTGAAACTTCATCTCTCCAAAACTGAAACTTCTACATTTTAAAATCAGGGTGGAGCAATCTTGTATTTCCCGTGTTTTCGGACCAATCAAAAAAGTCTTTACCGGAAATCATACGATTCAAACAAAGTCCACTTAACCAGAACCATAAAAAGATGAGATCTCAGGAGCGAACAATGTGACTGTCTTAAATGCGCACGTTTCTGTCTATTTGTGTTTGTGACATACTTTTCGTGTAATCATTTTACCCATTTGTTCATCAGTAAAATATGGATGCATAATGTCTATAAGTCTCCTCATCCTTTCCACGTTTGGAGAATCACCAATAAAACACAATTACCTCAATACCAACATGCCTTAAATTAATTCCGAAGCCATTACATATATTTACATTAGTGTGGAGGCAACTCAGTTTGCAATTAAAAATTAATCCGTTAACTTTAACAGCGTCATGATAAAAAAGAAATAATCATTTAAGGGGATTGTTAACGTATGAAAATTAGATTGAAACTTTTTTATATGTTTAATTTAATTCATGTTAATTAGATTACGTAACTCATATGCTTATAAGCATAGGAGTTATCTTTCTCATATAGATTAAAAAGTTAGACATTGGAAAGAGCATTCTAGATCAGTGATTTTCAAACTGTGGAGTGCAGGCCCTTAGGAGGTAGTGATAATGCTACGTGAAGGGTGAGGGCACGAGCATATCGAAAAGTCGAAAATAAAAAATTAAAAAAATTTTTTAAATTAATAAAAGAAAGTATAACAAAATACATTCTGGCATAATAAAAAATAAAATACACTTTGCATGCTTAGTGCAATCTGTTTCAATTTAAAAATCAGAAAGGAAAAAGCAGCATAATATTTATCCTATTAATTAAGAGTAATTTACTTAAAATATTTATTATTTAAAAGTAACATTTACAATATTTGATACTTATCTTGATTATTAGTAAGGTTTATAATTAGTGTCAAAGTACATTGTTATGAATTCAATACATTGTGATTGTATGGGGAGGGCGCAATAAAATTTATGCTTGAAAATTGGATCTCAAATATTGAAAGTTTGAGAAGCTCTCTTCTACATCGAATTGAGAATAATAATCTAAAAGATATGAACTTTTGACTAACCCATGCTTCTATTCTCTTATTTTTAATAATTTCTTTTAATTTCTTGGATTACAAAGAGAGTGGATAGTAAAATAAATGAAACTCACATATTTATAGTGCATTCTATTGATAATATGCAATAGACATCTCTTCCAGTTTTAAGAACTACCTTGCAGCAAAGCAAAGAAGGAATCTTCCAGACACAGTTTTCAATAGAATGCTAAATATTTTTCAATTACACATTATCTTAAATAATTATTCTTAATTAGTTGCGACTCCTTAAATGCAAATGAGGTGACTGAAGTTTACACGATTTGTTCATAGAAACTGTGAAATGACTGTCTTTTGAATGTAAAATTACCTTTTGGTGACAGCTACAAATATGATCATATTATACAGTTTACTTTACTAACAATATTACATACATTACTTATGAAAAGAGAATCCGGTATCTTAAAGATCTAGTAGTCTTCCACAAATTAAAAAAAAAATTAATGTCCAAAAGTTCAAGGAAGAATAGCAAAAATCTATACTCGTATTGAAAAACTATCAGAGATAAGATAAATTTAATAAAATATGTAATACACATAAACTAAAAATTAAATCATAACTGTTTAATTCATTAATATTACAAAAAATGTCATTCGATACAATGATATTCTTTATTCATCAATAAAACATTGAAATTCAGTTGAGGATCAGCTCTGTTTATCATCAATGCCTGTTTAAAATGAAAATAATAAATTAATATCAGAGCTACATAACACTATACTTAAAATTTGTATATATACATATATAGATGTATAATATTACATAAAACTTAAATTCATATACGTTTTTCGTGTATCCGTAATAGCTGCAAGGCAATGTACATTTTAATACTCTGTATATTCTGCCATTAGCTAATTTTAAGAAATATTATTTTTAACGAAATTCAAGCCTTTTGTGCTGTATTTCTATAATTCTTTCGGAATAATGCGAATTTATTTTTAAAAGAAAGCATTGAAGTAAAATCAGCAGGAAAACACTTATGGTAAAAATCTAAATATTCTAAGGGATGTTCATATCTTAGGGTCATATTCTTCATTAAAAACAGGATATTAAGGATTTTCTCAAAATTTTGAACTATTGTCTTACCAAAACATTTATTTCAAAGTGTGACATTACAGAAAATTAATTTCAAAGAATTATTTGATATGTAATCTCTTATTAAAAACATTGAGGGGATAAAAATGTTTGTCATTTGCGTATTCTTGTAATGTAAAATGCTACGAAATTAATTCATCTTTAAATTATCTTATATAATAAAAACAACAATTTTTTTTCAATTGTTTATTTTTGTATCCTGTTATAAGTTCTTTCCCTGCGTAACATTTACCGTCTTATATTTTAGTCAAAGGATCTACAGCCTTATTGGTTTCTAACTAGGTGGGTAGAATATTTCCTTTTTAACATAATTTGTTTAAACGGAACTTGGATTTAAAAAGTATCATTGGGAAAATATCTTCATTGACGGTACGTTTTTTAAGAAAATAAATAAATAAAACACTTTTAGACTATTTAAATACTTACGAGTTTATTGCATTCCTTAAGCATTTACAGCAACTGTATTATGATTCAGTGGCACACACAAGGGGGAGGGGATCAACGGGTCACAAACCTTCTCCCCTATAGCCCCTGGTTTTTTTTATTAATGATAATCCTACATACATAGTACTTAAAATTTAATTAAGTATTAATTTTTAACAATTTATTGTATTAAGTAATGCTAATTATTTATTCAATAATTTATTTTATATTGTTTTATGTTCAAAAGATCGAAATAATGTGTTTGAAAGTATATTGATGTATGATACGAGAATGATGGACTTTTGACCTTGGACCCACACCTTGAAAAATTCGACGCTAGACCACCCCTTCCCCTCCGACCCTGAAAATTTTTTGTGTGCACCACTGTTCTGATTCATTAACTTCATTTATATTAACTGCCTACTTCTTTTTTCGACATTATTGTATGCAGACGAAGAGTTTATTAATTAATGTACTGTACAGTATATAGGAACACGAGGGCTACTGGTGATGGTCCTTGTCATTTTGAACATGGTTAAGGTATCCGACTACGTTCGGAACCGTGATTTTGCAAAAGCTTATAAATGGATAATATTTATGATATTTAGTTTCACTTAGATTACAAAATGTATATAAAATTGTTTTAAGAATAGTATTACAATAAAAAAATATTTAAGTACAATATTTTGACAAAAAATGAACATAGAATGACCCATTTTCAAAATATTCTCCTTTTGTGAAAAATGCTTCTATTATAATAATATTTCGCCTGTATATAGTTCAGACCTCGGTACAGAGGCTCAACTAGAATTTTTGAAATATATAACTTAGAAGTAGGTTTATCTATGTTTTACGACAACAGAGGGGAGAAATTTTAAGAAAAAAACGCCGATAATTATTTCAATTGACTGTAACTCTGAAAGTAATGTGAATTTTTCAAAAATCATAGTTGAGCCTTTGTAGAGAGGTCTGAGCTATATACAGGCAAAATATCATTATAATAGAAGTATTTTTCACAAAAGGAGAATTTTTTGAAAAAAGGATATTCTAAGTTAATTTTTTACCGAAATAGTGTATTTAAATAACTTTTTTTGTCAAAATGTCCTTATAAAACAACTTTATACATGTAGATGTACTAATCTAGGTGACAATAAATATCATGAAAATTATCAATTTATGTGCTTTTTTAAAATCACGATTCCGAACGTAGTCGGATACCTTAAGCGACAAGAACGTCACTTGAGATGACGCCTCATCTCCAAACTTCTACACCACGACAACGATAGGACTTTCAGCCACATACAGATTTAACATGTAATGATCCTTCTACATGGCGGTATTCAGTGGTACTATGGCTCAAACTCATGACACGCAGCACACAAGTTCAGTGATCATGCCCATTAAGCTGCAACAATCACATATTGCTCATAGAATCACTCATCTTGAACTGGAAACAGTAATAGGATTTAACTTTTTGGGCCTCAAAAGATCATCGAAGGTAAATAGAACTCTAGCGTTAAAAAGAAGATACATGTTGCGATGTTTTCAAGTAATAATCTAATGCGCATTGAATATCTGAAATTTCAAGAATATTATTTCAAACTGGAACAGTTTTTAAAAAAGTGGTACCCAAATACATACTTTTAGTATTTTAAATAAACATGTTAAAAATAGTTTTATCAAATAAAAGTTACATTCCTACTTAACTTCTTAAGAGTGTAAATTAATTTTCTATAAAATATACATTTCTGTGTAGTAAAATGATTCTTCGTTTCCATTGAGGAAGAATATAAAAAACTCAAGTGAGTTAATTCACAAGAAATTCTTCAATTTTTGGAAAGATTTCCACTATCAGAATTTTGTGGTATGTAACAAAATGGCATTTGATGAGTATAAAATGCTATAAATTTTACACAATTGACTATGAATATTCCACAAAAAACTTTCCATTTGTCAAATTTTATGCAATAATATTTGCGAGTTTGTAAATATTGCATTAAAATAAAAAGTATAACTGTGATTATAAATACTCCTATTCACGCAATGAAATTATTTACTATGCATGTTTCATACTTAAATATTATGTCAATTGTCACCTCAACATTCTAAATATAAATATGATTTCACATACTGAAAGCCATTTAAATATAAAACTTAATTTAATAACATTTCCAGAAATGACTCAGCGTTACCACGGTTGAGAAAATCCCGCGACACAATTTCAACACAGAACCGACTTCCTGTAAATTTGCATTCTCCCTGCCAAACAGGAAGCGACGTAAGCTTATGTTCCATCCGATATGTATGTAAAATTTTAATGAATCCGAGAAGATATGGCTGAAGGTAGCAACAAGGATTCGTGACAGTACCAGGCGAAACACGCTGTTATGGCAGCCGGGACTAACCACAAGTGACAAGCCCTGATTCGTCAACCCTCTCCATTAAAGTCTCTTCCAGTTATTGGGATAATTAAACAATGCTTTTGCACCGGTCAGCAGTCTCCCTGATAGATGGTTGGGGCGGCCTGCAAAGCCTTCTGCGGCCGCCCGTAGGGATGCGCCTCTGCCCCTATCAGGGGCTTAGAGGATGGAGAGATTAGTAGGGCCTGGCTTTCAAAGGGAGGTTGCAGTAGCTGAATTCGTATTGTTTCGTGGTTCACACTTTCACGAACAGTATCTTGAAAATCTACGTAAATGTTGACCAGCTAGGATATTTAATTAAATGGCGATAATATGAAAAAACATATTAAGTTATAACTTTTTTACTTATCTTTTTAAAACAGATTTAATGTTGTTTGATATGGTCTAATGCATTAGTTTCATATGTAAAATGACTCATGGCGTTGGGTTCCACTTTGTCTTACACATTAGCTATTTTGAAAGTATGCAACACAAAATAAAATTCTAAAATTAATTAGAAGTAATTTATTCAGCAACTAATAAAAAAATGCTTTTTAGACGTCTATAATAGTGCTGACAATGTCATTTCGACCAATACTCAAGAGATTGTTAATACTGAATTCAATAAAATATGTACAATATTTTTACCCAAAATTACAGACATAATTTCGTTTAATTATTAGAGTTATAGAACAATCTGTTAGAGGTGCTTGTTATATTTCTAATCACTATCAAAGGAAGAAAAAAGAAAGAACTTATACTAATTCTTTAGTACCTAATTACTTTTAAAAATTTACATAAAATTATACTTTAGTACCTTATTCTTCATGTTTTCTTATCACATCAGTGGAAAACTTTGTCAGGTAGATTTAATTAGAAAAATATCTCTCACTATTTCTCATAACAAATATTACAAGAACCAAGACAAAACTTCGTCTTTGAATCCATTAAACTAATATTTTCTATGACGCATTAAGTTATGAACATTTGATAATTTTAAATGAACCAAATTCAAGATAAACTATATATATCTTTCAAAATACAAAAATACATCACTCTCGTTGGTTGAATTTTAAAAAACTGTTGTATATTGTATAATTTGAAAGATTTTTAATGAATTTATATTTTTTAATAAACAAAATTTAAGACATGGTTTAATAGTTATTCAACAAACTTGATGCATGTGATAGGGAAAATATATTCTTCCGTATTAAAAACAAAGGGTCTTTTTTTACATATTTTTTATAGCAGTTTCCTTTTTAAAAATCCTTGGTGTTAAAATCCTAAACAGTTTTCTTGATTTATCAAGCAATTTCAAACAGCAAAAATAATCTAAACTGACCTGTGTTTCTACATTATCAAAGCACAATAACTTGTATCATTAGCAGTACTTATTTACCAATCATTGTAGATTTAGTAATATTCAAGAGTAAAAATCCCTAAAACCCAGTAATCCGTAAATTTCAAAATATGTATGTTACAAACGCCTCACAATATTTGTTAAATAATAATTAACCACTTAAAATCGATAATTCAGAGTATTATTTAGAATGTAAATAATTTGCTTGTAAAAAAAAAAGCTTTGATTATTTATTTAGATTTTAAAAACAAAAACTTGAGAATTTTTTTTTCCTTTCAGTACTTTTTCACAGTAATTTTTATCATCCACTGATCCTATATAAAACTACAATTCAAACCGTATGAATTCATTGTCATGTCGATGTACTTAATTCAGTTTCTGTTACATTTCATATGTGTAGTTCAAAATCTTATTTTACTTTTATAGTCCTGTAGTAATTGTAACAGTAATGGCTGTATAGGTTTAATATGGTTAATATAATTGGTGGATTGTAAGTTTAATATGGTTTATGTGCGTTTAAAATTGGCTTTAGTAAATAGCATCGTCTGAAATAACTAGAGTACTAGGTCACGTTATATTAAACTTAAATACCCTCTCCTCACAAGGCCATATGTTGAAATTGCGAAAGGGAGTACTTGCACAGGAGTTGTACTTCCCATTTCGCCGTTATTTAATATTGTCCGACGCAATGTCAATATCTTTTACTAAGCTCCAGGGCTATGTTAGTTCAAACCAGAAAAAGCTTCTATGAACTTTGAATACAATAACCCTTTGTAAATAATTTTAGAGAGGAGTTTTCATTTCATCTTTCAGTCAAAGTCCATTTAATATTTCAATCGATAAACTATTTCCTACATTTAGAGAATTCACAAGTGATAATCATAATACCATCTCTACAAAACATAGTGAAGATGTTAGCAACAATGTTTCAGTTTGCAGTTTGTCCCCAAAGCGTCAGGACTGATGAGGGACCCGGCGAGAAAAATAACACCCTGGGCCCCTTCGCGAATTGAAAGAACGATGTTTTCCCTCATTCCGGAAAAGTTGGCTTTCTCTCCACAACTCCTGTTCTTCGGATTTGTTATAGTAATGGATGAAGAGACCTCCATGTAGGTCACCTATTAGGAAGGATTTGTAGCACTGGAATTCGATTTCTAGAAACCAAGATTAAAATGATTCCCAATGATTGTACGTATTAAAACGGTGTTACACATTTCAATTCAAATATGTAGACAGGGGGAAAAATGTACTTTTAATTTTTAAGAATACATCTCGAATAGAAAGATATGAATACATACAAGAAGGGTTTTATATATAATCCCTGTGTATTACTTTTACTTTTAATATTCTTTTTATATACGTAATATTAATTTTTAATAACTAAAATAAATTTATCCTTTAATTTTTTTTTCAATTACAGTCTTTATCCATAATCTCATGTCATTCGGGGTTATTTTAATTCTGCCTAGTTTAAACATTTTAAATTACCCACTTAAATTTAAATAGATTTAATTACGGATGACATAAGCCCGTTAACTTTTGCGTTTTATGTAACATTTTTATATCATTTTATGTATGTGTGTGTGTGTGTGTGTGTGTGTGTGTGTGTGTGTGTGTGTGTGTATGTGTGTGTGTGTGTGTGTGTGTGTGTGTGTGTGTGTGTGTGTGTGTGTGTGTGTGTGTGTGTGTGTGTGTGTGTGTGTGTGCGTGTGTCGTGCGTGCGTGTGCGTGTGTTATTAAAAAACCTACTTATATATATAAAATATTCAACACATTTTTCTCTTCAAACTATATATTAACGATATTATTCTTTTCTAATTGGTATGTATTATAAAACGAATCAATAAAATTTTCTATAAAGTGCCGAAGCACATAGGAACCTTAATGTACGTCGTATTTATGCATCTTACCTAGATTCCGGTAAAGTAGTTCCGGCAACACTGACTACTGTTCCATTGGGTCTGGGTTCGAATCCGGAGAAGGTATGGATGTTTGCAAATGTATAATGCTTTTGCTGCATGGGGGGAGGGGTACTGTAAATAGCCGTCGAGCCACAAGTCCTATCGTGAAGTTGATGGAAGTGGAAGAGAGGTGAGTGCGCCCTACCCCAGGGTGCTTTCCCTCGAAATTGGGGTGGGACAGAGCGAAACCGTAGTGTTACCTACATGGTGCTGAAGGCTACGGATAACGACAGGCGTACAATAGCCCCTTGCCATGAGGAATTTCATGAGCCTGGATCTGACATAGTCGAGATCAGTTGGCATAAGAAACAACAATAATCGGCTGGACTCTACTAACCGAGGAAATTTAGGTTAAACCTGACAAGGTTGATGACAAATGTTGAAAATTTGTTATTGAAGCACCAAATTCATTCCTATCATTATAAACATTTGGTTTTTAATCAGTTATTTTATGCATTACTTAAATTTTAAATTAATTAACATGTGTTTCTTAAGTTTTTAACTCTATACTTCACTACAGTTAGAAAAATAAATCTTTTAAAGTAAGTAGCTCTATACCAACTGTCATAAACACATTTAAGTTACTAAATTTGCAAAAATTAAATGTTATGTAAGCAAGGGTCTACCCCAAATCAAAAAACATGGCAAGGGGTCTATGATACAAAAAAGTTTGGGAACCTCTGGTGTAGAACATAGCAACTTTAGACCTAAACCCCACTTTTATGGCTATAGCTCTTGTCGTTCATAACTTATTGAGGTAACAACGGAATTTAGCGGGCACACTGTATATAACAATTCACATAGGCAAAAATTTAATTTAAAAGTTTAAATTAAAAGAAAATCGGGGTTTCATTATATGCATTGAATAAATATTATGCAAATCACTGAGGTTATTTTAATAAAAATGTGCACAAACATAAAAGTTGATGCGTTAAAAAAAAATTATCTCAAAGTTTTTTTTAAAAAAAAAAGTTTTCCATGAATTTTTTATTTATGTGTAACATCATTCCTCTCGATTGCTGGATATTCGTTGGAGTGATTTCGTGAAAGGACGAATGTGGGTAACAGAAAGTGACGTAAGTGCGCTATTTGATTTGACCAATGAGAACGCGTGGTATTGTCTCTTCACTACCCTCGCATTGTTATTACCCATCCTAAATGCTTACTTTATATCTGTCCTCCAGCCCATCGTTGCCTAGTGGTTAGAGAAGCTGACGTGAAATGAATTGTCCTGGATTCTATTCCCTAGAGCTTGCTGCTTTCAAACTTACTTTAATTTCCTTCGAAAATTATTTCTCTTGTTCAAATTTAAATTTCCACGTTCTTTCCTGTTTTTTCTTTTTGTACTCTCTCTTTACTTTTATTAGTGCATTCAAAGCATTGATTTAGCTGTTGCAAATTCTTAGTTTCTGTGCAAACAAGATGCAATATTAAATAAAATTCCTCAAAAAACCAAAATGGATGGCTTAAAATTTAAGTTGGAGATAGTTGAAGCATTATGAGCTTCTCCACCTACTAACAAAAGTATTTTAACTGACGATGAAGACAACAGTGTTGTAATTCCACTCACAAAAAGATCGAAGCGTTATAATCCACCTGCTATACATGTCACGGCTTATATCCTGGCCATTCCAGGATAAAAAGCTTGACATGTATAGTCATTTTCAATATGTTGATGGCATTTCAAGGTCTCGCAAGTGCAAATATGAAAACTACGAAAGCAATTCGAAAACATGTTGCGAAAAATGCAATGGTTATTTATAACTTGCCAAAAACAAAACAAAAGATTTTTACAGTAAATAAATAATGAATTAACAAAAGAGTTAATTATGCATCAATAGTTTCTTTATTTGTAACAAGTTTAGTTGAATTAATATTGTTTCTTCTATCAACTTGGAGCTAAAAATGTATAATTCGTAAAATTACATAGGTGACCTATTTCACACATAACACCCAACCCGCACGATCGTGTGGGTATCGTCTATGTTCCGGGGAGGGGGGTTTAGTATTTTTAACAGAGTCATTGGGGTCCATATAGTATAAATAACCAGAAGACTTTAATATTTAAAGATAAAAATAATTCGGGTCTTAAAGGGATATACCGAAGGTGGTTCTGCTCTTTAAAAAAAAACTATCACTCGCTTCCCATGATTTTGAGTGGTGATTTTAACTTTAACATCAGTTTGCCAAAAGCTGAGCCACCCATAGCTTTTTGGAATGATGAATTCAAGCACGAAATGAACACAAATCAAAATGTTTCGACTACTAACAGTGGTACTGTTATTGATGCTGTTTTTCAACTGTTTTTAAATACTTTGAAATCACAAGTATATGTGTCATATTTTAGTTATCATAAGTCTATTATCTCCGCTCTTCTTAAATTGAACACAATAATTATTTTTGATAAAAAATATTCCTTGTGTTAATTAAATAAAATTTTCACTAAAGATATAGTTATTCGATAGAAAATTATTTCCAATCATACTCGATTCATTTTTTTAGGATATAAGTTACTATTGCGTATTTACCACGACAACATGTCAGATGCTACACATCATATGCGATCTACTGTATTTTTTTTTACCCCTAAGATAAATGATGCAAACTCTTTCTTAGAGGGCTGTTTTCACAAAACTACTTAATGTATATATACAAAAAACCAATAATGATAAGAATCAGTGTTATGATGGTAATATGCAGGAATGGAATACAAATAAAATCATTATGTATGTGTATGTGAAAGAAGTACTTTTCTTGATAAACTTTAAATATGTATGCAACGGACTAAAGTCATAGTCACAGTATAACTCAGTCACGCGCTTTCAACCAATCAGTTCATAAATTAATCCGACGTCATAATTATATCATAAATATAATCACGCATTTCCAGCCAATTAGTTCATGTGCTTCACTGTTGCCAACTTTTGTTTTTGCAGAAACTTTCTTTTAGAAAGTACACATCTGTCAACGATATAATAATGCACATATTTAGACAAAATGCACTTAATTTAAAAATATTCATATAATGTAAGTCTTTTTTTAATTTTGAAAACTGTTTGAAGAATTTTAACACGTGAACTCTTTACCCAATCATATTAAATTTTAAATGTTATTTAAACTTTACAAATTTAACTAGTATGTCAATTTTTAATGGTAAACACGTGATTCCTATTATCATGTGACCGTCATGAATTTTTAGCCCATTATAAATAAGATTTTAATTCTAGTAAGACATATGAATTTTATGATTATAATCAATAACTATTTTCTATTTCGTAATTGGTAACATGCACATAAGTTAAAGCTCTCTTCGCCTAGAAACAGAGTCCCAAACTCGGAACACATTTTCAGGTAAAAACAAATGCCATGATATTAAAATAAATTCACGTGATTATAATATACATATATCCATTTATCATAATGTATTCCTGAAATTTTGATAAATTCTATCAGTACGCTTATTTTTATTTTAATAAGCAAAGTTTACATCAACTCAGTATTAAATATTGAAGCCGAGATTCGAAACATATTTTATGTAGGAAATATGGATGGATATACAAATAATAATATAATAAAGTGTGTTATTCCCTAAAAAACAGAAATGTCGAATGTAATACTAACATTGGGGAACAGAAAAAAAATGCCAAATGTGTTCTATTATTTAGTATTATGCGAATAAAGCTTTCAATAATGTAAAAGGAAATAAATGATTACTGAAAATAAAAAACGAAAAGCTTCTCGTATTTTTTTTTTAATTTAAGCTATCAATTCTTGAGAATCCTTCCACGTCCAATGGATCTCCAAATAAAACATTCTACATAAAACTATTAAACAGAATTTATTTATTTTTTTAAATTAAATTTGCTGATAAAAATTCATTTTTATTTGTTTTACGGTAGAGCTGTGAAGCACAAGATTGTATGAAAAAATATAGGAAAGTATTTAATAATTCTGAAGAGTAATCTTTAGATTGAAAGAGATATATTGACAAAATATTAATGTGATTAATGAACTTATATTAAAGATTTACATATTTCAGCAATCTTAGAAAAAATGGAAATACATCCAAAATACACACATTTAATTTAAAATAACTGTGTGTGTTTTAATTATTTGTATCCACATGATTTCTGTTACCTTATTTCGAAGATTCTTGCAATCGAGGAATGTTTAATTGCGGAATATCCATGAAATGGTAATTAAAAGGAATAAAATTTTAAATTAAAACAAAATAAAGTTTTGTTTAAATACACTTCCTTATTTTTTACATAAAAAAGTTTTAATGAATTGCAAAATTTCAGAAAATGCCAGATTTCAAGAAAATATAATTTATTGCATTAAAATATCAATATAAGCTATTATTGAAGAAAAAAATTATCAGGTTTTTCAATTCCTACTATTAGCTCACTCTCTATATATTTATTCATATATTTATCTTGTTCAAATTTTCAATCGTTAATAAAATACTTTCTATTCATCCAATCAAACTCAAATAAATTTTTTTTTAAAATTTGTAGTGGATGACATTTGATGTTAATACAGTTTCTTCAAATATTAATTCATTAATTATATTTAATTAAATTAATTACTGATTTTACACGCCAACTTCGATTTGTCTCTATTGTTGTAACAATGTTTCTGTTAAAACAAAGACGAAAGTTGGCGTCAAAAACCTGTTTTTCAGCCAAAATAGCCAAACTGGGTGTGCATTGTTACAACAATGCAAATAAATCATGCTCTTTTTTCAATTCCTACTATTAGTTCACTCTCTCTATACATATATTTATTTATCTATATATCTTATTCAAATTTTCAATCGTTAATAAAATGCTTTCTATTTATCAGTTAAAAGTAGAATTGACTTAATTTTTTTTTATATTACTTGTTTATAGTATTGAAACAAAAAAAAATATATATTATAAAATAATATAAAATTAAAACCTAAAACTTTATATTTTTTATATAAAATTCAAGAAAAAGTAAACGAAAATCAAACACTCCGTTTTTAATTGCTTTTTGGAAACTTTCAGAATTTCATGCGCTTTTATCATTTAATTTCTCATTCTCTCTCTCCCTCTCATCATAGTTCCTTCAAACATTTTCTACTCTGTGCTTCGTCGATTCTTCATTGATCAATGTCGAATCATTTCATTCAGACGCCTCCTTTTCATTCCTTTCGCACCTGTGAGCAACAAAAGACACGATATTACTTTGTAAGTACATCATATCCTTTGTGATGGCATTTGCATGCTTTTAAGATGCAAGCTCACTAATAGCGAGCTGAAGAGGCATGTCTTTGATGAATTTTTTCACTCTTGCTCGCGAATCATCTCTCTCTCTCGTCGTTCCTCATCTTCATCGTATATAAATACAAAAACATTCAGCTCGTAGAGAAAAATCAAACATTTATCAGATTAAAAGCAAAATTTCTTTGGAATAAATTGACCGTTGAAAGAGATTTTTTTTTGGTTTTTTTTGTTATTATTATTTAAGTAAAACTATACCATTCCGCACAATTCTGTGCTGCAACATTAAAATTCTCTATGCTTCATGTTTTACTTCAGTTTTCGATGATTATTGCATTTTAAAATCGATGACGTCTGTTTCGTAATTTATTGTGAACTGAAGAATATTAAATTATATGCAAGTATTATTTTTGCTTATCCTCGGTTGTAATATTTTATTTGTTACTTCGAGAAAAAAAGGATATTCACACAATATTTCCTTAGGTCATAAATTATTAATTGTTAGCTTATATTATTAGTTAATAATATTGCCAAGGGAACTGACTCTATTAAATCATTCTGAATAAAACGGTATGGTCAGTATTTTCTACGAATAGTAAAGAAATAGAATAAGAAACTACATTGCTATTTAAAAAAAAATAACGTGCACTTAAAATTTATTTAAAACTCAATGGTGCAACAACACACAAGGACCAAGGTCTACAGTCCTCATCTCAGTTTTCGTGACCTTGAGCCCTGAGGTGCATGAGCAGATGTTCCGGTTACATGGTCAGTCTGACGCAAAACCTGGTTTAGTTCTTAAGCAAGCTTGTTACTCATTTTATCGATCTGCTGAAGGGATGAAAGGCTGAGTCACCCCTACCCAGCCCACGGTTTGAACCTTAGAGTTACGGCGTGGAAGCGCGATACGCTACCACTGGGCACTTTAAAATTTATTTACTTATAAAAAAGTCTTTATTCTAATTTTAATGACCCTTTTCAGATTTCCTTACTAAATTAATTTTCAAAAACCTATAACTCTATGAAAAAAAAATAAATAACTCGAAGCAAAACAGAAGACGGGAGAAATTACAATTTATCTTTTAAGCAATAATGCTCCTGTAAGTAGAAACGAAAAATTCCCTGATATCTGAGCGCCCAAATACGCTTCGAGAAAAACAATTTACTTTCTGCGAACAAAAAGAAAATTCTGTTCAAGATGACTTCTCAAAAATCTCCAGACAATATTATTTAACTCATCATCTTTCACCGGCTTGAATTAAAGACGAAGAAAAGGAAAATAAATCTACCATCTTGTTTTTAAATGTCGATCTATGAAGTAAAAAAAAAAAGAAATCGTCAAAAAGAAGGCGAGATTTATAAACATAGCTTTGGCTCACTCTGGACTGGCTACCCTACAACTATTCTGAAAACTTCTTGTTTTGAAAAATCAAGAGAAGACCCGACCTCTCGAAAAAGTGCCCCACCCTAAATCTGCCAAAAAGCTCATAGAAGAGACCTGTTATTTGCAGCAGCAGCCTTTCGAGGAGTCACATGGTTACAAACGCATTATTAAGGGAAGATTCCTTTCAGTCTGAACCCAGCGGACATAACAGTGTGGTTCATACACACTGATTCAATGGACGGATTTGGGTACCAGTGTAAAACTACCGAACTGTAATCTGAATTGTTAGATCTTTCAGATCATTTATTTTTCCTTTTTGCTTGTTTTGGTTATTTCAAGTTTTTCTTTGGATTTTAGGTTTGCCAGAAATAAGAGTTTAAACCACGATTCGTGGTTTCCGTTTTTTAGAAACATAAAGCAGCCTTTTAATTTTCAAAAGAGAAAAGTTTTATAATAAGAGAAAAATGCAAATCACTTTTAGCGTGCAATCATAGATTTAGTTTATCATTTACCTGTTTAATATTTTACTCTCCAAGACTCCTTAAAGTTTTAACCCAATGGTATCAAGTTGTACCATGCTAATACTTAATATATTTTTTTTCTTTGTATGCAGAAACAAGGTATACAAAGGATTTATAGGCAATCCGTATCACATTCTCATTCGAAGTACAGTCGGACCCCTATTTAACGAATTCATTGGAACTGAACATCTTGTTCGTAATTGGGGTTATTCGTTATATCGGGATCCAAGTAAAATACAAAATTTTCGCTCTTATATTTTAAAATTCCATAATAAGCATCTATACCAGTGATACTCAACCTGCGGCTTGCGGGCCACATACGGCCCACCGGGCCCTTTTTAGTGGCCCGGTTATGGCCCATTGCTCTGAAAAATTCATTTATTTATAAAAATGTGGTGAGAAATCCTTTATTAAGAAATCAAATATATCAAATTTGATTTTTGCTGTCGATGTCGTATGGATACGAATTAATATTTTTTTTTCTGATTAGTGATAATAGACAACAGTGGAGTAGCGACCATTTTATGAATGGAACTAATTTTTAACTATCCTTCGTATCTTGCAAACGAAAAATATTGGAAGAAAATACGTTGTTTCAAGACTTTTGGGAAATTGACTATTCTGTAGTGAAAAGCAAGCATGGATCAGTAATTGTTTGATTCGTCACAAAAAAAAAAAAGTGTGTTGTAGTTAAAAAATACCAATAAAGAGGAATATATAGTTCAATGACACTTTTCCTCGAAGATCTTTTTCAAGAGGTGATAAATAGGTTTCTTGAATAATCTTTACAACAGCAAAAAAGTGTTTTGTCAGTGGTAATGTCACAGAAATAACAAAGGCACACTGTGAAATTTGTTATATTATTGACAATCAAATGTGTGAAACCGTTTACTGATGCAGAAATTGTGCAGGGGTGATTCTTAAATGCTTCCAATTTAGAAAAATTCAGTGACAAAAATGAAAAATATAAAAAATAATAATTAAAAATATCAAAATAGAGAAATTTTAATATTTAGATCAATTTCCCATATTTTAAATTTTCTTATCTTGGTTATCTTGGTCTTGTTATATTGGTCTTAAAGCATTTCTCTCCCTCCCCCTCCTCCATTAATTCTCATGTTGTGGCCCGCATGAAATAGCTATCATATGTATGCAGCCCGGCAGAAAAAAGGTTGAGTACCCCTGATCTATACAAAAAATATCCATTGTTAGAACTGATAGATGTTTGACAATCTTTTTGATTTCTGACTCGTAAGAGTAATTTTTCAACTTTATGCAGGGAAGAAAATACTGCTTCATTTACATCCTGCTGCATGAGGTATGTTTTCAGAGTTTCCAAACAATGCAAAGCACTAGAAAAAGTAACATTTTTTATAGGATTTTTATTATCAAGTTCTTCTTCTGAATCGCTATTCATCGTCTTCGACAAATCAACGGTTTCCTCGACTTCAGTTGCACAGATATGCAGTCCGTCATCGAATGTAAAATAATTTTGAAATCTTAAAATATCATCTGCGTTGTGGAGCTGGGTGAGATAAAAAGGGAATTTCCTGTCCTATTCAAATCCTACATGATAGGTTACACTTATGACTCATAAGCACCTGTAAAGTATGATAATTGTCTGCAGCCTTTCCCGGCGAAATTTGCTGCTTGCAAGATGAATCTTTTTCTGTTTCGAACAAAAAGGATAGGTTATTTGAAAAGAAGTCCATTTTTTTCTAATACAAACTAATAAAATAGTATTTTCCTTTCCTTTTTTCCTTCTTTTTTGGCTGTTGAAATAATTTTGAGTTTATTATTCGTTAACTTGGAAGCAGGTACGCGGGGCACAGACTCATCCCAAGCTCAAGAAATCGTTAATTCTGGGAAAAGTGTTTATTTGTTATCAATGACCTTCACAGTATCCTCCTATATGACAGTCTTCAAGAGAATTAAAATGTATTTGCCACATATCTGCCTCTTTTTTTGAGAGTAGCAGACGTGGTTTTTTAAACAATTTTAAGGTACTTGCTTTGACTAAGTTCCCCGCGCCGCCACTTTTGTTCCAAAATATTTTCTATGAATGAGCTACATTTTCCTCCTGCGAACAACTTATTGGTTTTGATTTCTGTGTTGTACTACTTATTATGGCTTATAAATGTAAAGAGCAGAATGTAAAATATAAAAGAAATTATATCTGTGATCTGTATTGAAGGAAGTTGAAACTGATCAACCAAGGGAAGAACTTGCCAAAATAATGCGTATTAATCATGATAGCAAAAGTAAATTTAAGAAAAGCGATGAACATGAAATATTTGAGTCTAAAGGAAAATTTTCAAATGCTACCTAAAGGACTCTATCAAGAAAGATATGAATCCATAAGAGTACCACAAGACGCACTTCACCCAGTCAAAAGGCACTAGCAAGAAAAAGTTCAAGATGCAACTTGTCGATCATCAAAGGACAATAAAACTACAATAACTTAATAATATATGACAGTTTTGCCTGCAAATAACATTCCTGTAATGTTAGCGAAAGGTGTCTGTGATGGGTGTCCTTTATTTAAGTCACGCACATTTGAAACTTCTTATTTCAATTTGATTAATATTTTTTCTCAAATTATCAAAGAAAAATTGAAAAATTCTTAAAAGTAGATAAGTATATTTTCTGTTAGTTAAATTATCCTCTGGAATTACGATTTTTATCGAGTACAATAAAAATAATTGTAAAAAAAGGACTGGGGTGACTCAGTCACCCCGCACGACCATTAACGTTAGTATCCAGAGCGCGCTTGCCCTGGGTTAAACGTTTCAAGTTGTAAACTAATAATCAGGTTGCTATAAGAGAATTTTTTCTCTTCCGATAAATTCTGTCCCAATAATAGTGTCTAGCAATATGTTTTTTTTCCTACAATACTCTGAAAAAGTTGCACATGTCGCCAATTGTGCGCTCTAGTACGACATTAATCGAACCCAGCCAAACAAGAAGTGACACATCACTCATTGCAGAAAGATAAATGGTATAAAAAGACAACCCGGCTGTCGGTGTTATATAATTTCACGTCTTCTGTTCGGTGGAAGAAAGAATATAAAATAATATTAAAAAAGAAAAATAATAGGATGAAGGTGTTTCTTCTCCCCCCTTTCCGAAAAAAAAATTTTGCGGAGGAGGAGGGAGGCAATTGAAAAGAAAAAAAAATACCCAACAACTATGAAAACGAAAATACACGGCAGAGAGGAAACTAGAGGGAAATTACGAATCTCGGAGAATGGAAACCGTCTTATTACAATGATTTAGTGTTAGTCGAGGAAGCATGAAATGGGTGCAAACAGATGCTAATGCATGAAATGTCATGGCGCCAGGTCTCATGTACACCCCCACTTTTTTTCCTAGGGGAGGAAAAAAAGTGTGGGTGGACCTTGTCCAAACATTCGGCGGCTAGAAGCAAATAACCAAAGAAATTACAGTGGCTGTGAAATGATGCTTGAGTGAGTCCGTTAAGCCTAGCCTTGCGTTGTGCTTACCTATGTTCGCTATCAAGGGCAATTTAAATCAGAAATGCTTCGATATAATTGTACAGGTTAGAAAACAGAATGTTACCGGAACCTTTTTTCAAACACCTTTTTTTTTTATATATATTTTGCCGAGTAATTTCCTGAATTGGCTTGTCAAAGGGCTATCTTTAAAACTACTAACAAAAAAATTCATTTTTTTTTTTACTTCGTTCTGACTTTGAAAGAAGAATTTTATTTATTAATTTAAATAATTTATCCTAAAAGTCACAGAAAAAAAATGGCACCGTTCTAAAAATTTTTAAAGGGAAGGATTGTAATGAATCATGAAGCAGCTTGATATGTGTCTGCTTACATCTGCATTTTAGACTTTTGTGTGTGAGGTAGAAGTTACCACAGATAAAAAAAAAAGATTTTCTAAATTTGAAAACTAAGAGCGCATTACTTATCATATGTCGTTACAAAATGAGGAAATAAGTAAACGATGGAAACATTAGTTAAAATGACATTTACTTCTAAATGAATTATGTCATATTATATAAATATATTCTCGTAGTGCAGCGCTTCTCAAACTGTGGGGCGTTCCCCTAGGAGGGCGTGGTAACCCTAGAAAGAGGATGCGAGCATATTAAAAAGCCTAAAACAAAATATTTTTCTAAAAAGTGTTAATGTATTGAAAGTAAACACAAAATACATTCTGACATAATAAAAATTTAAAAACACTGAGAGGTATAATACACTTATAAAGGTATCAGTACCGCACAATGTATTTTATAATTAATTTAACAATTCTAAATTAAAAACAAGTTTTATAATTATTAGTTACCACACGGGCTTATCGTTATTAAAAATGCATGAAAAAATTAACACTTATCTTGATATTTTGTACGGTTTATAATTAATCCCTTAACTGCCGATTAAATTTACGCCATTCACTTCCCAATGCCACCGTTTTGCAAGTATGCATGGAAATAAATAAGAAAATCCTCTGAATCCTCTTTTTTGCATTCCAAAGCCTTCAGAATAATTTTATAGGTAGCAGTGAACAGGAAAACTCGTATTTCGGAAAGACGTATATATACGTCCGCGGCAGTTTACGCACTGGCTGAGCGAGACATTTATATACGCCGAAAGACCTTAAGTTGTTTTGCATCTTTACCGTCAAAGTATTGTTTTATCGAATTCAATGCATTGTTACTCTATGGAGGAGGGCGCAATGAAAATTATGATTGAATATTGGGTCATAAGTATTGAAAGTTTGAGAAGCACTGACGTAGTACTTAAATTAAGTTTCAAAAGATATTAAGTAAAATTGTCCTTCCAAACAAGAAATAGTCAAGTTTAATTTTTTAGTCTTAGAGAGAGATAAAAAAGTTTGTAAAATAGTTTTTCTTTAACATTTTTAACTAAACTAAATAATTTTTACTTAGTTTATTTGCATTATAGGAATTTTTTTATTATTTTGAAATAATTATCAAATATTTATAATTATTTTAAATTCAATATTTATAATTTTTCAACTATTAACTCATATTTAAATATGACACTTATAACTTCAATTACTTTTCAAAAGTTATTAATTTTAAAATTAATATATTTCTTATAAGGATTGAACGAATTTTTTTTCTGATTATGAAGTAAAGATGCGGATACCCTTTTATAGTTGAAAAAGGGTTAATTTTAATTTCCCAAATGTTGCCCTTAATTTTGATAAAAGGCAAGTTTGAAAATATAAAACTTTTAACATTTTTAGATTATTAATCGGTTATTATTAATGCTGCACTATCATTTTCTTATTCTCATCATATCACTTTTTTCCTATCAAAACCGTTTTATCGATAGCAACAGGGTTACCGGTGTTGGATCGTTCCTCCCATCCATTGACCAATAATTTTTAATTTTATCTAAAGACTATAGCTCAGCGGATTTGCCTAGGAGTTTTCTTATAACATGGTCCCCCCTCCTCGTAAGTGTAACCTATGTAAGCCAATGGATAGTAATGAATTACAATATTAAAAAAATGTAGGATTCAAAGATAGACAATGACAGTTTTTATCATTTTTCCTGACTAATTATTTGACACTTTTTTTGCAGCACCCATAAATTCATTTAAGAATAAATGTAAATGGTGTTTTGTGAAAAAAATTTTTTTTTTGGGGAAAAAGACTAAAATTTACAGTTTGGGAGTATATTTTACTTAGTTTTAGAAAAATATGAAGTACATATGACTTATCTCCAATTTTGTTGGTCTTCAAAAATTCTTTTTTAAAAAGATCATGAATTTTTTTAATCCAATAATTTTTTAAAAAATATTTTAGAGTTTAAAAAAAAAAATTTTTTCCTTTTATTCTTCTTAATAATTTACCATTTTAACCTATTCTTTTTTTTAAAATTTTTATTCATATTTAATCCCAAAACAAAGAATTTTCTGGGGAAATTTTTAATTTTATATAATTTTTTTCTAATTGCCCTTTTTTCGGACCTATAATTTTAAAAAATTTTCCAAGTGTCGAGAATGGTACTTAGTTCTCCGGGAAATTTATCACACCGCAAACTTCCAAATTGAAATATTAATATTTAGAACAACATTAATCTTTAAGTTATTTTTTTACTGAAAGGAATTTCAAAACTGATTCTCAGTTATGAAATATTTTTAAATGTTATCCAAATAATCCAAGGTCCGTATGAGATTTATTTTATTGTGTAATAAAAGATGCGATTTTAAAACTGTGTAGCTTTCTGGCTGAATATAAATAAGAAAAAGTATTTTTCACTCATGAATGCGTGAAAACATATCTTTGGATAACAAATGAATACAAACAAAACAAAAAGCCATTGAACGATATTAAGCACTTTTACACGCTTACACAGGGAAAAAAACATTAATTGACTAAAAAAGTTTTTGATTTAAATAACTTTTTAACTTTTTCTTTTTTTTGCTGAAAATATACTTTTGCTTATATTAACTAAAATTGAAAAGAATTTTCTGTAAATTTAACATTTTTGTACTTTTTAAAAAATTTTAAACAAAAATTGCGTTATATATATATATATATATTGTTACAAAGGGTTTCCCTTAACGAGATATATGTTTTTCCCAACATTTAGAAAATTTTCCTCACTTGTCAGACTGAACTTAGTTTTACCAAATTTCCTTTTATACATTGTGAAACTATAATCATGAAACTTGTGTTTTATTCAATTTATTTTCTATTGTCGTTATTTATCAAGCGTTTCATAAATATCAAAGATTATACATTTCCTTTTTCGTGCACGTCAAAGAATCTGAATTCTAAGCTTTAACCCTTATGCAGTGTTTCTCAAACTTTCAATATTTGCGGCCTAATTTTCTGTTACAATTTTCATCGCACCCACATTTCCCCCTCTACAGAATAAGAATGTATTGAATTCAATAACAATATACATTGGTGCTAAAGTTACTATACGACTTTAATTATAAACCAAACAAATTAACAAGACAAGTATTAAATTTTCTATATAATTTTGTATATGACAAGCCCATGGGTCTCTGGTAATTATTAAACTTTTTCTTAACTTAGTATTGTTAAATTAATTATCTAATACATTGTGCAATCCTGATACATTTATAAGTGTATTATATCAGTGTTAATGTATGTTTTACTTTTTATATTATGTTAAAATATATTTTGTTTTGCTTCCTTTCAGTAAATTAATAATTTTAAATAATATTTTATTTTCGATTTTGATATGTTTTCCGACCCCCGGGGGGTTTTCTCCCACCCCCGGGGGCACGCCCACAATTTGTTTTAAAATCCCAAAAGGAAAAAGAATTATAGACAATCTATGCTTAGAATAGACGATTTTAAATTTAAAAAAATTCCCAAAAAATAAACCAAAAAATTTGAAAAAACTATGCAACTGTATTTAAAATTAATTTCAGATCAGTTTTTAAACTGGATGTTGATAACTTTTTTTGCATTAAATGGCTTCATTATGTTTTTTCAATTTCCTTGTAGAAAATATTTTATTTGTTTTGGGAAAAATCGATGAACATTTATCAGCAGTATTCCCTTTTAATTTTTTTTGTGTGAAGCTATGTTGATAAAGCTTTGCATTAATGCCGCCTTCAATCATTGTTGATTTTTTAATGATTACTTTGACTATTTTATTTTACCAAATACAAATTTTATATCAAAGGCTGGGGAAATGATATTCGAAGGATGGGGATGTTTCCCCAAATTTACGGAAAGGGAACGCATAAATTTCAAGTAAATCGTGATTATATTTTTCTACTTTTTCTTTAACATTCCATGAATGAGTCAAAAACCTAGATTTCATCTAATGCAAAACCCCGAAAATTAAAAAAGGTCACAGTATTTTGAAAAAAAAACAAGCAAAAACCAAGTAAAAGTCCGCCCCAGCCTTAAGCTTGTATTCACAGAATTTCTAAACAAAGGGAAAAAACATACAAAAAAAAGTCTTCACTTAAAAACCCCCAATATAAACCCAAAGAAAAGGGGATGGGAAATTTAGTTGATAAAAGTAAATAACTGTGGCCCTTTTCATCCAACGAAAATATCCGCGGGGGCGAAACCCCGCATATCCGCTCCAGAAAAGCAGTGTTTACGTGCGCCCCATAAAGCCACCGAGAGATACGCCTTCAAAAATTATGATTGGGGATATTTGTAAAAAAGTATATGGAGGTAATTTAAAAAAGTTTTTCGAGGCGCGAAATGAATGGGCGAAGGTATTTGGAACGGAGGGGATGGATTCAAAATCATTTTTGGGATTAATAGAAGGGTATGCGTATGAAGAGGCAAGATGATTTTGTCTAAACAGCAAATTAAAAAAAAAGGGGGAAAGGGGGGGTTCAAAAAAAGTTTTTTTTTTTCCTTCCTAAATTTTGAATTTTTTAACCTTTTTAAAAAAAGGAATTGATCTTCATATAGAAATTAAAATAGAGAATGCCAGCATTGAAAAATTTTTTTTGCATTTAAAGCATATAGTTTATATGTTCTAATACTTTTTGGGAATTGAATTTTTTTTTTTTAAAAAGAGAAACCGCAGTACCCCGGGTAAAAATTTCCTTTATTTCGAAACCCAAAAAACAGTTTTGAATGGGGGCCTTACCCAAGGGATTACCGTTCTGCCCCAAAAGGTTTTAATTAAATTTAACAGTACTTCATAATTCTCCGAGAAGTGTGGGAAAAAAAGAAGTCATGAAAAAATGTCGTCCCATATATGGCAGAGTTTTCAAGCCCAACGTTTATTGATAATTACGAAGTAAAATTTTGACCTTTTGGGTTTAAAAAACCATCACAATAGCCCCCGTTATGCCCCTTTAGGTTTTTTTAAAAAATTTAAAAAACTATTTTTTAAAAATTTTAAAATATAGGGCTTAAAAAAACATTTCCGGCAAGGGGGTTTTAATTGCTTAGCAAATGTTTCAGCGCAAATGTAGCTGATAATTTCAATCTTTTTAAATTTAAATCAAATTATAATGCAGGGAAATTTGTTAAATAAGCGTAGGTTTTTTTAAGAGCTTTTAATGTTGAAAAAAAATTAAATGTTGCAGATAAATATACTACTCCTAAGCAACCAAAATTTTCATTTAGAATCATTTTTTTTAAAAGCATTTATCAGGTGTTTTAATTTACCCTTCCGTGTTTATTCCATAATTTTTATACTGCAAATAAATGTTACCAATAAAAGAGAGGCTTATATAATATTTGAACAGAGAGCAACAAAGGGGGGTTTGAGTATTTTCTTTCCCATTTTTTTCAAAAAAAAAAGGTTTGATTTAGTTTTGGAAAAAAATTTCCCGAGAAAATGAAAATGTTTTTTAACAACAGAAGAGTAATTAAAATATTTCCGGAAATTGAGTTTATATCGCATTATTAACATTTTTTAACGGAATTTTTTTTAATAATAAATAAAATTTTTTGAAGATTATTTTCTTATTTATAGTGGGTTTTTTTAAAAAAAAAATACGCATTAGATTTTTGATTTTGCTAAAAAACCACGTAATACCAACGAATTTTGCGGTAGATTTTGAAAGGTCAAATACGTCTATAAAAAACTTTTTACTTTCACTATTTTTGTAGTTAATTAATTAAATTATTTAAAAAAAAAATTTAAAGGGGAATTTTTTAAGACTGATTTCCCCAATGTAGAATTTTTTTTTTATGTGGTTATAAACAATATTTTTTTTTCTAACAAATTTGTTTTTCTTTTTTCAGTACATTATTTTTTCAATTTAAGCAAAAGTTAATTGTTTAAATCTGATTCAAGATTAATTCAATGTTTTTCTCCCCATTTTTTCAAAAATTTAAATATTTAATTTTGAAAGTAGTATGAACTGCTGTTTTAACGATTACGTCTTGTTATTATTGTGATTCAATTTTTTTTAACAAGTGAACGCAATTTGAGTGTCTGTGAAAATATCCTAAGATAGTGCTGTATTGCATACAATACAGCACTATCTAGGAATTGGAGAACACTAGAAGTAAGAAGGCTGGCCTGGAAAAGGCTTCTTGAGAAGGGCAAGGCCCACCCTAGACTGTCATGCCACTGAGGAAGTAATGTACAATTATTACAACTTGAGTGAGTGAGAGTTATATTAACGACGCACCATAAAGTAACACAAGGACTTTTGGCGACGGAAATCATATTTTTGAACCTCGGTTAAGTGACGTGGGCGACACCTAGCAGGAAATCTCTCTCTTAACTACCACACCAACATGATGTCATAGAACCACGGCAGATTTAACATGCATCTGGCCTCTACATGGCGGGTCTTCAGTGGCAGGACTCGAACCCACAACACTCTGGCTATGAGTTCATGACCATAATCCCTAGGCTCCCCCAACCACTAAATTAGGTTTGAATAATTAATAACATTGATTTAATTATAGATTGTCAGAAACATTTAAAAAAATGTTTTAAATTGAACTAATTATTCAATTTTATAATAAATGATTAATTAATTCACCTATTTTTATTTAAAATTTAAACTCTTTTTTCTTCAACAAAAACTGAGAAAGTTATGATTTACGATTCAAGCATTCGGTTTATAACAAAATCATAACATATTTGAAATTCATACTTAAAGACGTTTATTTAGTTGTTAAAAAAATTTCCTTTTCTTCAACTTCCTGGTATTTTTTAATCATAATTTTCTCTAGAACGCTCAAAAGACCCAGCGAATTTTTCCACTTAGTACCTTCCGAAAAAAAAAAGATACTTTTTAAAATGTACTTTTCTCATTTGAGATCAAAGGAATAATTTGGGATGCATTAACGCTTTGGTTCTTTTTATTATCTAACGGAGTTTCTTTTCAAGAGAATGTGCTAGTATTAAATTAACATTGTCAAAACTCTTGCTTATTAAAAGCAGAACTCCGAAACTCCGCAAGAGCATCGAGACGCGTCTTTTTAAAAACACTCCCCGATGCGTTGAAGATCTTCGAATTCAGTAAAAAGAACACTTCCCACGCTGTATCCGAAAAGTTAACAAATTCAGACAGATTACCGAATCCTCTAATGCATAGTTTGCTGGTCTTTACACAAACAGATAAGTCTTTGACGAAAAGTATAAAAGTTGGAATCTCCCACGACAGCGCTAGAATCCCCAATCGGAGAGGAAAATCGTCTGCAAAACCTTCCGTCCACCCCTTTCCGCTAATTAGTGTAGAAGGCACACAGTTAAAGGAACTTATTCGTTTAATTAGATATGTAAATTTGGGATGTAGCTCTTGCAGAGTAAGAGAAAGAGACAGAGAAAGAGCGAAAGAGACGGAACAAAAATGCAAAAGGGGAAAACGAAAGGATCTTACCCTAATGCTGACGATTGCTTCGAAATTTAGATAATTATGTGCGAAGAAAATGAAAATAAAAGATTTTTGTCAGATTTTTCTCTTACGGTAAATGTAGGTCCCATGCCTTACATCAAGATTCATTAGTGGCAGAAAAATATTTTTAAAAGACGCTATCTTCCTATTAGTGGTTTAAAGTTTTCTTTCAGTTGAACCATTTCCATTGGTAATCTCCAGAGATTCCAAATAGTTTATCTCTAAAATTACTGTTTAATACCCAAAAGATATTGTTTTTGCAGAACTTTCCCAAACTTAAATTTGGCGCAGAAGCCTCATCTGGGACAAAGCGCTTAAAGAAGAAAGTATATATTAATTAATTAATGCGCTACTAAATCGAAGTAAATCAGAATTTAATCAAAACAAACCTAAAGATAATGCATAATTAAAGAAAATTTCATAATTATAAAGTACATAGCTTATTGATATAATTTATTTTGCTTCTAAATAATTTTGCCAGGAAAATGATATTAAAATATTACAAAGAACATCTCAAACTCAATATCGCTACCTTCGAAAAAGACTTGTTGTTGACTTATAGTACAAGAAATAATTCTGAGAAAATGGAAAATATATATTCCAAAATATAAAAAACTCCATAATTCTTACATGTATAGTTTTATGATACATTATCCCATATATATTTCTATCAACCCAGCCAGATCTTTAAGTTTAAATTTATTTTATTGCAGATATATACGATAACTCCCTTCACAATTTATACGGATAATTTTCTAAAATATTACACAAAGCTTTCATTTAAATCTGACATTCAATAAAATTATTTTAATGAATGTGTTTTGTAAAGGAAAATAATTTCCGTTTAATTACATTCTTAAATTTGGAGAAAAAAATATGCTTAAAGTAAATATGTTCGAAACTGTAATTTTGCAAAAGAGTATAAATAAGTACTTTTTTTTTAATATTTAGTATCATTTAAATTAGAATATACATATTAACTTGTTTTAAGAATGTGTTTTAAATCAAAAATTACTTAAATGTAAATTATTTCAGTAAAAATTGAAGAAAAAATGTCGCACTTTCTTAACATTCTCCTTTTATGGGAGATGCTGTTATCATAACAATATTTTGCCTTATAAAGGCTAAGGCCTTTTTATTTACAAAGCCTGAGTTAAGATTTTTGAAATATATAATTTATAGAAGTGTATATATTCCTATTTTAATGTAATAAAGAAATTTTAGCAGAAAACACGTTATTATTTCAATTGATCGTAGCTATGAAAACAATGAGAATTTTTCAAAAACCCTAGTTCGGGCTCTATAAAGGAGGTTTAGCTGTATATGGACAAAATATTATTTATTACAGCATTTTTCATAAAAGGAGAATGGTTGGAAAATAAGTCATTTTTTTTCTTCATTTTTTGCCAAAAAAAACAAAAATTCATTTAAATAATTTTTACTGTAACAGTATTCTTAAAAAAAAATTATACGTGTATTCTAATTCAAATGACATTAAATATTTAAAAAATTATTCATTTATACTTTTTTACAAAATCCCGGTTCCGAACGTAGTAACCTTACGAGAAAGAAATAGAAAATTAGCGAAAAAAGATAAAAACCATAATTGGATATTATTATATAAGATTGCACAGTTTATTAATTTTATTCTAATTAAATTATGTACTTATAATAAATAATCAAAAATGATAATTCGTTTTGGAAACCGAAACTTATATAAATAAATAATAATCTCATCTCTTTCATACCTATACCGGTTACCTTGGTAAGCAAATTTTGTTAGAATTTAAATTAAATACTAATTATCAATTCATAATAATTTTGCCAATAATATTTCAATTAAATAATTTGACGTTTTCATTAAGAACAAAGCCATTTTATATATCTCAGAGGACAAAAAGACATAACAAGAACCTTCAGAAAAAAAGTCCACTTTATAGTTTATTCTTATGTCAATTCTAAAAGTTACTTTGCAGTTTAAAAAGAAATCGGTTTACTATGATCAATTCTAAACTTTAAAAAATCAAAAGTCTCGTTAAGAATTTAACAAAATTGTAAAACCTTAGACACCCAGTTTATTAAGCTTTACTAAATTTTACGGTAAAGTAATTAGACATTCTCAAGTTTTTCGGAGAATCTAATCATTTTTATTTTTAATTCCTGAGCTAATTTAATCTATCTAAATTACGCTTTACGATTTAAATAACTAGAAAGTATTCTACGAGTTATAATCTTTTATCAGTTCAATAGTTTTTTTTTTTAATTCAAACTCTTTAATATTAAAATCCTTATATATATCACATTAACATTTGAGATATAAGCTAAAAGAGCTAATTTGAGATATAAGTTTCTATAATGAAACGTAAAATTAAGTGTTCTCAGTTACATTAATGATTAATTTATTAATAATTTAATTATTTATTAATAATTTTTAAGTTTTTTTTTTTTTTATCTGTGTTTTGTTCCCGAAAATCGACAAAATCAAAAGAAGCATGATACAAGAATAGTGAACTTTCGATCCCCTTGAAAAACTCCTGTGTGCGCTAATGGATGTGTTTATCACGCGATCATAACCTATTTGTGTAACATATTTCTTTTTACTTTATTTTCTCTGGTTCATGAATACTTTACATTAAATTCAAAATATTCGTTAAAGAAGAAATCAAACCTAATATCTAATAACTTCATGTCGTCTTAAATATAAGCTACAATCTCTTATTGGTTCTTTTATTTATTTATTTATTTGATTGGTAAGGTCTTGAACTACAAGCCATAAAAACAATGCTTCTCCGAATTTCTTTTTAAAGAAATTAAATTTTTTGTATAAAATCAGCTCTTGTAAATAATCCTTGCACAAAACCATCACAATTCCAAAAATACTGTAACTGAAAAACAAGAAAGAGTAACATAGACACCATTTAAATTCTTATCTAATACCATAAACAGTAACCGAAGAAAACGAATCTTCATAATAAAGAAAATGAACTGTACGTCGTAAGCACCTTCTATCTAAAGTGGCAGGAAAAGCAGAAGAAAAAAGTTGAAAAAGGATCAAGTTTTCAAAAAAGATTATTGTTAGAATGTCGTCTCATTCCCTCCTCCCCTTCCCCCGCACAACAACGCTCACCCACCCCATTTGCAAGTAAAGCGGTTTAGTGATGACACAGAATAAATAGGCCTAGAAAGACTTACGCAAAAACTGAAAGCGTGAAAAAATAATAATGTAAAAAAGCAAAAAAAAAAGAAGACAACAATGAAAAACGGGAAAAGTTACATGCCTAACGACCAAGTCATCATGCTGTTTCAATATTCGTCGAAAAGTAGCTACATCAGCATTCAGGTGGTATTTGTGCAGACGAACTTGGGGAATCGGAATAGAAACTGGCGGGGGTGGGTAGCAAAAATAATATACCCCATGTAAGACTGAGCTTAAGAGTAAAAAGGGTTAAGAAAAATTACAATTTTTTTTTACTTCTTTTTTTCCTCCTCCCTACTCTTCTTTTAAGAAAGACATCGGTAATACCATCAAAAAAAGAACAAAAAAAAAGTGTCGAAAGCATCAAAACGTGAAATCAGTAAGAGCAATGCGAGAGTGAAGGGGTGGAAATGAGCACTGGTAAAGAAGGGGGAAGGGGTTGGGAAAAAAATGGTGAATAAATGAAGGCACTTTGGCTTCACCAGATCATTAGACTAAAATATTTCATCGAAAAGGTTTCAGGAGGGGGCTTTGTGGAACTACAATCTTCTTTATGTAAATACCCGAGGGAGGACGAAGCAACAACAAGCCCCGAGGACTTAAAGAAATCTTTAAAGAGGAGGGAAATGCATTGTTGACGGTCTGCGTTCGCCAGATTATGCAGTGAGCGTAGATTACACGTGCCATGCATACCGACCCCCGGACCTCTGAAGGGACTTTTCTTTCTACTCATTGTTGGTGGAATTTTTTTTTTTCCTTCGTCTCTTCTTCCAAAAACCGTTTTTCCATATCCAGGATATTTTTTATCTCTTTTAATGGTGATGGACTTAAATTGCAATCAGGCATCGCCAGGGGCATCATTCATACACTCGAGTGGGAAGTGGAGGTAGTTTTAAAAGTTTTAATGAAGAGCTCACTTTGTCAATGTTGGCGAGAATTTGAAAATTAATTGCCAATGAAAGAAAAATTCATGTGTGATCGTTTTGTTCGCCTTATTAATTTTGTTATGTGAAGTACATTTTTTTTTTCAATTCGCTGTTTTGTTTCATTTTTACTGTTGAAATAAATCGTCTTCCACACGACACAACAATCTGAATCACAATTCACAAACTATTGAGAAGTTTAGAGTATTTACAACTATTGAAAATATATATTTTTTTAATTTCTAATCACAGATTATGAACAGTTATTAACATAGTTCATCAATCTACCTATTACATTCACCGCGAAAGAAGGTATCTCTTTTTAGTGCTGCGCCATATAGGCTGATACCAATCGCCGCAGGTAATTTTGACGTCCAGTTTCCTCCCTAGAAGGAGACACCTAAGCTCTGAAGATGTGAACCTGCACTAGGATTTAATTTTGCCTAGAGCACCCCCACTAGGGATCTTTTACCTGCCGCATAATCATACGACCTGGCCATTATCAATTTTCTGCATCATGGAAATCCATCAAGTGTCGAAAGTTCACCATTTTGGTATCATGCTCCAATACGTCGCTCAACATATTATTTTGATTTTGTCGATTTTCGGGAACAAAAACAATACAAAATTAATTGTTTAATAAATAATTAGCGTTAATTATTAAAATTAATTATTAATAACAAATACATAATTAAATTTTACGTAAGACAATCGGAAAAAATCAAGGGCTATGGTACTCAGACCGTTTTTTCCGCCAGGCCTAATGTATATGATAGATATTTCAGACGATCAGCAACAAGAGGATAATGGAGGGCAGGGGACCAAAGACCAGAGAAACATTGGACGAAGCAAAATTAATCAAAATATTAAAATCCTTTTTTGTGTGTGGAGGGGGCTTTTTTACTTTAATACTATATTAACCTTTCTACTAAGCATACACAAAAATATTTACTTGTATACATCTTTTAACGAGTTATGGGGTACATTCGATTTCCTTTCATTCATGATCAAGCACCTTGTTTACATTCTACAATCAACAAATCAAATGCTAAAATTGATAGAATTGATTGACTGATTGAATTTCCCGCAAATTTTTAGTACATAGTTCTTAAATAATTGAATTTCATAGTGCCATGGGCCACGAGTGGGTCACTCAGAAAAGGCTGGTGGGTCGCAAGTTGATTATCACTGTTAGGAATGCTATATTTTTTAAATAACTTTTTTATCATGTCAGGTTAAATTTCATTCCATGCTTTAATTATCCACTCACAAACTATTTCTAGACTTTAAAAGATCATTCCCCATGCATATTTCGGATTGCTTCGTAAGAAAAAGAATGCGCATTAAATGGCGAATGCACCTAAAACTTAAACAAGGCAGTTTAAAAGTATAAATGCGCACTACACACTGGAATATACAGTAATTAGAAACTCTATATTCAGGAATTTAATGTAATAAATATTGAAGGATTATGATTTATACCTAGCAATGAGGTGATGTTTGATGTTACATATGGGCAATTATAATTTGATGTATTCAAACTTTAAGGAGAAACAAGGATTTCAATTACCCTCCTACAAATTATCAAAAGACATCGTGAGTTAAAGTAAGAGAATCGAAAATATTAAAAGGAAGGTATAAACTATAGATTAAACACATCCATCTACACATACATCATCAATTTTGGTAGTGATTTCTATCATTCTGCTTTGAAGTTTTTGCTCTATTGTATGGCTTTAATTTCTTCGAAATGAAAGGCTTCTAAATGTGTCTGCTTTTTTAGCGGAGGAAAAATCTTTGGTACAAATATATCGCTGATTGCACAGTTATTTTATAAATAAACAGTTCTCTTCCACGGTATATGTTTATATCATTAAATCGAAATAAATTTTATTTGTAATGCTGTACGCCAGTAATTAAATAATATTTTAATAATAAAAAACTCGTACGCATAATCATCATTTAGGGAAATAAATGTTCTTACACCTTATACAGTTTAAATTGGAGTAAAATGGTGAATACATTATAAACCATACACACATTAGTTTTAATATAATATGTTATAAATTAAAATAAAGTTAACTTAAAACAAAGCACTTTTCTTTATCACAATATATTAAAAGTTTAAATACTAATATTAACAGATATGAGAAATACATACGAATGCCACCTAAAATCAAATTCAATGCTTTGATCTTAAGAAAATAATCACTACTGATTCATTAATTAAGTGAAATCCAAAACAAATATTATAAAACGGTACAAAATGATGACAATTTATTTTACACTAGATACTGCAATTGAAAACAAAATGCAAATACTGAAGAATAAAATTTATGAACAAATATGTCAAATATTATGCTATTGGTAAGCCACAATAGCTACAGTAATAATTACTTCAAATAATTTCAGTGGTTTTAAACTCATTACTCATTTCTTTTATTTAAGATCACATTTGCTTGAAAAAATATGTGTGAATGAAACTATACTAACGTTATACTAACGTTTCTTAAACTTATATATATATATAGGAGCCACGACCCCAAATGGGGTCAAGTGACTTGCAGCTGGAGTAGACAAAAATTTTTGAATTTTTGATATATCTGTATGCATAAAACAATTTGTTCGCCATTTATAATAATAATAATAATAATAGAATTTCCAACTATATTTCTGAAACTGCAATACAGTATCTTTTACCATTATCTACAACTTATTCATGTAAGACATTTTCATCGTCAACAACCATAAAAACAAAGTATAAATCAAATTTAAAGAATACTGAGGAAGTACTTCGTCTAGCGAGGTATAGGCAATTATTTCAAAATTTATAATATAATAAAAAATAATCAAGCACATCCCATTGATACTTGCATAGCCGTTGTTAATAAAAGGTATAATATCAATGAATTTCACTAAGTAATGACTATACTTACTAAACAGATTATAGTTTATGTATAATGTACCGTGTAGTTACGTTATTTAATGCTTTTTTATTGTATTACTTTATTAAAATCTCTATATCAATATATTCAAAGTAAAAACATTGCAAATGTGTATTACTGTAAAACAACAATGCACTAAAAATTAAATATATAGAGAAATACCCAAATCAGTGTAAACTTTGCACAATGATTATGGGGTCACACAAAATTTTTGAACAAAAAATAGGGTTGCCACCCTGATAAAATTAAGAGCTCCTGATCCATATAATGGTCTATGACAAAAAGGAAAGACAGTGGCGCACACAAGGGGGAATTTCTGGGTCCGAAGCCCTTGATTTTTTTTTCCGATTGATTATAATTCTAAGTATATAATACGTAAAATTTCATTAAATAATTGTTATTAACGATTAATTTTATTAATTAATGCTTGTTATTTATTCAATAATTAGTTTTTTATTGTTTTTTGTTCCCGAAAATCGAAAAAATCAAAAGGAGCGTGATACAAGAATGTTGAACTTTCGACCCCGGACTCTCCCCCCCCGAAAAATTCCTGTGTGCGCTACTGAGGAAGGATATTTAATTTTACATAATACTAATTTTATATAATGGTTTCATTTTCAATATACCAAGTTCTAGGCCAGTGGTCGACAAACTTTGGTACAGAAGAGCCAAATTGAAAGGAAAACAAGATATCTTAGGTGTCAAAAAGCCATTTACACAAAATGCCACATGCGTGTGCGTAGTAGAGGGAGAGCCTCCGTGCATTTGAAAAAACTCGTTATCCGAGTTCATTATTGCTTATAAAAGCTATGTATCTATAAAAGGAAATTATTGCATCTCGGTAAAAATAAATAAATAAATAACTTTAAAAAAATATAAAGTTACAGTCAAAAAAAAAAGTGTTCAAGTTCACAAAAACATAAATATCTATAAAGCTGGAACTAAAGAAGTCCTATTTGTAATTAATTAGATTAATAAAAATGCAATTCAATCCTTCAAAGTTTAGTTTTAAATTCAAAGGTAAAAAAAAAAAAGAATAGCAGAAAGCAGGCAACAACAAATTATTGTGAGAGTTATAAATTGAATAGGGAGGGGGAGGGAGAGGAGGTAAGCAAATTGTCTTTGTTTTAGAAAACCGAAAGCAAAAATGCTTTATAGAAATTATAGTATTGCTATAAAATGAGAGAAATCTAAAAATTTTGATTGAAAAACATATAAATAACATACAATAAGGGGGGTATTCTGTAACATTAAAGTTTTGTTTTAATATTATGTAATAGTTTTTTTTTAATTTATGGAAGCTTCCCAACTCCTAATATCTTCTTAGAGCTCATTTTTCAAAATTATTTGAAGAAAAGATTCATAATAATGCCTAAGAAATACCAGAATGCCTTATCGCGCTTTGTGAGCTGCCATGTAAAAGCTCTCTCTTTTCGTCAGGGTCAGAAGATATTTCTAGAATGCAACTGATGTTATTCTGAGTTGGTCTGTCCTGTCCATATCTTGACTTGTTTCGATTTTAAAAGGGATGAGATCCTTCTGGCCCCTCTTCTGTTCTTAGACTTTTTTAGAATTGTTTGGATTCATGGAGAATGTCCAGCATTGTGGCTAGACAATCTGGGATTAGAAACAACAACAAAGAAAAGAATTAACCAACGGAAACAATGTATATTTAAGTATTATGCTACATGATAAGACCCCAAAATCTCAAAATTTGAACCATTGTTTAGCATTCAATAGTATTTAATGCAATACATCAGAACTATTTCACTTCATAAACTGGCGTTAAAATATGCATTAACTGCAAAAATAAGTTACACTATACAAAGCTGTTGATCAGGGCCGTAGCTACCGCTGTATCAGCCGTATCAATGATACGGGCCTCCAACTTACAGGGGCCCCAAAATGAGTAAAAAAATCACAAAATGTTAAGGGGCCCCAAAAAGAGCCTTTAAGGAATTCTGATAAGGGGCCCACACTAAGGACTAGCTACGCCAGTGCTGTTGATAATCATTGATATCTTCAGACATTGTAATCTACAACCACGATCCCATAATGAGAACCAATACATACTTCAAACTTCCACACCAAGCCACTGAAGAATGATGAGGCTTGGTTCTGATTAATGTACAGCAAACATCATTACTCGGCACAACGAGTCTTTCGAGAGAAGTCTTTAGGAGAAAATTAATTCTAGGCAATTAAAATTTTCAACGACGAAAACTTAATGGTATTTCCCATGTTACCGGAATAATTAAATTTTTTTTTTTCGCAGATGCCTGATTATTGTTAATTTTTAAATAATGTCTGCTAAAATTTTTTATTTCTTCTCTTTTTAATTTTTCAACGAACACCTGCGAAAAATCAAGAACAATTTAAATCCGAAAGATTTTCGATTCAATACCTGTATAAGCAAAACAGCAGAAATAAACAAATGATCTTTCGAATTTTTTTTCTTTGTTAGACTTTCGCTTATGCGTATGTCCCGTGATTTATACAAAGCCACAACACTGTTTTCGATAACAAATGTTTGGAAAAATTATTTTCTTATTTGAATTGTATTTTTTAATAAACATTTATTTGCTTGATTGTAACGAAATATAGACAACTGAATCCTTACGATGTGTAAGTTATACACAAAAAGTGTAGATGTTTAGATTGAGAATATTATTTACTCTTGCTCTAGGGTTTCAGGTAGTGGAAAAAACAAACTCGTAAGTACAAAATTTATTCAACAAATTTAGCAGTAGAGTTGAGTGTATGTGTAATATTGAACATTATTTGCTTAGAAAATTGATTCGAAATATTACTATATTGTTTTAAGTTATCGTAAATAATTCTTAAGTAAACCCAAAAAACCTGCAAAAAAAAACATGTCTTCTTCCTTTGTGTTTAAACGTACCACTTTAAATATTAATAGTTGTTTATTTTGCCTTGGGCAATATTATCAAAAAACAATTTGTTTTGTTAAAAAAGCATAATGGAAATATTTTCAAAGAAATAAATTATTTTTAAATATTCATCTTCTTTACAGCTCCTAGTCGCTAAATACACAATCAGCGACACAAATTCAATCTTTTCATGTGCTGTTGCAACCCTCCTTTCCCACTAAGAAGATCGGGGGAACATTGGTTTGACACTCCCGGCAATTTTATTAATTTTTACCCCATCCGGCCTACTGTTTTCTGCCGCCATCGAGACGCAATGGATATTACATAATATCATAGGGAAGTTGCACCAGGTGGCGCTGTGTGTCAAGCCCCAATAAACTCCGCCCTGAGAGGGAGCCGATCCCCTGGATGCAAGAAAGTTGCGTAATTCGTTCATCAAATATCCTTATGTTATCCACTGAAGGGTGGGACTTCTATTGAATGGGTTGATACGAATATTGGACAGTATTGATGGGTGTTTTCTTTCAGTCAATGCTTGTTAAGAGTTAAATAACTCTTTCAGTTTTTAAGCGGTTGAAATTTCTTTAAATTTTTAATAAATTAAGTCGTAAAAATACTTGATTTTGTTAATGAATCACGAACAATTATTAAAGATAAGGATTCCCAGTTTTTAATACTTTTATATCAAAGATGGCGAACCAATGGCACGCGACACAATATTATGGGCACGCCAGCGATCAAAATGAGTTGCATTTTATTTCAAAATAACAAAGTTCACTATAAAGTATTGCGAACAAACGCAAGTGATCGGTAGCGGGGCGGTGGGGAGCACATTCGTTTGTCATTGTCTTGCCTTAGCTACGTCGTGGACTGCAATTGCTTATGATGCAAAAAGTTTGTCTACGTCTTCATTGACACAATTTTATTTTAAAGTTTATTTGTCGTATGTGTACGATTTTTAATTGTTATTTTTTAACATGGCTAGTTCCGCAAAAGAACAAAAAGTGTAAATTAGTAAATGTAACAGAAAATTTCAAATTTGATGAATCTAGAAATATGGCATTATTAGATGAGGCAAAAAAGCGGTATCTGTTTTATGGGCTGCAATAGTGGTATGCAGTACATCGTTTGTACAACGGCATTTTGAAACAAATCACAAATCCTCTGGTCAAAAAAGTGAACAACAGCAAAATAAGTTAACATTATAAGTTATTTACCATCCAATCTGCAACAATAAAAGTCACACTAATATTATTTACTTTAATTTGAATTACACGTATAGCTACAATATTTACAACTATGCAGTACAAAAGGTATTTTTTTCGTGGTAAATAAAGAACTTTGTGTTGTTAATATTTAGTTTAATCATTTTCGCAATAATCACAAGTAAAAATTGTTTGGTGGTACGTCTATACCTCACTAGACACTTCTATAGAAAAAATGCTGCGTTGATTCATAAAGGTTCGCCACACCTGTTTTATATCGTCTTATAAGCGTAATTTGACTAGCATTGTATTGATAAATCAGATGATAGGTAATTAAAAATGGAAATTAAATAAACTTCAGTGGAAAAATATTCATCTGAGTTTAAGATTATATACGATAATTCACATTTTTAGACACCACATTTGGTGTATGGATTAAGAATATTTTTTGAGAGATATGCTCATTCAGAGTAAACGTTTAACACACAAGTTTACATTCACTTAGCAAAGCATGGAATCTTTTGGCATATTCCATAAACGTTTATAAGCTTTTGTTCAAGTATATATCCAATATGCATTCCTTTTATTTAAGATATTAAATTAAGGGGAAAATATTTTAAAATTCAGGAAAACTTTTTATCGAACAATTGAATAGTAGGATATGCAAATGCTTTTACAATTTGTTTTTAATGCAACAAATGAAAAAAGCAAAGGAAAGAGAGAAAAAAATGAATTTTCTATTATTTATTGTTATTATTATTTATTATTTTCCTGTGTATACAATAGCAATTAATATTTCCCTTATTCACACAACATAAATTTAAAATAATCTTACACTGTATAAATTTGAAAGGATTTTTGCAGACAAGAAATTTGATACAAGTAGTAATGAAATGTATTTTAAGTATAATTTAGAAAAGACTATATACGTAATTATATACTCAAATAATTCCAAAAAAAAATATTTTCATTCAGCTCTAATTCGCTATTTTATGGAAATGATATCAACAATAACACATTTAGGATTTTAAATTTTATGTAAGTAAAAATCAGGTCTTTTCTGAAACGATACATAAAACTGGTATAATATAGTACATACTCCTAACCTTCGTTAATTTTTTTTTCTTTCTCAAAAATGCAGTTATTAGTATAATGGTGTGTGAATTTCGATAGTTATTCAAGATCCGCTAATCGGAAATTTTATAGAATTATTCCGCAAATTTATTTCATCAGCTGCAGGTCTGATATTAGCGTAGTAGCCGTTTGAAATTCGTTAACTGCCCTGAAAACAGTGAATATATAATTGATGTATATAAAACAATAAATTAAAATTGTAGAAAGTCGTTTTTCAGGTGTTAACACTTTAATTAATATTATTCATTTCCTTTTATCTCTCAAATACATATTTCTCTCATAACTAACAACTTACTTAACTCGGAGTACTGTCCATGGGGATCTAGGGCATCATGTATGTCTCTAACATATAAATCACACATAACCAGTGGCGCACACAAGAGGGGTGTCCTAGGGGTCGGACACCTCCCATAATCCTTGATTTTTTTTCGATTGGTTATAATCCTATGTATATATTACGTAAGTTGAGTATGTATTTGTTATTAATAGTATGTATTAGTAATGCTAGTATTTATTCAATAATTAATTTTGTATTGTTTTTGTTCCCGAAAATCGACAAAATCAAAAGAATATGTTGGGCGGCGTATCGGAGCATGATACTAAAATGGTGGACTTTCGACCCTGGACACCCCCTTGAAAAAATTTTGTGTGCACTACTGCACATAACCATCACAAAACTTACAAGTTAATTGTTGTACACTATTAAGATCATAAATAATGCTAAATGCATTCTGGGTAATTATGATGAATTTAAAATTTAAAGTGATCAACAGGGAAAAATACCTTTTCTTTATTAAAATTTTTAAATCCTTGAGATTAAAAAAAAATTTTAAATGTAGAAATTAAAAAATATATTCATTTCAATTAATCTCTTGTACTACAAATAACGATAAAATAAATTATTTCCTTATTATTGAATAAAATAATCTCTCAACAATGCATTTCTTCTCAAATGTATTAAACCATGAAAAGTCTTTTATTTTTAGTTTGGCCGTCGGTAAACTGTTGGCCTAGTCTATACACTATTTAACAGTAATTTTTAACTTTTACGATAATCTGTTTAAAGGATATAGGTAAGACCAAAATATAATTAAAAAAAATAAAATAAATACATTTAGGACATGCATTTGCATTATACGAAATGCAATAGTCCATGTAATTTTTTTCCATCGACTTATAATTTTCAATAGAAACTAAACAAACTAAATTTAATTCAATTTTATATTTAAAAAAATGGGTTTTTTTAATATGTATCTTTTAATTTACCTAAAATTAGATTTCCTTATTTATTTCTAATTATTTTATTGGATTTATACAGTTAGCAGTTACAAATACTCATAGAACAGTTAAGTTAGTAAGCTAATCTACAGCCCACAAAATTGTTTCAAAAGAGAAAATAAAATGCGAATCTATTTCTGTAAAACACTCAAAAAATCAAAAAAGTGTGACCAGAGTTTGTGTGACCAGTTGTTTTTCTTGTTAAAGTATTAAGCTTCTTAACTACAAGAAGAAAATCTTGCTTAAAAGAGATTTTAAAAATATATTGTAAACTAGCTGTAAATCTGGAATTTAAGCAGTGCTTTAAAAACTATCTCTGCTTCCGATATTCGGAAAAGGTATTTTAGTTTTAGAAAGAAATGGATGGAGTTTTCTTTCACAATCTCTTTTTCCCCTCTCTCTACATTCCCTTCAAAATTTTATCTGCGAGAACATTTGCTGCTTTATTTATTTTCTGGATTAAATATTATGTTTTTTCCTTAATAATACATAAATGAATCTATAGAACAGGGATGGCGAACCTTTTTGAGACATGGGTCAAATTTTGTTCATATTTTTTTAGTACTACCTCCTGGGTCACTAATGCCCATTGGCACCAGAGTTAAGTTTAAAAAATTTTAACAGAATATTTTTAAAACTAAACATCTTTAAATTCAATTGGCTTATAACGGTTAAAAAAGGGCGCTATGGAAGTCTCTTTCTGCAAAAAAATTAAAGTGCATTTTATCCGAAGAAAGGTTTTAAATATGGTTTTTTTTTGGTTTCGATTGTTTTCAACAAACAAAATGTGAGCAAAATTAAATTTATTTGATATTTGAAAACACTTTGCTTTATTTAAAAATAAACTTTATATACATTTTTTGTCATTTGCGTAGCTTTGGAACCACTGTTAGCTACATTCGACAGATACGGCCCCCAAGCCGGAGCCCCAAAATATGGGAGATCATTATTGGGGGGCCCCAAAAAATTTGGGAAGGTCCATTTTGGGCTAGCTACCCAGTTTTTTAACTGTAATGATCAAACGGAAGGTTATTAATTTAAATTGCGTTTGTTCAATGGGCTGAAAAAAATTTAAATAAATATGAATAGTCCCCACAAAATTTGAAAATATTTATAAACCCTCGTAAGAAACAAAAAGGTTTGAAGGGGGAAAAATTTGGTGGGGCAGTTCTGACCCACGGGTCATAGGTTCCCATCATGTATAAAGGAATGAACACTATATCCCTCGTATTAATTTTTTTAAAAAATATCTTTAGCCTTTATATTTCTCTTTTGTAATATTTTGATATCTAAGAAATGTTTTGTGTCTATTTTCGATAAATATAACTGTATTTTATGCTACATTTTCTAAAACATATGCACATTAATATTTAAGCAATTAAAATAAAATATCTCTTTAAACATACTTTGTCCTGGTGACACCAAATTGGTCTCAGGCTGGATGCCCTTTTTGTAACAGAAAAATGATACTGTGTTAGCAAGCACACACATTAAGGTGATAAATTAAAGTGTTATTAAACATTTTGAACAATTAAAATAATAAATCCTTAACACTTCCATAAAAATGCAATTCTTCGGCCCAATTTAAATTTAGTTTTAAAATTTATACGTTAAAGTGTACAGGTTATAAATTTAAAAAAAAAAACATTGTAGGCTAAAAAAATACTATTCTTATCTTGGTAGAAAAAGAAAAGGATTAAAATATATTGCTCTAAATATACTTTAATTACGTCAAATTATGATATTATTAATGAAGCATAAGTTCCTATTAGGTTTACTATTAGGGTTTAGTTGCTATAAGGCAAAGACAGCGTTAAGCCCTTTCAACGATTAACTTAGAAGCTAAAGATTATAAACACTGGAGTGCAAAAATGCTGAAAAAAAGACAAGGCAAATTTATTGATTTTTTTATTTTAATTTGTGATACATTGTTTTTCTTAATCTGAATAAGTTTATTTGTTCTTTGATTGATAAATAAAAATTAATTAATAACAAAATTTAGTAGTGATGCTGGAACATGAGTATCATCTAAATGGTGCGAATGGCGCATTTTTTTATAATTTAATGCTTAAATAGCTTTAATTGCTAAAATGTAGAAAAATAACCATAGAATTTTGTAATACATAGGCCAAATATCATAAATAACACTAAACTATTTAACTGTGAAGAGAAATGGATTGCTGTAACTACTGATTGGTCAGTATTAAGTAATATAGCCTTAAAATTTAATTCAAGAAAGCTAGACTTTGTAAAATTGGATTCTTTTTGCTGCAAAATATAACACTTAATTGAACTCGATATGTCCATATATATATATATATTTTTTATTTAAAGAAATGTGATTAAGCATTAAAAATTTAGAAAGTATTTCAACATCGTTTAATGCATACTTTAATATTTTTTTATGATAGAGGGAAAATACTTACATAAATTTCCATTTTGAATTTCCTTCCAGTTTTCCCTTGAAATCGTGATGTTGCATTCGAAGGAAATCGGAATCTCCAGCTTCTAGATATTAGAAATTGGAAGGTTGAAAATATTTGACAGTTCAGTATAACAGCGCCATCTTTGGGTCACTTTCAGAAATAAATATTATTGCTCTTATTGTCTGAAAAACGTTTAAAATATGTTTTTAAAATAGGCACTTCTTAGTCTTTTCCATAATAATTTTTTGTAATTTTCTACCAGCTTTTCTAACTCAACTATTTTCAATTTCTAGATAAATTAAGTTACGCAAAATATATGCTTTATTTGTTTCACATTTTAAAAATGTTCTACGGCGTATTAATATATACCATTTTTGGCATGTATAGTTTTAAAAAAATCTTCTGCACTAAAAATGGTTCATTTTTTGTTGAGGTCCATAGCTGCACTAAAAATATTCTGTTTGCTAAGTGGATAAGGAGTATAATTTGTTCACTTGTGCACATTGTAACATTCGAATAAATTTTGAATGCTTTACGCATGACACAAGTTAAACAGAGCATAGTTGATTAACATTATGTAAAACACAAATTAGATATAATGTATATATTTACAGTGTATGTAACAGTATATGCACTAAGGATTTTTTTCAAATGCATATGTGCGTGTGTATAATTCAAAAAATAATAAAGAAATTTAAATGATATGGTGTTCAGTAAGCAAAAAGTTGAAATTGAATTAAAATAAACAAAAAGAAAATTTCACGAAAAGTTAATTGCGTTAATTAATGGAATTAATTAATGAGTTTACTCACGCGTGACCTAAATGTATTTTCAAAATAAAGTTTAGTGACAATTGACAATTATTACTAGGAAATTTAAGCGTTTTCATTGAAATTAACGATTTAGTACAAATAAATACAGCGAAATACGTTTAACGCGAAAAAACGCTTAAGACGAAATATCGGTTAACATGAAATAATACAATGGTCCTGACAAACTACATGTACAAACCACTCGTGCATTTTTTCTCTTAACACGAAACCAAAATCACTTAACACAAAAAGATTTCCTTTCTGGGAATGAACAAAATACGGAAAACACCAGCCGGATTGGACTGTCCTATTGCATTATCACAAGAATTCATTCCAGTAGATGATGATAAAATGTATGCAGCCACAATTATGGTAGACAAAGACATTTTAAAGTTTGTTCAAAACTCAAGAAGTATCATTGATGCAGATTCTGACGATGAAAATTAAATGAATAATGCAGATCCTGTTCCAAGATCATCCGAAATGAAGAACGTCATGAAAAGTATACACAGTTATTTGGACACACATTCTAATGGTGAAATGAATGACAAAATGGATGGTATCGAGCAGTAGCGCACACAGGAATTTTTCGGGGGGCAGGGGCCGGGATCGAAAGTTCACCGATCTTGTATCATGCTCCTTTTGATTTTGTCGATTTTCGGGAAAAAAAAACACAGTAAAAAACTAATTAGTGAATAAATAATTAGTGTTAATTAATAAAATTAATCATTAATAACAAATACTTAATTAAATTTTACGTACTACATACTTAGAATTATAATTAATCGGAAAAATCAAGGGCTTTGCCCCTGTTTTGCGCCATGGTATCCGAAAATTTGTTGACAATTTGACGCTAAAAACCTAATATAAAAATATATCAGATAATTTTCCAAAAACGCAATAAATATTTGATGTTCCAAAAAATTTGAAAATTTCGTATTAAATGTTTTTAAGTTCTTCTGAATGTTTTTTGTTTGATTTTTAATAAATATATGCAAATATACATATATATGTAAATAAAATAAACTCTTCTAAGCTTAATTTTGTTGATATATGTTTTTTTTTCTTTTATTTTGCAATATCCTTTAATAAGAACTTGTTTTAGCATGAAAAATATTTCAGCGATTTTTACTGTTAATACTCTAACGCAGGAAGACATACAAGGCACGAAGATCTAAGCAAATACCGGTAGTCATAGCTCTATCGTTTATTAAAATATTTTCTTTTCTTCTTCCTTTTTTTTTTCAAAAATAAATAAATAAATAGGTTTTTAAGTGAAATCTATTTTTTTTAAATGGTTCTTAAAAATATTAACACAGAAATACATAAGAAAGCTCGAAATTTAATTTAAAAGTAACACTGTAATCTCAATACTTTCTTTTTGAATTGTGAGTGTTATATTCCAATTGTCATTAAAGTCTTACAACAATAAAACCAATATCAACTGCGCAGCTTTTCCCATTTAGATAACTTTATCATAAAATGAAAAGAAATTAAATTTTTACATGTGTTAAGAATGTGTTAAAGTAAATCACACATTCAAATTAAATTATATTAAAAAAAGCTGTTCAGGAAAATTTTAATAATATTGCAAATGAATCCCATTCTGGCATTATTTGATTAGTACTAATTTATTTTAAAACATTGCGGTCTAGAATTAATTTTTTTATCCGGACGTAGAAACGGGCATCTCAAACTTGTTCCATTAAAAATCATATTATTAATATTATTAATAATAAAGAATATATTTTAATATAATATACAATAATAAATAATAATAATAATAATGTATAATAACTATCACAATATCAAACGAAAAATACAAATTAATTTATAGATATGTCTTCAAATTGCAAAAGCAAATAGTTTTACTTGTATAATATCCTTAAAACCTTTAAAATATTATTTATTTGTTTTTCATTTAAAAAAAAACTTATTTCCGTTACTTAAAAAAATAATTTAAACAAAGTCTCTCTCAAATTAGAGTAACGTTTGTATCATCAATTGACCATATATAGAACAAAGTTCCCGATTTAGTAGCCGAATAAACTACCATCCTTTTGTGAGGAGTAAAGGCCGAGCTGACTCTTGTGAGCAAAGAGCGAATAATAGGTTAGATTAGGGAAATGTCCAAAATGAGAGTGAGCTCTCTTAGCGGTCGGCTGATTTCACTTCAAATCCGTGCGACTCTCAGTGTACATTACTCTCTCGCCCTCCTCCAACAGTACTTATTCTGAATGCTTCAAACACGATACGGTCACAGTAGGAACCATAGTATCTAATATAAAAGGATTAGAGGGAAAGTAGGCTATGGCCACAGTTCAGAAAAATGGGGAAAGATTTAATGAAGAAATAGGTAAAAGTTCCTGTTTTGTGTTTTGAGAGGCGTTATACATTTCGTTTTTATATTAAGAGACCAATGTGTGTCATTTTAATAATTTGATTTTTCATAAAAATGTTTCTAGTTAATACGAGGGCTAAGGAGCAGCATCACATGATTTTTGAGGTTTCAAGAGCTTGAATTTATTCGATAATTAAACAGTATTAGATTTCAGAAAGATTTTCCTTTAAGATTTCAGTTGTAGAAAGAGATTTAAAAATAAAAATTTAAAAAAATTAAAAGGTGTAAGAGTAAATATTAAGAAATATCTAGTTGAAATAAACGTTTAAAAATTTTGAATCTAACAAGAAATGCAATTTAAGTTAAGTATCAAAAGTAAGGAACATGAATTAAAAAGTATTTCATAAACTACAAAAATTAAAACACAGTCTAAAAGGGTTAAAGCATTAATGTTTAGCTATACACCCGCAATAAGACAGAACAATAGTTGTGATTATTTAATCTTAAATATAAACTGAACTGAACTCAGTGGGGCAACAACTTATGAGGGCAAAGTCCTACTTTGCCTAATCTCAGTTTACTTGACCTTAGGCGCTGAGGTGCATGAGCAGATGTTTCGTTCAAGTGGTCAATCTGACGCTAAACCTCCAGTGTTCAGTACCCAAGCAAGCTTGGTACTCATTTATAGACCCATTGAAGAGATGAAAGGCTGAGTCGACTTTACCCAGGCCGGGATATGAACCTCAGACCTGTGGCGTGGAAGTACGATACTCTACCATTCAGCCACTGGGATTCATCTTAAATATAAAAGTAAAATAAAACTGTTAGTAAAATGATCAAAAATGCAAAAATTTTTAACTATATTTTTATTTTGTGGCATTGCCACAAAAAACGTAACAAACTTTTAAAATTCAATTAAAAAAAATTTTCTTATTATTAACTTATAATTATAAATTAAATGCCATCCAGTAGTTGGAATATGACCGTTCAGCTGGGTTTTTTAAGGGATATTTTTTAATTGTATTTATACTTTTGTGTAAAATTCGATAAAACTTCTTATTGTTTAAAATCAACGCAAAAATGTAATTAGTTTTTGAATTAAAAAAATATTACTCTGATTGAACATAACATTTAAAATGCAATATCTAACAATTAACCCTTTACGCAAGTGTAATTAATATCGTAGCTTCTTTAGCTAAAAAAAAACCCAAAACCCAAATAAATTTAATATCATTTGTAGAATCTATTATTTTCCTCTTTATCTAAATAACATTTAAGATTATATTATTCTGTAACGAGAGATTACTCATTGTCCAAATCTAGTGTGCATCGTACTAGCAAATTCAATTCATTTCAATCCATTTCAAGTACCCGTTATTAAAATTATTCAAAATTTAAGAAACGGAAGGGGGTAGAAATTCGTTTTAACATTTTAGCAAAGAAAAACATCTGCTTTCAGAATGAAAATGATCTCATATGCGCACTTTTCAACATCATTTATCAGTTTGAGCTACACACGTGTCCCTTAATTTAGCTTTCCTCCTACATTACGCAGAGCGTTGCTGGAAAAGACTCGCTCCAGTGTTCCTCGGTGCATCTACTGTAATAGAGCGCATGGATCGCTTATTGACACACAACTTAAAGCTCGGCCGGAGATGACACCTATGCGGATAAGTGAGTGCGGATAAGGAGGAGTGGGCGGATGGTAAACGAATGGTTGCGGAAATTGACCCTCGGCAGAGGGGGAGGAAGAGGACACTGTTCACAAATCACGGACTGTGTTTTCCCAACCGAGTTCTGACTCAGTCCTCCACAGAAGAGCGCCCACTAAACGGAACTATGTACTACAAGCAGTACACTCAATAATACAGTACGACTCATTTAGATCAATGTTGTTATTAAAAGTTCACATTATATATTTCTATAACAATCTAACTTATTTGTGTTTAATATGAGCTGACTCTCTACGTATACAATAGTTGTATTTTAAAAAACATACAAATCATGATATGCATATGAAAAAGCATCAGATTTTGATGCTTCTAATTTTCAGATCACAGCAATGGAAGCCAATATTCAAATCTTACTCTTGAATAACACTTTTTGCCCCTTAGATCTTATTGGAAATGACGCAATTCTCAACATTCGGTAACATACAGACCCATACAAAGTTGATACAGGATAGGATCACTGAAACAGCTTATCCAAAGGTATTCTGAAACTTAATACTCATATGAATAAAATTCCATTTCAAAAATGTCGATAACGAATGTTATATTACATTATTTTAAAGCCTAAATAATACGTAGCTTATTTTCTGGAACAGGGTCATTTTAATTTCCTTTTTAAAGATTGTGATTTTTTTTTAACTGAATGTCCGAGACTTTTTCTTCTTTTAAAAAAAATTATTTAAAAGGCAAACTGAATTTTATTAGAGATTTACAATTTATATTCAATAGAAATCGGTATTCAGTAACATAAAACAATGTATAAAACTTAAGCCCAAGACGATGTTCAGAAAAGTCGAAATATATGGATGGATTAGTAGTTTTTAATTGATATTGTTTTTTTGAAAACAATTTAATCTAATACTTAATATTTGTTCCTTCTTTTGTAAGTTAATTACACTTAAATTCAGAATATATATATATATATATATAGCCTTCCATTTTCTACGAATTTTTAATTTAATTACACTTTTTGTAGCATAATTTCCTTCAATGTCCAAGATTTTTTTAGGCTCACACTATCTGATTAAAAAGAAGTATTTTCTATATATTCTATTGGGCTGGTAAATATTTAATTATAAGAAATTAAAATAACTTTTAACAATGCTCTGCAAGCTTTGAAGAAAATATTTCATTTTGTATTATTCAAATCTACCTACGATCTAATTATCACATCCCAAAATCATGTACAATTCTTTCAAAAAAAGAAATTTTATTTTGGCTTTTTTCCCCTTTTTTGGGATAAAAAAAAAAATACTTTTAAAATCAAAAAAAAAATTTAGGTCTTTTTTGTTAATAGTTTATGAGATAAAGTAAAAACGAAAAATTTTCTTAAAAATTGCATTATTATCTCGAATTAATAAATAGAATCCAAAAACCGAAAAAAAAAGCTTGGAAATTCTTTTCGTATGGATTATTTTTTTTTTTGGTATTAATAATATATTCTGAAAATACAGATAAAAGATCATATTTTATTTAACATCTATTTCTGCTTATAATTAAAAATGTTTCCTTAATACATCATGTTCCATACTTCATCTTGTTTAATTTAATGCTAAAAAGATTATTCTTTTTATTTAACATATTGAATAATCTTCACTATTTTGATTGACATGAACACATGACAGTGGAGTACACATGGATAGGGTTCGGAATTCAAATCCCTCTCATAGACCAATAAATTTTTAATTTTTGGCATAAAGATAAAAACTCAGTGCTTTCATCTACGCTTCTTTAAAAGGTAACCAGGCCTATGAAGATAGTCTGTGTACTCTGTAAAATATGATTTAAACATACGACACACAAACATTAATACTAGAGTTTGAAATATTAAGGATGTCCAGAGAAATTGTCTTCGAAAAAAAATTAAATGCAAACCAGAGTTTCAATATAAATTATTCTTTAAGGAAACATTGATCTTATAATCGCTTTAAAATAAGTTTAAAAAATGATACATTTTTGTAAAAGTACTCTTCGAATTTCCAATTTTTAAAAATTTTATGCCATTTCTCATTACGATTAATATTTTACAGAAAAATAAGTATTCTGATAAAATAAAGCTATTTCATTTGAGTCCTTCAGATATTTTTAAGAAAATCCTTAGAGTTTGTTCTAAAATATTTTCTCCCAGATGAAACCGAAGCTCTCTCTTTTTTTCTCACATCAACTACAACAACGCCATCTACTAGAGAGATTCGCAAATAACAATCATCATCTAGACAAGAAAAATATCTTTCTATTTTTGAATGGCTTAACTTGAAAAAAAGAAATTGCTTCCAGTACAAAACATGGGAAAAAATGATCATTTGGTTAGTTTAGGCTTTAAAGTTGAAGTAAAGTTTTGTGCTTACTGGAAAAGGTCAGATTTGTAAGACAAGTGTAAACCTGCCTACTGTTGACCTTCGATAGCGCTGGAAGAAGATGTATTGACATTGTGTGTGTTAATTAAAACGGTCCCGTGTGGGTCAATATGTGTGCTCTGATCAACCTCTCTTTCACTGAGCAAACAGAGTAGAGCTCCTCCAGCAAAATCTCGTGTTATCATGTCATCGGCTGGTTTTAATGCAAGAAGAAAAAGCGTTTTTGTACTGTCAAACTAGAAACGGGCACACTTAATGGAACCAGGAAAGAATATTCAATGCTCGAAAATATCTAGAAGGAATATCCAAATTTAATTTTTACAGAAATGTAAAAGAGTAAAAGTTATGATACTAAATGATATTTTCATATATTTTAAATATAGTGGTGCATTATAAGTGTCTTATATTTATAAATATTTAGCTTCAGCAAAGCACTTCTTGAAAAAAATTACATTTGACAAACTGTTTAAAAAATATGTATGAGGTTTTAGTTAAAAAAAGAATAAGTATGGGAAACTTTAATTTTACAACATTTCATTGGAAATATATATTATTATAAGTATAGAAATTGTATCTATTGAAAATTAGTGAGAAATGACATAATTGAGTCTCGAAGAAAAAACAAATTGATGAGTTTTTAATTTTCATATGTTTTTTTATTTGCCATATAAGAATATTGTTTTTGTTGTATATTAAGAACATTAAATAATTAACATTTCTATATTCCTATGCAAATGCATTTAAATGCAAAAGGATATATTTATATATCAGGTACAAAAACATAATATTTTACTAATATAATGGTACTTTTTAAATTACTTGAAAGTTCCTTTCAGAAGCGAGTATAAATATATAAAAAAAAAGAAAATTAATATAAGATATTCCGTATGTATGTAGCACTAAAAATATATATTTTGATTTTTTTAGAAATAAACCCTTTAAATTATGAAGACAGCGTAAAAAAATTAAATATGAAGACTAGATATAAAAAAAAAATTAAGCTAATCATCACTGGTGTTAGATAAATAGACCTATATTTTTTTTTTATTTATGAAAAATTTTACGAAAAGCTAGGAATAGATTTTATTGAGTGAAAAAATAGAAGGTTCTTTGTAAATGCATTATATATATTATGGAATTTTGCAAATCTGATTAAAACTTATTTAAAATAGACTATCATAAAAAGGATCGAGATTAAAAATTTCACTCATTAAAAATACTTATAACTAAGTAATGAAAATATTTGTCTTAAATTTGGGAAATTTTATAGAACACTCACAAAACTTAAACTACATGAATGTAGCTTATATATATTCAAATTTGTTCATATTTATTGCTGTCTCATTTGATTTCAAACAGAAGTTTAAAAGTATTTGTTAAAAAATGCACATAAGTTTTAGAATAGTTCTAAAATATTTTATCAGAATCTCTTCTTGAGTTCCTTTCTTTATAAATATATATATTCTTCCACTCTCTTTTATTTTATTTATATAAAACTATTTCATTGGTATTAAACCTAAAAAAAAAAGAACTTTTTAACACGTCACACCACATATACGCATTATTTAACTTCCACTGCCACAAGTTGGTACATTTAATCAAACCTAGATCAACAATGTTTTTTGCGTATGAAACGTTTCAAAGGCGTGTTTCGAAACCTTCCCGAAATATTTCATACCTAAAACTCGAATTCGGTTGCGTTCCTCTTTTCGTCGCGTCACTTTTTTGAATGTTTGTAAAACGCTCTGTCTTTTTTATTGGCTTTGAACCCGAGCTTATTAAAGTGGGTTTTGGAGAGGGCAAACAGATGTCTTTTTGCCAGCCTCGACTCTGCCCGGATTATTTGCCCGAAGCTGATATTTCGAGATAAGCTCCAGCGAGACCCGTGTTATTAAAAAGTGAGCGACGACGCAGAAAACGAAAGAAGAAAGAAGGAAAAAAATACTTGCTTCAAAATGTTTGCGCAAAAGTGGGAAAATGTGTTTGAAATTTGCGGAAGAATTTTTTCTCTTCTATTTACCCTATATACGAGTGAAAAAATAGCTCACTTTTATTTATACTTTTAAGAATAAACGCACCTTTTTTTATAAGGGTAAGTTTCCGACCTTGTTGATAAAAGAATATATACTTAGGAAGGTGATTTAATTTAATATTGAAGCTTGTTTATCAGCTTAAATATGTGTTTTGCAAAGTTTGAAATAGGCAAAATGGAAAAAAAAAATTCCTTCTCAGTAAATAGAAGTGCAACAAAAGTAGCGAAATAATCGATTATTACGATACTCTATTTGAATAAAACTAGTTGTTAAACAATATACAAAATTAAAGTATACTTCTTAGTACAGGATATGTTAACAAAATAGGAAAAACACATGGTATTTATTTAATAATTTTAAAAAATAAGTTATCTGTAATAAATGACAATACTATTCAGTTTGCTTCCTTATTTATTTTCACTTAAAATTAATGTTATGTGTTACAATAAGCATGCATACATGCTGCGGTTCTCAACAAACGTTTTCTCAGCTCAGCATTTTCATAATACTTAAAATAATTTGATCATAAGTTTGTTACTCAACTTTTACATTTTCTGTTCATACAAATTTATTAAAAGCAATCGCAACATTCACCAACGACCGATTCAGAATTAAAGATTATAATATAATAAAGTTAGTGAGGCTAAATTTTACCAAAAAAAAATTTCAAATTTTATTTCAGTAAATGAAAAACTTTAAGGGAAAATATTTCCTTCTATTACATGTTCTTATTGGTGTGAGAAATTAAATGAATCTTTTAAAAGCAATTGGAAAAATCTGACCATAATTAGATAATAAAAAAAAAATCATTGCTCTCAATAGTACATAATACTCAAACAGAAAAAAAAATCCAAAGTGGATGCAATTGCAACTATACATATAGCAGTCTGAAGACCAGGCCTTAATGATAAGTCAACTTTTTCTCTTATCACTGAACAAAATTCATACCATAAAATCCGGCTTATAACTCGCACTTTTAACACAACAAATTCGATTGAAATTTACGGGTGCGTGTTATATATGCCGGGTTTAAATCGAAATACCGTTTCTTTGAAAGAAATAAAATTCCTTATGAACTTAAAGGGTTGTAGTTCTAGAAGTACACTATTTTTTTTACTAAAGCTTGGAATAATACCTCGAATAAATTACATCAAAATATAAATACGTGTATTTCAAGGTTATTCGCAAATAAAGGAGTGCGCGTTATACGGCGAATATTCCTAAAAACTAAATTTGTAGCTTGAAAGTATATGTACGCTTAATATGGCAGTACGCGTTATATGCCGGATTTTACGGTATATATATGCAAATATACAAAAGATTTGAATCAAAATCTATTATGAATCATATGTGATAGATGCATACCCTTTACAAAAATAACAACAATTAAAGCACAAAATGAATGGATCAAGTATCAGATTCGGGAGCAAAATCGAGAAAAAAACACGAATATTACAATATTGAACACATCTAAAATAAAGAGAACTGAAGTATCTTTTTCTATATTTTATGTCATATTTCAAAATCAATACTTATTTTTTTTTTTTTTATTTTTTTAAAGCATTTCATGTGTGTGACACATTTATCTGAACTCTTTATAAGGTGCATAATGTTATTCTTTCTTCAGGAGGAAATGTTTAATAAAAAATTAATCTAACATTTTTATACTTCATCTTAGCAGTCATATTTAAAATAGATCATACATTTTCTTACACATAAAATATTTGAATATTTTAATGAAAATTTTAATTTTTTAAATTTTTGAGAGAGAGAGAATTATATGAAATGTTCACAAATATGAATTTCACTAATTTAAAAATTAAAATCATGCTTTCATCTTAATACATTAACACAGTGTTTCTCGAACTGTGGGGAGCACCCCTCACAGGGGGTGATAACCCTACGTGGGGAACGTTAGCATATATTGAAAAGAAGAAAACAAAATATTATTTTAAAAAATTATTAATTTACTGAAAAGAAGCACAAGACAAAACACATCCTGACATAATAAAAAATAAAATAAACATTTACAATGATAACTATAACAGTACTTCACGATGTATTTGATGCTATGGGGTTGTCATGTATAAAATTGCATATAAAATTTAATACACATTTTGATAATTTGTGCAATTTATAGTTAAAACCATGTTGTAGCCTTAGCGTTAATGTATATTATTATTGAATTCATTACTTTGCTATTGTATAGAGGAAGGGGGGAGCGATGAAATTTTTGATTGATTATTGGGTCGCAAATACTGGAAATTTGAAAAGCACTACATTAGCAGAATTCCTTTAAAGATATCATAAATATCTACTTTACCATATATATAATTTAGGAGATTGGCAATTTTAGTTACAATTGATTCAAAAACGAAATATATGCGATGAGACAGTTTATTAAAGCTACACTGTATTTTAAAGATGACATTTTCTTTCCAATGCCCATCTTCTTAGAAAACTCGGATCTATATTTTAGATCTGATATCGAATAAATATTAAAGATTATTGAAGTTTTGTTATGAGTATCGCTCAGTGGCGCACACAAGGGGGGGTCCGACCCCCAAAGCCCTTGATTTTTTTCCGATTGATCATAATTCTAAGCATATAGTACGTAAAATTTAACTAATTATTTGTTGTTAATGATTAATTTTATTAATTAATGCTAACTTTTTTATTCAATAATTAGTTTTTTACTGTGTTTTGTTCCCGAAAATCTGCAAAATCAAAAGAAGCATGATACAAGAGAATGGTGAACTTTCAACCCCGGACCCCTCCCCCCCCCTTGAAAAATTCCTGTAGTGCGCTACTGGTACCGCTAGTTTCTAGACATATGGCTTTGCAAACTTTAAACGTATTTTTCTCAGAATTTTTTTTTTTTCTTCCTGAAATTGTTCCAGAAATGTTTGCAGTCACAGGGTTTGATTACATTTTATCATTATTCTAATATAGTGTATAATATACTAGTTTTCTCAAGTGAACTTATAACTTCATAATAGATACCTATTTAACTTTTCAAAGAAAAATTACTAGATTTTTTTTAACAAAATTTATTTTTAAACTTACAATTAGTTACGGAAAATATTTCATGGCCAGTTACAAATACATATGCTAAAATTTATATAATATGACTTTTTCTTCAGAAATGCAACAATTTGTTAAAGGCCTTTTAATTTCTTAGCTTACTGTACACTGGATTTTTATCAGTAAAGGAAATATTGATACAAGACGTTTCATTGACCACCAGGACTGCATAATTTTACACAACACTAACAGAAACAATTTTATGAAAAAGACATTACAAACATAACACAATTTTCCACAAGAGTTTTAACCGAAAACAATATTTTAGGTATTTGTTGCATTTTCCTTATCTGGACAAATTCTTTGTACCCAATGCCTGTTTTTCCTTTCATCCCACAATCTGTATTCTCTACTACCGTGAAAAAAACCACAATCCGGTAAGATAACGTAGCTTTGGAGAACAAGAGTGAATGTTGAAAGATAGATTGACCAAAGTCTTATCCCCCTACAACGTTACAAAACTACCTCAATTTGTGGGTCCTGTTACAGTTTACTTCTAGTACAAAGTACAATCTAGATCCCTAATACTTTTGTGGAGGAAATACACGTGTTTCTGGAATTCGAAATGCTTTCAAAAGTAAAGTGAAAAGCCCCTCCAACTCGTACATGGAATACAAAACACCACTTCGTGTTCCTTCGGACGGGGGATTTTGAAGAATTTCAAAGCACGTAATTTTATCTCGAGACTTTATTTTCGTTTTAGGTTTGACTTCAATTTATTTTACTTTTTAGTTGGGGGAAAGACGGCTTTTACAATCAAATCTATGTGGTCAGTCTATCTCTCTTCCACAAAGCTATTTTGAAATAAGACAAGACTTGAAAGCTCTCTACTTTATATATCTATTTGAAATTGTAGGTTGAAGAACTATTATTGTTTGATTTTAATTTTAGACCAAGTATTAGTGATAGAAATAATATTTAATGATACTGAAACAGTATATGTGTTGACAGCTTAAAAATACAAATTACCAAATTTTGAAAAGATAAAAGTTCTTTTTTCTTTCCATCCCCATCAAAAAATATTTATCTTTATTGATCTTCATTTAATAAATGTTAAAAAAATTGAATATTCTCTTTTAGCTTATAATTGAGAGTTTCAAACCATATTCATTCATATAATAGTAGTTTTTAAGAATTTATAAAACAAAAATAATAAAAACAAAAAAAAGTATTGTATTCTTCCGCTAATGTCTCTAAGAGTGTATTCCAAATTCTAAATACATTATTGGACTTTTTAAAAAATACACTTTACAATCACATTATCAAAAAATATATTATATTCATATAAGATTTTTGTTTAGCACATCTATTCATATAAAATTATATCTTTAATAAATTATGTCCTTTTATGTAGTCAATAAGCACAAAATTATTTCATCATTAGCTTGCAAAGTTAGAAGTTTGTTTGCTTTTAACTCTTCCAGATTAAGGGAAACATTTTCCTTCATTTTAACACTGGTTGTTGTTGAATTAATTCTCTTAGCATATTTTATACAGAATATTCAAACAGAATATATGCTGAACACAATTTCCTAAACGGGAACATGTAGAAGTCGAAAAAATAACTGTCAAATCAATTAGTACTAATGATAAAACATTCGCAGGCTGTACTCTGTTATCATTTCAGTTTATTATGTCGTGTAATTTACTGTGTTTTCTCACAGGCTGTATTTTATTCAGTGAGTGTAATTTTGAGCAATAATAAAATATATTTGAACAAATGAAAACAAATGCATAATAGTGATAAAGAATTCAATGGGAATAATTCTATTGCATTCCTGTAAAAATAATAATAATAATAACCCAAGCATAGTTATGTATTTTTCTAATGATCATTTATTTTACGTCTAAGCAAATTAAAATAAACAGTTACATAATATTGTTTATTCTTTCTTATAATAATCTTGCTCTTTACCTTATGGGGTCCTGTAAGACTTAAAAGTACAGGAAGATGAAGTTTCTAACATATTCTATATATCATTCACATTTTATCACAGTTAATTAAAAAACATTAAAAGGTTATTTTATTAAAAAGCTAGACTATTATTATTATGTTGGGGCAATTTTCAATCCAAAAATCATTCCTCTGTTTGGATTATATTTCCTTCAGATTTACATAACTGTGTGTGCGTGCGTGTGTGTTGTCTGTCCTTTTTTCAGAATGTAAATACGTACTTGTGGAATGTTCTCGTGTAAAAAACTTGTGTGAACTATTCTATTCTTTGTGAGATATCCCTTATGAATCATTTTTTTTTTTTTGAAATATCCTATATGTAAGGTGAATTGTTCTTATCTGTGAAATATTCTCTCAACGATATCATATTGCAGTTCGATTCCTCATTGTGTCTGTTTTCTTGTATTACACTGAAAATCTAAAGTGTGTGTGAAACATTTAGGCTTTATTCACTTCCAGAAGCCACAATTTTATCGTTTGTGCTTTTACACTCCATGATAGTACTTCACGAAATCTGATCTTTAAATCTCATGAACCACCTGTCTAATAAGCAGAGTCTGATTCCATATCAATATAGTGAGAAATTAAGTATTACTAAAATCTAATTATTTTAATGATATGTACTTTCAAGTAAGGAAAACCTAAGTGATATTCTAAGTATTAATAAATAGTCATGAGTTGCATTTTATAGGAATAATGTATAGTTACAATTTTGGCAGGGTTTTAAGTTAGATTATTTTGATTTTGACATAAATTTTTAGTTATTAATTTATTCATTTTTGCACTTTAGTTATTCCCTTCATTTCTGCATTATCATATTACAGTACTATAATTACTTAGTCTATGTAATTTTTTTATTACACTTAGTATAAATGTCATAAATAATTAGTTTACTGCAGATGTGTAGACATCTATAGTACATTTGCATTAAATTATCTAATTAAATTTATTTTTATATGTTTTTAATTAAGTAATACATGATTATTATTCTCATTAATACTACTAATTAATTAATCTCGTTGATACTACTAATTAATTAATCTTATTAATACTACTAATTAATTAATCTTATTAATATACTACTAATTTTTTCTCGTTAATTCTACTAATATTAATATTAATGAGTACTAGATTCCCAGATGCGCCCTTATTCCCCAAATAATTTTAGGCTGCATGGAAGTGCTTAATGAAAACAACTAGAGAGAAATTTAATTAATTAATGCTACACATCCTGGCTTAATTACTCTATTTGATTTTGTCTGCTTAAGATACAAAATGCATGCTACTTTGCATATTTTTTAATAATTATTTGGAAATTTTGTATTAATTTTATACTAACTACAACTTAATTTTGTATTAGAGTGGATAGAAAAATTTATTTTCAGAATTTCAGAACCTACTTAAAAGATGTTCTCTGTATATAGATAAAAGGAAAAATAAAATAAAAAAATCAATTATTATGTTAATTACTGCAAGAAGGAAAATGAAGTTTAGGTACTTGAGCTTTTTTTTTGTGGTAAAAGGTCAAAGTAATTTTTGTTTAAAAAACAGGTATTTTTAGTACTTTTTAATATTTACTTCGACAAAACACCTACTAAATTATTAAAGAAAAAACCATATCAGATACGCTTCACAGCCTCTTTAGTATTATAGTTTAAGAAAAACCTACTGTCGAAAAAAATTGCTGTACACAATAAGCGGGACGAAAAAATCTTAAATCGGATGATTCGATGGTATATTTAAAGAGACCAGCGGCGGACATAAGAATTTTTTAGGGGTGAGGGGTGTAAAGGGTCAAAAGTCCACCTCTTTCGTATCATGCTCCAATACACCACCCAAGATATTCTTTTGATTTTGTCGATTTTAAGAACAAAAAAAAGCGAAAAAATTAAATATTGAATAAATAATTAGCATTAATTAATAAAATTAATTATTAATAACAAATACCTAATTAAATTTCATGTACTATATACATAGAATTATACGAGTAATCAATGAAATGAATTCAAGCGCTTTAGGGAAGTCGAGGGGGGACCCCTTTGGTGGAACTGGAAGAAAAAGGGACCCGGATTAAAAAATGTTGCAATGTTTTTTTAAAATTCTGTATCATAACTGTTTTGATAACATCGCTTTGGTTATTTACTGTGGAAAACTAATTTTACTTTGAACCAAATTTTATGTAACAAAAATTAAGCTTTTTGTATTTTTCTCCCGAAAATTTAACCCTCTGTAGCAATATTAAATTCTAAATTTTTTTTTTAATTGTTTTTCTCCTAATCCCCATACTATGAAATTTTTTTCTGTATATATATAAGAATATTATATGGTTCCGATGAATAAAATTTTTTTCCATATGACATCTTTTTACCCAGTAGTACAGGGTTATTCAACCTTTTTTTTCCGACGGGCCATATACACATGTCATCTATTTCACCTCCGCCGCAATACCATAATTAGGGAGGATTATTTAAACTACAGACATTCAAAATCGTTAGTAAAACTAAAAGGACATTTAAAATGCAGAAAATTGATCGAAGTATCAAAACTTTTTTTTTAATTCCTTTTTTAAAGCTATATTAAACTTAAAACCCAACCCAAAAAATTAGTTTTATGTTTTACGCATTTTGGGGGGAAATTTTTATTTCCTTTTTTCATCAATGATCCAAGCCCCTTTTTGTTCATAAAAACAAAGCTGCCAAGTACTTTAATAATTTGATTTTTTTCTTTTTACAAAGCCTTACTTATTTTTATTGCAGTTGTAAATTTATCAAGTGCAGGATGGTAGCAAAGAGTTTTTACTGAATTCTAGATTAAAAAATTTTTAAAAATATTATTTTTTTAAAAAATAATTCAATTTTATTGTATCTTTGTTTCAAATTTATTCAAATATTTTTTGGGATTCTACTAAAAATATATCTGAACAAATAACAAAATTTATCAAATTCAAAAAATATCATCAGAAGTATTTAAGAAAAAGTAACGATTACTGTATCAATTCATATGTTTATCCTTAACAGTTTTATAAGTTTTTACTATGTGTAATATATAACAAATTTTATATAAGATGGATGCTTTTGTTACCTCTGCATTTTGCGACGTTACCACCGACAAAAGATTTTGTTGCTTTTCAAAGAATTTTTTAAGAAAGTCAATCCATCTCGTCTTGAAAAAGATCTTCAAGAAAAAGAGCTATTGAAGGATTTGTACTTAGTGGTATAGTGACGAGCAAAATTATACTTTTTGAAATATAGCATTTTCACTACAAATAAAAAAAGTTGTTGAACTATGTTTGTTTATTCCTACGAAATAGTCAAGATATCAATCGCCTTGAAACAACAAATATTCTTTAGATATTTTTCGCTTGGAAGACATGAGGGTTAATTAAAAATTAATTCATCCCATAAAATGGTCACTACTTCATTGTTATTTGTTATCACTAACCGTTACTATCACAAAAAGAAAAAAAAGTTACTTCGCAATTCATACCAGCTCGACATTGATAGCAAACTTGATATATTTGATTGCTTGATTGATAGAATTTCTCGCTAAATTTTTAATGCATTATTCTAAATAATTGAATTTTTTATTTCAACGGGCCATGGCCGGGCCACTTAAAATGGTCAAGTGGCCACATGCAGCCCGCGGGCCACAGGTTGTATCACTACTGTAGTGTATGCATAATTTTTATTACATCTCCAGAAATTATAAACTGTTATAATTCCCTCATAAAATACAACTGCTTCAACACATGCAAAACCTTTGACCCGAAAATTTGTCTCTAACATCCTGCCAACAATGACCAATTCCTATTCCTACGAAAGGGTCCATTTGTCCGAGGACACGAAGAACATGATCGGACATAAAGGAGTGCTACACCCTCTACATACATCATCCGATAGAATAAAAAACCTTTTATTTTATTATTATTATTATTATTTTGTCAAAGTGCGAAATCTGTTTAATCATAAAAAAATACAAAGTCCATCAATGCTTTTATTTAATCCATTGAGGATGACAGGGCAGGTGTAATTCCTGTTTGGTCCGAGGCAACATCATCCATCACGGGCTCATATAAAGGGATGGTGACACAGGAAAGTATAATTTTTAAGATCCTATTTCGCAGTCGTTCCGGAAACCCAGGTTTTTGTTAAAGAAAAATAATCCCTCTTTGGACGGGATAAAATTTTGGGGGGGGGAAAATTTTTGGTAAATTATCCTTTTCCGTTTTCAGTGGGGTTAAAATTATTTTAAAAGTGTTTAGATTTTTTTTTTGTCCGGAACTAATTTCTTTCCTTTTAAAAAAAAAAAATAATTTGTTTTTTTGCATTTTTTAGGGTTTTTTTTTATTTTTGATTATAATTACGTGTTTTGAAAAAATACCAGAAAAATCTGAAAAGGTTTAGGATTTTTTCCTGTTGCCCCTGGGAAAAATTAGGGGGGAAAGTTTCAAATTTAAAAAAAGGGGTGTTCGGAATTTTTTATGGGGTTTCCCAAGGTTTATTAAAGTAAAATATTTGTTTCTCTTTCCCATTATTTTGAAAGTTAAAATAAATTAGTCTTTGTTGTTATTACTAATGCCACCTGATCGGCAAAGGCCAGATCAAGGCCCACGAAATACATCATGGTAAAGGGCTAAGTGACACTTGTCGTTAGCCGTAGCTTTTGAGCCCATACAGGTGGCAGAACGATTTAGCACAGTTTCACCCCAACTTTGAGAGAGAACAACCTGGGGGTGATCAGGAATCTCCCACTTCTCGGCCCCTTCCACCAACCTCACGAGAGGATTTCCGGCTCAACGGTTATTTAAAGTACCCCTTGCCGCGGAGACACTATACATTTATAAACATCCATGTCTTCTCCGGGATTCGAATCCAGGCCCACCGGCATAGCAGTCAGCGTCGCTAACCACTATAATGGATGGGCATGATGTTTTTATGTGTTTAAAAATTTTATAGAAAAATTTTAAAGTATTTTAGAATAAAATATTATACATATCTGCATAAAATAAGTAGCGACAAGTGAAAATCTCGCCACTACATGCAATAACATCTAAAATATGGCGGTATTAAAGAATCGAGAGATGTAAAATAAATGCAAAACTTTCTTCTTAGTTTGAACAGAAAACAGTATTATCATTTTTATTATTAAGAACATAAAGTACAACACGTTCGTATTTTCGAATGTGCAATAAATATCTTGTATACACATAAATTTATGAATTAAAGTTATACTTTTGTGAAAGTTCAATTACAAAATATTCTTATAAGGTATTCCTTATCACAACATTCATTTTCCTGTATCATTTTCAGGTCATCAAATTTAAGTTTGTAATTTTCTTATTATGCTTTAAAAAAGACTTACTGCACTTGGGGGTTCATAGTCATAGGAGGTCTAGAAAGTCTAGAAAGGAGTCTGGGGGCACTGTAAGTTTGAAAGCCACTTATCTAGGACATACTAAGTAAAAGAAGTAAATACATCAGTATATTTGAATAAAAATCTAGCACGTATCTAAATGTAACAATAAACTACTTTAAAAATAATTTTTAATAATAAGCTAAATTAAAGCTATTACGGAAGAAAATTTCGGTATTGTTAATAATGATCTCAATTTTTGTTATATCCAGTGCAAATATAATGAATAGAATCCAAAGAATTTAAAATTTCTATGTTTTTTAAGTTAAATAGGAAGCACACACACACACATAATTTCTTACAATCGAAAATAGAAACTGTTATACTAAATATGCAAATTCACAAGTGTTAATTAAAATTGAAATAAACTGAAAGGGAGATGCCGCAAAATGAATGTAAGCTTTCTAGATCAAGTAACCATGCATGTGCATATAGTGTTCCTGTAATTATCGAATATAATACATTTTTTCAAGACAATTTACGTTGAATTTTTCTTCTGTATTCCAAATTTTTGGATTTCTGTGTCTCCTAGGAAAGCACTTTCCATTTTTTAAATATAATATATATGTCAATTCCAAAAAGAATTCATTAGAATTTGGAAATATTAGTCTTTTTCCTGTCATATTTTATTCTTGATTTTATATGATAGTTTGAAATACCCCCAAGCAAATTTGATTAAATAATTCATTTCCAAAACTTTAAATTATTTTCCTCAGTCAAAGCGATTAGTAACAAGTCTACATGTCTTCTCCGATATACTGGGGAAAACAAAAATGTAATAAATTCTCTTAATTGTTTTGTATACTGATTAAAATAGATTCATTTATTGGTTGTATGTTTTAAATTACGTAGACATTTTCATCGAAAACTTTCCAGAAATATTTGTAACACCTAAATGTTTTGACCAATTAGGTAAAGTTTTTTTCTCTCTCTTTTCTTTTTCAAGTCGAAAAATTTTCTGACTAAAATTTTTTTAAAAAATTTTATTTTTGTGATAAAGTGTCTTAAAATCTATTATAACATTCATAGGTAATTTTACTATGGAGTTTTCTTGAGAATCAAACTTGACCCGCTTGCGTTATATTCGATGATTAAAAGCGGTTTTAAAAAAACAGTCAAATAGTCAAATATTTTTTTTTAAATTGCACTACCTATGTATGAAAATACTTATGTATAAAATTGCATTATCTGTACGCATGTGGTTATAGAACTATGGTACACAAAGAACAACGAATAACAACAAATTATATAAAACGCTTTCAATATTTATTTTTTTTTATTTAGAATACTAAAAACAAATATCAATGCTATATTTCTTTTACATGTCCCTTACTCAGATCCTTACAATTTAACACTTGTATACAACATATTCAGTGAAAATCAACTACTCATCATTTTTTTGACAAGTTCTCAGTGGAGCATTCTAATTGAATGACGCTATCACAAAAGCTGTGGCATAAACCATAGTAAATCTCTTAACCCGCATCAAAATAAATCCCCTTATTCTAATTTCACGGTAATTCTGAAGCACTCGAAAACCCGTAACCCGTCTGTGGCAGTTACTGTACACGGTTGGACCAGAGGGGGGTCACTGAGTCAGAGGGACTGTGCATTTGAGTCCCATGGAAAAACCACGATATCTGCAAAAGATGGATTGCTGTGTGCTGTTGGCAATCATTCGAAAGCTTCCTTTCACTTGTTAACACCCATGAAAAATCAGATCACGTGCATGAACGATCGTCTGCCCTCGGGGTTGAGACCCCCTCTCTCGTTTTTGATTTCTTTTTTTTCCCCCTTTTTTACTTCTTTTTCTTTTCTTTCGCTCCATTCTTGACGGGTTTCTAGTTCTCTTCTTTTCTTCTATTTTCATAGCACTTCTACCAAAGTCCAGTAAACTAAATGCATTTGAGGTTAAAACGGGGAGCCGAGACTGAGTAAATGACCGCAAGAAAAATTCAGGAATTCTGCGAAGGACATTCATTGTGTGTGCAAATGCATCGATTAAAAATGTTCTAATTACAATTAAAGGGAAAATGTTACTTCTTGGAAATAAAACATTGTGTCATCTCTTTTTTTAATGGAAGTAAAATAATTGATAATTCATACAAGTCAACTGTTCTCACAGGAATTTTTCAATTGGGAGGTCAAGGGTCGAAAGTCCACCATTCTAGTCTCATAACTTTAATCCACCTCCAAACATTTTTTGATTTTGGCGACTGTCGGGGACAAGAAACAGTAAAAAATAAATTTTTGAATAAATAATTAGCAGTAATTAATCAAATAAGTTATTAATTAGAGTTACGTAACTAAATTTTACATACTGCATACATAGGATTACAAGCAATCGAAAAAAATCAAAGCCAATGAGGGAAGGGGTCCAGACACGTTGATCCCCCCTTGTGTACGCCACTAATAGTAGTTAATTTGAAACTAATTTTTTTAATTTGTTAAACCAATTTCTTTATCTCCATATTTTTTTATAAAAAAAAATATATATTAACTGATTTTTTTGTATTACTTGTTATTTATTTAAAACTTTTCATGCTTTAGAACTGAGCCTTTTCCCCCTTTTCCAAGTAATAATGATTTTCATAGTAAATATACCTAATTTCCAGCTCAAATTATTTCGGTTCGTGATTTTAATCGAGGATGGGGTTATAATTAAACAGTTTTCTTATTATTATTATTATTAATTTAATTTCGAAAGAGTAAAAACACATTAATTTCTGCATTTGCATATTCATTTCATTGCTGCATTTCTCTTTAACATTAGTGAAAAATTCTTAGATCCATCCTCCTCTCCCTCCCTTTTTATTTTAGTAAATCCTAGTCTTTACTCTTATTTAACATTATGTAAATTAGGAGAAAGACTGCCCATTTGATTGCGAGAACTTGGGACTACAATAAATAAAATTATAAAACTAAACAAGGCATGCCATAAGACCAGAAGGTTAAATTAAAAACAAACGCACACATTTTTAGCAATTAGCATTTAATCTTAAGTGATTAAAAAAATTGAAAAAGTGTTTGCTACTATTTTTGTAATTAAAACTTTTTCTAAGTTTTTATTTCACCTTCCTTTTGGGTTTTTTTCTTTAATTTTTTATATAATTAACTTAGAAGTTAATTATATTTATTTTTCCCAGAAGAAATGTGTGTTTATTTGCCACTTATATAAGTGCTACCGCGGTAGGTAAGTGGTTATAGTTACGAATGCTTGGCCGGAATGTTCAGGTCCCACTGAAGACTTAGAGAGGACCGATGCAAGTCAAATCTGTCTAGGTTCAATGTCCTCCCGTCGGTGTGGTAGTTAGAAGAGGGAGGTGCCAGCTCAGGTATCCTTGACCGACGTATCCTCATCACTTGACCGAGGGTCAAATTACGAGGTCCGTCACCAATAGCCCTTGTGTTGCTTAAAAGTGTGACTTTCAGAGGAAAGCTTCGCCTTCATTTTTTTTCAATGAAATAAATATTTGGGATTGATTCCTCCTTCATAACTCTTTTTAATATTAAAATCTCTGTAACAGTACTGCCTAAAATTTTCACTAAGAATCCTATATTTTATGCTTTATTCATCTTCATATTTTATTTAAAAATAAAATCATTTAATGTAGCAGAAGAACAATTATATTAGTATATCATAAATCCTACCAGAAATAGTTTTTATTATTATTATTATTATTATTATCTGCTTTACTTTATTCAGTGTACTGACTATCAAAATACAACTGAAAAAGAAGTCGGTACTATTTCTAAATAACGATTTTATTTAAATTATAGTACTTGTGTACCTTTTATAAATTTTAGAAAATCTTTCACAGTTATAAAACTTTGTGTTGTTACTCTGGTCATTCAGTCTTGAGGCAACTTTTTCGTTTTCTGATGGGGAAAAAAATAATTACAATTGCCAGATTGACCTTAAAATACGTTTGCTGATTATCAAGTTAAATTCAAACCTTTTGAATAAATTAGCTAAACATAGCTGTAATTTTTAAGTTAACAAAATGTATTCTTCACCTTCTTTTCAACTAATGTCCAAAAAGCATTTCATAGTTAACAGAATCTGGTTCAACCACCTCAATAATACATTACCGATAACAGATTAATCTTCCTCATCCTTCTCCTTCAATCACATTTATTGTTCAGAATACCCAAGATGACTTAATCACTAATGATGGAACGTACATCAACGCCAGGATGCAACTAGGTGCTTCACCATACCCACAACCCTGTACCGAACCATGAAACCATGGCACCAAGGAACTCGAGAATCGAAAGTCTTCCACCCAATGTAATTAGTTTCGATAGCGCGGCGTAATTCGATTCTTTATTAAACTACCTTTGAAATTCACACATGAAGAATAACGAGCTTTACAAGAAGCTCTTGTTGGGGAGTTTTCGCCAAAAGTGAATAAATCCCTCCCGCTTGATGGCAGGGGGACTTTTAAGGCAAGTTGATCCGTTCCGGACACTCAGGTATTTGTTCCGCCATACCAGGTCCCCACAGGGGTTGGGGGATATATCATAGCAGTCGGGTCCCTTCGGTGCGCAGATAATAGAGTTTCGAGACGTATAGAGGGTTCTGACTTGTTTGCTCGTGTGTAAGGACCAATGGGTTGACAGATTTGGCGACTTCATCTTATGCCCGCATCTGGTGTCGAGATTTAATTTTTGCATTTGCTTCAAATCAAGAGGATTGGTCAAAATAGTTCATAATTCAAAGCATTCCTAATCTTATTTCCTTACCATGCGATACGTTGTACATATGAAAAGAAAATTTTAGCCATATTTTATGCTTTTTGATGAATAATTTGTGTAACAGTTATATGTACCGTATTTATTCGAATCTAAGCCGCACATTTTTCCGATGTTACTGCTACTGAAAATCGGGTGCGGCTTAGAAAAGAAAGAGGAAAAATTCATTGAATGGGGAAATTGAACATGACACTGAGCAATTACAGGTTTACTCGTATGTATATATTTAAAAAAATTTAACAGTTATAAAATAATTTAATTATTGATTCTTTATTAGTTCTCATTGTAATTTTTTTAATTTTGTAAATATCTGATATTTATAAACCATTTTACACTATTTTTTTTTCACAAAAATGTGTTGAGAATTTGAGGTGCTGCTTAAAATCGATAACGGCTTAGATTCGAATAAATACGGTATATGAAAGATTTTGCATTTAAGTTCACTCACACATATGTATAGTTTACCAAAGCAAGGATTTCCAACATTTTTCCAATTACACAATAATAAAATTACCATTTTATTATTGTGTTATTGTACTTTGATAAAATTATGAATTAAATAGTTGAAATCGTGAAAATATCCAGTATAAAGAGCGAATTTTAATTCTGATATAAATATGTGTGCGTGACAGCATTAAGTTTTAAATTTATTTTTGTATTGGTTAAATTGTTTCATATTTAAGTTATGAATAAAGGACCTTCAAGCATATTAGCCTGACTCGTATAAATAAGTTTTAAAACCTTCACACATTTAAAAAAAAAAAAATTACTTGAATAAGAAATCCTTTCAATCCGCGTAGATTCCAACCATATTTTGCATAAAAAATTCCCTTGATTTTTAATATCAAAAAGAAAAATTCTAGAAATAATAAAAGGAAGCATTCTAGAAATATTGTTATACAAATACCTCCACTATTTTTATATACAGAACAGGGCTAGCTCTATGTAATTATACTCTAAAACGTTATCTATAACTGTAACTCTGCTTATGTTAAGATAAACTTGATTTAAAAAAGCATCTTAGTATTATTTTTGTGAAAGAGTTGAATAAAATAGTAAGCCAATTATTAGTTTGCTATAACAATAGAGAAAGGAAATGAACAGTAAATTGGCAAAAGTGTAATAAAAACTAGTAAACCATTCAAAAGCTGCGCAATATATATATTGGTCTCAAATATATATATATATATATATATATATATATATATATATATATATTTCCTCGCTTATTACTGAAAAATAAGGCACACACTTGGAATTCTTTCCTATTTATGAATACCATTACCTTATTTAATTAAACTCTTTTTTCCTTATGAAAAAATCTTCTTAAATATTTTAATGTTAAAAGAATATTAGCCTTAATGTTTTAACCCTTAAACAGGATGTGGTAAAAAATACTTACCGCCAATTTCAACAATCTTATCTCTTTATCAGTCATCTTCAACTGTCTATAATTTATGTATAATTTCTCTCTCTCATCATAATCAACTACGAATGTAAAATTTTTCTAATTCACTATTCTTTTTGAAGGATGTAGCATTTACAAAATATATTTTAGGAATTTCATGTGGAGAGACGTAAAAAAAGAAACAAAAAGCATGCAGTCCTTTCAATAGCACACAATAAACTAGGGGTAAAAAAAATTCCCCCTAAGAAAGGGGTTCTTAAAAATCAAACTAGTTTTACCTAATAAATTAATTAATGCCCTCTTTAAAAAAAATATTTTAATTTATCATCACTGGATAAAAACTGCTTTATAAAGGGCCTTATAACGGGCTTATATTAAATAACGGCTTTATGCTAAATATTTGAAGAACTATAAATGATGCAAGGAAAAAACATAAATAACATAACTAGAGTTTAAATTTTAAAAAAAATTTTTAATTTAAAAAAAAATATGAAGAGATTTGGGTTGGTTTGTTTGATAGTACATACAGATGTCTTAAGGGAAATAATCTGAGGAATCACCTCGATTTCAAGAGTGGACAGAGCTTTTGAAAATGAAGGAGGAAAGACCAGTGGGTTTCTTAAAGGGGAGCACGGCTCCCCGATTTTCCCCCATTCCTTATAATCCTATGTGTATAGTACATAAAATTTGATTAAGTATTTTTTATTGATCATTTATTTTAATAATTAATGCTAATTATTCATTCAATAGTTTATTTTTTACTGTTTTTTTGTTTCCGATAGTCGACAAAATGAAAAGAATATGCTTGGCGGAGTCTTGGGGTATGATGAGATAATGGACTTTCGACTTTGCCCCTTCCTCCTCCACACCACCCCACCCCCTCCCTCCTTGAAAAATTCCTGTGAGCACCATTGGAAAAGACGGTTTAGATAAGAAAAGATTTCAACTTTTCAAGACTGAATGGAAAGTACTTGCTCACTTTATGAGTACATGAACAAATTCAAAGAACAGGTTGATCTTAAGTTGCCATTTTATACTGCTAACAGTGTTAAACACTTTGTTTCTTATATGCAACAGATACTTACAATAAATTATCACAATTCAGTCTCTTATTTGTGACTACGCAGTAAAAGGTATGGACTGTTTTTTTCTTCACAAAAACCAGGAAATAGTTCGGCAGCGTATGGGAGGGCATCTTTTCTGTGTTTGTTTTTGTTGTTGGTGACATCTAGGTCCCCCCTACGATCTCTTACCATCCATCAAAGCAGCAGGGCAACCCACAAAGCGGCTATCATTCTAAAAACCACATTACAAGTTTAGAAAACGTTGGATTTTACAATCTAATGGAATTCTCACTTCCACACCATGACGTCCATTCTAGTTCCACAGACCACCCCTTTTGACTCCTCGATATGATTTATGGCATGGGTGGGGCTGTACCTGATTGTACCTTCGCGTAGTTTCAAATACCTCTTTTTTTACCTGTAACGTCTGTATCTGATGTTACGGTGGAGGGACGAGTATAAGGGACAATTTTACATATATATATATATATATATATATGTTAATATAGGTGTCAAATGATATTATTAACCGTAGATATAAGTCAATCAAAATATTATTGATAAATATATAAAAAATAGGATATTCAGAAAAAAATATGATATATATAAAGGAGAAAAGCGAGACTCACTAATCACGATATCTCCGGAACTATTTATGGTAGACCTAATTTGGGTAGGCATGCTCCTTTCATGGAAGTAGAGATCCACTAAGAACGGATTTTGCGAAAATCGACTGCCAAGGGGTGTTGCGAGACTTAAAGAGGCTTTACAGATAAATACTCAGGTTTTTGACCTATTAAACCTACAGTAATGGAATTTGTTATGCATGCTTCTTTTGTGTTGAATTGAAATATGCTAAGAACAGGTCTTAAGGAAATTGACTCTCAAAGTATAAGAACGGGGATTTATAAAAAAAAATTCGTTTTTAAATTATTAGATGAACACTTGAAATCGGCAAACATGTTTATTTTACTGAGGAGAAATGATTTGTGGAAATCCACTTTAGAAGAGGGGGTTACGAGAGCGTATAAAGATAATTCTACTTCAATTTTAGAAACTATTATTAAGGTCCTGTCGTTTTTAAACTAAGAGGGAGAGAGTTATAAGAATGTATGAATTATATTGAACGCTTAATGCTAGGACTTGTACATCAATGATATACACTGTATAATAAAAGAAAAAACGATACACCAAAAGAAGTTACCCGATTGTAATGAAATTTCATATGCGAAGACATTTATACCGAACATGCAAATGATTGAAATTATGTGTCCAATGAATGAATAGCGGGAGCTACAGTGCATCGGAACTGCGCACTCAGCAGGTGTCTATAAGAAGCGATTCTCAATCTGGTGGACAAAATTTCTGTTGCATTTTAGGATACCTGTTAACGATTGAAAAAAATACTTCACCACGGGATTCGAGCTCATTATGAGCAACTGTCCGAGATTGAAAAAGGTCGTATCATTAGATTGAAATAGGCAGGTTGGGAAAATCAGACAATCGCTCGTCATATGGTCGAAGTGATGCGGCCATTAGAAGATTCTGGCAAGAATGGGTGGACAATGGCAGATTTCAGAGTCATGATAGTAGCGGTCGATCTAGGCTCATAGCAGATCAGGAGGACAGATTGATTGTCAGATCAGCTGTCACAGTGCCTGATTCATTGTTATCAAACATCATACGTGTGACCCGCACACGAGTGTCCCCGCTACGTCATCTGCCACTCACGCCTGCACACTGTGTAGCCAGATTACAATGGTGCTTGGCTGGATCAGGTTAGAATCATGCTAACTGGGGACGTAAAGTGCTTAGCGATGAATCCCTCTTCCAACTGTGTCCTGACGATCATCGAAGACGTGTCTGGTGACCCCAGGGCAGCGTGCCGATCCAGCTTTCACTATTACACGCCACACAGGATCGCAACCAGAAGTTATGGTCAGGGGTGCCATTTCTTTTGACAGCCGGACCCCTTTGGTCGTCATTAGAGGCCCACTTACAGTACAGCGGTAAATCTACGACATTCTGAGAACTGTTTTGCTACCGTTCCTTTTGCAGTACGCTGGCCTTTTCGTCAGCAAGATAATGCCAGACCACATACGGCACGTGTCGCAATAAACTATCTTACAGCTTGTCAAAAACTTTCTTGACCAGCCAGATTGCCAGATATCTCTCCAATCGAGCATGTCTGGGATAAGATGTGAAGGCAACTGCATCTACCAGGGAATGTTGATGACCTGGCCCGATAATTGGAACAAATTTGGCAAGAAATACCACAGGAGACCATCAGGGTGCTTTATCACTTTATGCCACGTCGTGTGGCAGCTTGCATCCAGGTTAGAGGTGGGTCAACGCCTTATTGAGTTCGTTACTTTACGACGATGTAACTCTGAAATAAATCATTCAGGTTTTCTGAAATTTTAATTATTTTCTATTCTGTACGTAATCTTTCTACCCACAAATTTTTGTCTCTGTTGGACAACTCATACTTGGTGCGTCGGTGTTTATTTATTTATTTATTTATTTTGTTGTTTTTGTTATAGAGTGTATATATATATTCAATATCATTAAATACCCAGAGAAGTGGGCTGGTATAATGGCTAGTATATTTATATAATATTATACGTATTTTTTTTTCTGACTTTAAACTGTCCTCTATAAATGTCTCAAAAAAAGTAGATTGCACACTAGTTAATGTTTTCTTGATATTACTTGCCTTTTTTTTAATAATACCTTACCTGACATACATAACATTCTACGTACCACTTCTTTCTTGATAAGATAGATCCAACAATTAGAAAAAAGTATTCAAATTCTTTTAAATCTATTAAGAAAATATCATCATATTTCTATTTGAAAAAAGTATAAATAAATAAAATTTACTGAAAAAAAACTGATTGAATAAAACTCCAGATGATGAAAAATTGTTTCTTGGCGCTCTTGTCTTTCGAATTAGTCATCACTCGGGTGAGTGAGAGTTATATTATTTAAGTTTCGGTCAAGTGACGAGGACGACATCTAATCTGCCCCCCTTCTCTTCGAACAACCACACCACGGTAGTGGAAAAACTTTGAGCCTTGACTGGTTAACGTGCATCTCCTTCTTCAGTGGCACAAAAGTTCGAAATGAAGACATGCCAACCACGAGTTTGGAACCACAACCATTAGACTACAGTGGCCCCACTTTGTCTTCTAAATAGGAAACAATGATAAATGACTGCGACTTTAGTTATTAAAATAATATAGAAGATGGTTAAAACTTTTTTTAAATTATCCCTTATGTATTATTTTTAAATATTACAAATTTATTCTAATGATTTTCATAGTGCATAAAATCTGAAATATCCGCAGAGATTTTCAGGGTTTGCTTTGGAATTATGACATTTTACGTGAAGGAATTAATTAATTATTTGCAGTCGTTGAGTATGCTTGATGCTTTTAGATACACGTTTATTTAGTTACGTAAAACACTCACAAACATAAAACAAGTACCAACAAACAATGCAAGACATTAGCACGCGTGGTTTAAAGGACGTTAACTAAAGCAACTTTTTTTCTATACCCCCGAGATCTTATTTATTTATAGTCATGGTCAACCGGAAACTATTAAAACCATATCATTTCCGGTACTTGCTGTTCTGATTGGTTCACATACGCGTTTGGTGTAAGATTGCATCATCATGATTTAATAACGCTGATCTTTTAAGAGATGAAGTCGTAGTTGGTATCCGTTTTGCGGATAAAATAAAATTATTTATCACGCGAAGTCTGAGAGGGCTCAAGACCATCATCAATTAAAATCCTTCGACAGAAAATTTAAGTGAATTCTTTTTCTTCTATTGACACAACAACCCTGGGTGGGCCAAGACCTTCTCAAAAACCTTCATCCATTCCGATCTCCGCTTAGCAACAGTTCCTCAATTACTCACTCTTAAAACTTTAAAATCATCCTCCATACAATCAGCCCATCTTAATTTGGGCTTACCCCTAGTTCTAGTCCCTTTAACAATAAAAATTCTGAACGTCAAATAGAGGGTTTATACGACAGATGTGTTCCGCAAACCTCAAACCACCAATCTTGTTTCTTATGCCAACTGATCTCGATTGCGTCAGATCCAGGCCCACGATATTCATCATGGCAAGGGGCTAGATGTACGCCTGCCGTTAGCCGTAGTTTTGAGCACCATACAGGTGACAGTACGATTTAGCTCGGTAAAACCCCAATTTTGAGGGAGAACACCCTGCGGGTGTTCAGGTGCATCCCACCACCCTTCCACCAACCTCACGAGAGGACTTGCAGCTGGATGACTTTTTAGAGTACCTCCATACCGCAAAGACACTATGCATTTACAAACATCCATGTCTTCTCCGGGATTCAAACCCAGGCCCTACAGCACAGTAGTCAGCGTCGCTAACCACTATACCACTATACCATGGCGACACAACCAATCTTGATGGTTACAATGACATCTGCTTCCTTAAGTACCTTATATAATTCTAAATTATGTCATTGTCTCCACAATTCATTCTCACATACATAGCACCAAAGGTACACATACGGTCATCATTTAAGACGGGGAATAAAATGCTATTTCTAGTTTCATTATTTAATTGGTTAGAGAGAAATCACGTAATATTTTAGTGTGGATACATCAATTCGAATAATAAACTAAATTTTAAAGAGAACACTTAACTATATTATTTTTTGAAAGTCCCGATGGTAAGTTAATATTTGCAAACTTTAAATTCGATCCGATTGTCCAAATGTAAAATCCAAAATGCATTAGTTCTCAAAAAATCGTAATGATTTAAAATAAAATAATTTGCCGAAAAAATGTTTTATCAAATTATACTATGAAAGATTTAAAGTATAACTATATAAGTATAATTATATATATATAATAATGATACTTTTAAATCCATCTTTTCCCCCCTGTACTATACGAAATGCATCTCTATTTCGCAAATAACTTTTATATGTTGAATAGGAATAAAAAAAAAATTTAAAAAATCCTTAAAAACATCTCACCCTCTAACGCCTGAAATTCCAAAGCACCGTAAAAACCTCAATCCCCTTTTCTGTGCCTTATGTGTAGGCATCCCACTGGTCAGCCCCTCCTTTTTGAAACTACTCTTAGATTTGGAAATGTATTCACCTCCTCCCCTCCCTCTTTGATGTCAGGCTTAGTGAAAATCTCATTTATTAAGCTCGGACGACATTAGGTGTATAATGTAACGAATGTGCATTGTCAAATGTTGCATAGTTGGTGACGTTATTGTGTCATTTTGTGGTTCAGCGAGTTTCACGGTCGAAATGCACAGTCAGAGACATTTATGGTAATGCTGGATTGAAATGTGTGCATTTTCGGTTGAGGAAATGATGTAAATAGTCCGAGTGTGTTTAGTATACATTTGCACGGTATTTGGGAGATTTAGGGTTTAATGTCATTTGTGAGAAAGCGAAATAGTTACCAATACTGTTGATATAACGTAAATTTTCAAAATTTAGTTCATTACGAATGATGTTAAAAATGTTTATCTAAGCGAGATAATTTTATTGAAAACCTTTAAATAAATTTTCGATCGAAAAAAATCTTATATATATATAATTCATTTGTATTATTCTTATAAGGAATATTCACTTTCCTTGGTTACATTCCTACTATATAGTAGCTTAATAAAAGTTGAGAGAGATTTTAGACTTAATAATAGAGTAATCCACTAAAAAATAAAATTAAATTAAAATTAATTTCAATAAAGTGTTTTTTCCTAAGTTATAAAGAAAAATTAGCTTGAGGAAAATACAATATTATTTAAAAATAAAGAAATTAACAGATTTTATTAATTATTAGTAGTAAAAGGAATAAATCTTTCCATTAAAAGTCCTATGCATTTCATTAAAATAAAAAATAATAACAAACAACCTCTTATTTGAGGCTACTTTTTATGGTGCAGTTGCAATGATTTTATGTCTCATGTTTAATTCGTGTCTTGTTTCACAAACAAATTAGCAGCGCAAATCGCATCATTCATCATAACTTTTTTCCCTTCTACCATATGCAAATGAAGCCAAAGATAATTTAACTTTCATAATTATACCTTCAGAATGCGAAAATAAACAAAATTCCTCTTCATCTAACAAAAATCACAAACAAAGCACACGAACACAGTAATAACTACTCGTTAAAGTTGGCAAAGAACCCGACTCAAAAGAAAAATTGTGTTACCAAATGTAACACGAAATGGGTTAAGTGTTCGATGTCAAAACCTCGAACTTAAACAGCGATGATTAATTTTCCGAATAACAATGGAAGATTTCGAGAGGAGGAGAATATAATCATTTACAGAAGTCAAGTGAAGAGATGGTATAAAAAAATGGCGCAGTTTCCAATTACATGCGGATCTGTCGTCACGTTACTGTTATTTCCTGTTGCTACTCGAGAACTCATTGCCAGATCTGGATGAAGCATGATAAACGCTTTTCAAACGACAGATGCATGCTGACGGTTCGAACTTAAAAGAAAGATGAGTGATTATTTCTAAAAGTTATCGTTCGGGATTGTCTTTGTTCGTCAAAGCATGCAGTCTTCCATTGTTTCCGGTTTTAAAATGCATCGCTTGACACATAATGAACCACACAGTTTCAATTTTTCTTCCCTTTCAGCCAGAGAGGAGGGCAGAAGTTTTTAATTCAATGCGACGCCTGCCACTGACTAAGCGACGAATTTTAAACGGTCTTTGTAACAGGAGCTTGTTCCGTTTAGCTTTATGAATTGGCTTCTGGCTCGAATTTCCTTCTTATAAATATGGAAATGTTACAAAAGAGTCACTCAACACACGTTTTGGGCGTAACCGAAGGCGAGCGACCATTCTTTTTCGGTATTCTAAAACCGAGAAGTGAGTTGAGTTGGGTGGCTGCATGTATGGCCCACATTCGAACACTGATTTCTCGAATGAACAAAAATTAACTCGAATATTGTTTTCGAAGATGCGGTGGACCACCCATTGTGTAGAGATTCCAAAACAGACTCTCATTCTCAAAACTATTCTTCCTCTGTTCTTTTTTTAGGTTTTCTTTTTCCATTAATGGCTTATTTTACTCTAAGGTATTAATGCATTTCTTTTAAAGCCCGTAGTAAAACGAGAAATCTATTCATTTGAATGAGTTCCATACATTATTGACACTTGGTTTTGTTTTTCTGTGATTGCAAACGAATCTATTTTTATAAACTTTTAGAAAATAGAAATCGAGCTGTAAGTGTCGATGTATAATTTTGACTTTATAATAAACATTATGCAAATTTTATACACGTATATAATTTTTGAGATAGTCGACGTACACACAAATACGGTTTTGAACATCACGATAATAAAATGAACAGAATTGGTTCAGAATTCTAATCTCGAGCCGCGATAAGCGAGTGTTCATTACCATGTGTTAAAGAAGACTTCTTTGCACAGTTTTTAATTCGCATCATACAACACAAAATTATTATTATTTTATATCTATCTCTTTCAGGAAAGAGGAAAAATGATTTATTGATCAGTCTGTTAGAATAAATTCTAAATAATTATCAATAATCTGTAACATTGTTTTTGTGAGTACTTATTAACGTCGATATCTAAAGCCACACGAAAGCCATTGGCGACGTACCTTGTAATTTTGAACTCGGCCAAGTAACGAAGCCGATGCCTGAGCTGGCATCCCCACTTAAACTATCACACCACACCAATGGGAGGACATTGGGCCTCAACACATTTAACATGCCTCCACACGGGGGGACTTTAGAGGCACCAGGACTCTAACCCGCTACAGGCCAGCCACGAGTTCGTGACCATAACCACTAAGCTACTGCGGCCGTCATTGTTATAGTGAAGTCTTGATCCAGTTAAATTAACATTCTGTTAAACATTTTTTGTAGTAATGTAAATATAATGATTTCAAGATAAAAAAATATAAATACCCTGGCACCAATAAAAAATAGCTTTTTGAAATACATAACATACCTTAATAACCCTTTTGCAGCTGAGTAATTCCAAATTCTTTCTCTGCATAAATACATGCATTCCTTAATCATTAGAAGTAACAACAGTATATTCTAAGAAACAGCATAACGTCATGCAGTAGGAAAAAAGACATATAATTCTCCAAAATAAAAACACGCATCTTTCCATCCACTAATACATTTCAGAGCCGACCGAAACTTCTCAAAACAAGACATTGCATTTCAAAGAAAAACCCATTACAACAAACATACTTGTAAGCGAAAGAAAGTTGTAGCGCTGTACTCGCTAATACACACAAGGAAACTCCATGTCTTTTCTTTAAAAATGGAGCCCCGACAAAGAATGAAAAGGACAAAAATTGGGAGGATTCCCTTGAAAGAAATCACGATCCGCTGTCTTATTCATGGCACTCGATTGGGGCAGCAGTTGCAAATTACACGAGTCAAGCTCCAATGTGTAGAAGAGATTCCTTTTCTATTTCCGATTGAATGGCGAAGAAAAAGGGCTTTTCGTATTAACGAAGCCCTCTCCATTACTCCGCGATAAAAGGGCGACGTTTTAAAAGACTCCTCTATGGACTTGACTCCGGGGTCTTCCTTTCCTGTCGAAAGGTTGAATCGATTCTTAAGGTTTATTAAAGGAGGTTGCTGGATCACTCGAAGCCAGGGACCAATCACAAGCTTACCTAAGAATACAAACTCTTTGTTCGAGACAACTTACCGACGAAAGTTCGCCGAAATGCTTAGAAATGAGAAAATCAACATGACAGTTGCATAAATTTTTTTAATTACTACCTAATATATAACACTGTTAAGTAACATTTCAAGGCGATATATATACATAAATAGACAGGGTGGCCAAAATAAGAGAGGCCCGGAGTCATACTGTACGTGATATATGACTCGAGTGCTCGAGATTTCTGTATGAAGCTAATGAATGTTCAATACATTGTTATTCATAAACGTAGTTAATACTTTCAAATAAAAATTATAATACAGGGTAACTCAAAATGAATATAGCGATTGCAAACGGTTATAACTATTTAAAGAATTTATCTATAAGGTTTTCTTAGAATGTAGATGTGGAACTTCAAAATGTTGGATATATACATCATAGATGTTCTATGTGACTACCCTTGGTCACACGGACAACATCTAGGCGGTACCCTTTTCAGGCATATACCCAAGTATTTGTGTGTCATCGACAAAAAGAATTACAAATGCGTATTTTCAGTTCTTCAATTGGCATGTATGATGTATGATATATGTGCTTCCCATGCCCAATATAATTGGTTATATTGGTAGAAAACAGTAGTAACCACTGACATAAAAATTAAGACAACTATTTCGAGAATGCTCAGTTCATTTTATTTCATGAATAGAATTACTACAACATTTTTTTTTCCCTTTTTTTTTCCGCAACACATAAAAAATAATTTTGAGTTTTCTAGGAAATTATTCCATAATAATAATAATAATAATTTTGACCTTTAAAAAATAATCTTATAATACCTGTGAATTACACATCACAACTTTAATATACGAATTTTCTGACTCAAAAAGTTAATCAGATGTCAAGAACTAGGACACAAAATAATTAATTTTTCCATTTAACAGTGTTCAAGTAGATATTTTCGTCTTAATCTATCACACTAACCATTATATTCGACATCCTGTGAACCATATTTCTTATACTCCCTCGCCCACTGGTTCTTTAAATCAATACGTTTCACTCATATGAATTGAATCATTCATATGAATTGAAAATCCGATAGTACATAATACACAATAAAATGATCCTTTCTAAGTAGATTACGAGATTTTTTTTAACCAGGGTTATAGTTTTTATATAAGGCTAATTTTACTGAAATTATTAAGATGTATCAAAAATTTTACTGAATGTTACATTATATGGATATAACAATAAGTAAACTATTAATATTGTTTTTCATTAATAAATTTGATTTAGAAATAGAGTTCAAATGTCTTAAAGATTATATTCTCTCAACGAATTTTTTTTCTGACTGAAAGTATCCGCCCACTTTCGGAACCGTGATTTTAAAAGCGAAAAGGGATAATATTTATGATTTTTAAAGTGTCACTTAAATTAAAAAAATGTATATAAAATTTTTTAAAAATATTATTACAAAAAAAAATTTTTTTAAGCAAAACTATTTTTAAAAAATGAACATCGAATGACCCATTCTCAAAAAAATTTCTTTTTGTAAAAAATTTCTATTATAGTAATATTTTGCCTGTATATAGCTCAGACCTTTGTACAGAGGCCCAACTAAAATTTTTTGAAATATATAACTTAGAAGTGGGTTTATCCATTTTTTTGACAACAGAGGAAAAAATTTTTAAAAAAAACGCCGATAATTTTTTTCAATTGATTGTAACTCAAAAAAATAATGTGAATTTTTTTCAAAAAAAAATAGTTCAGACTCTCTGGAGACGTCTTTACTTTTATATAAGCACACACACACACACACAATATATTATTATTTTAGAAGCATTTTTTATAAAAGGGGAACATTTTGAAAAAAAAAGATTATTCTGTTAATTTTTTGCCAAAATATATATTGTATTTAAATAATTTTTTTTTTGTCAAATTGTGTCTTTAAAACAATTATACACATGCATTCTAATCTAAATGACACTAAATATCATGAAAATTATCCATTTATGTGCTTTTTTAAAATCACTGTTCCGAACGTAGTCGGATTCCTTAACTAGAATTATCTGAACGAAAAAACAACGATGAAACACCTTTGCAAATATGAAGATTGAAAAAATTATGATTTTTTTGACATTGACAAATGTTTGATTGAGTCATACTTAGAAAGTGGAATATTACATTCTTAAGATGGAACTTATTTCAAAGTCTTCAGGCAAAGCCTGAGTGTGAATTCAAAATTTAAATAAAAATCATGAAACTTGATTACCAAAAATTTTAGCGCACTTTTTAAAAAAGCTAGTTTTAAAAAACTAAAGTAGGGCCCAAAAATTATTTTTAAATTACCAAAAACCCCAAGAATAAAAAAGAAGAAACCCAACCCTGCCTCAAACAAATCAATAAAAGATAACTCATCCACACAGTCATGGTATAGGATCGGGATCTAAAAATGCTCCTTTTCACTTCCACCAAAAACCTCTCTTCTCGAGAGTCGAGTCGTCCAATGAAAAGGACCTAATGCATCCCTTTCGTTTGTTCCTAATGCCGTTTAATGGAAAATCCCGAGGAAAACGGGACGTTCCTAATTATTTGAAGTAGGGCTCACTTCATCCATCAAGCCCCGACCAGACACTTGCAAATTATTCGCCCTGGCTTCGACAAAGGACGCCCCGATACACGTGTTACTCTGAATGTGCGCTCGCTTCCAAAAGACTCCTTTGTGCAGCTGCAACGCGTATACCATTAACGTGCATGCTGGCTCGTCCGCCATGCTTTCAGTGAGCAATCAAGACTGTCACGAGATTGAATCATGAAGGATTCTTTGGGAATTTTAGGTGGAATGGCTTCATATAATAAAGATCGTTAGTTTTACAGTTAACGTTTTGAAATGAGAGTCGGTGCTATAACTGAAGAACTCAAGAAAAAAATATTTTTATATAATTCATACTATAAAATAAATAAAATAAATAACTGCATGCACACAACATTGAAATGTAAGAACTATTTTTTTCTTGATGTGAAAATATTTTATTTTGCTTGAGATGAGAAACTTCATATCTTAGAATTGAAAACAAAAGACAGAATTAAATTTATCAGATTACATAAATCAAATATCTTTTTTTGCATGTGATGGAAAAATAGTCAGCATTTTTTTAATTTTCACAAAAGTTTTTTTTTTAAATTCCTTAAACCATTTAAATTTGTAAATAAAACTTCACATTTTTCAATTAAAAAAAACATCTCTCTTCACTGCAATACAATAATAATAATAATAATACTGCTTATAAAGCTTAACGCTGATTCTGTGTGTGTGTGTGCTCAGAAAGCCCAGAAGTTATAAAACGTGTCTTTTAAAATAGAAATAGCAATTTATTTTAAACACTTATTTAAAAAATACTTTAAATTGTATTTTCATACAACTTATATAAATATATATATACATATATATATTATATTATATATATATATATATATCTTTTAACTCGTTTTTGTCAAATATAGTATTGCAAATATAATTTGAAAATAAAAAAGATTATTATTATAAAAAATATACAGGAAAAAGTGCTAATATAGTTAAACTTAAATTGAAAATTTTGAATCTCTATATGTGGCGATTTTATGCAATGTTTACAAAAAATAAATTTACATGCATTGAGAGTTTTCTCAAAACATTTATTAGAAAGAAGATAATTTAATTCATAAAAACAAAGAATATTAATTAAAAATCATTGTAAAATAATCATAAGTAATTGAAAAGTTATACATTATTTAATTTTAGGAGTATTGGAAAATTGAAAGAGTTGTGTCAAAGGCTCACACACATTCATATATATATGTACAATATTAATTAGTTTTATGCAAAAAAAAGAGTAATATTATGCTGTTGTACCAAAAAAACATTTTAAAATAGCGAAATTTGCTGATAATGATTAGTAACAGATATTAGTTTTCCGTCTAACTTTTTTATTTGTAATAATGTTGATAAATTCAATCTCTTCTACACATCTGTTCCTTGTTATTAATATCAATATCTACTTTAACCGTAATCTTCTTATCAGACGCATTCAAGTACGTTTGTTTAATGTCGTATTTTAATAAAATAATTTTTGTCATTTAAATTCAATGCATACATAGTAAATAAAGATGAAAGGGGATTGATTTTAAAATATTTCAAACTATATTTTTATTTTAAAAAAAACCATCAATTTCTGAGAGGCTGAATGTAAATTACAACATATAATTTTTAAGATTTTATGGAACTAATTTTAACATTAATTAGCCAATTTAAAAAAGAAATCAAAGTGCCTTTTTGTTAGAAAATTAATTTTATGCTGTTTTTGGTTTTTTATAGTGCAAGTTTTACAATGTTTATTATTGATATCATTGATGTCGATTATCAGTAGTAATATTTTACTGAAAAATTTTGTCTACAAATTCAATCATGTGTTTAATTATCTAATATTTATGCATTATAAAAATATACATAGCGCAAATTGCAAAATGCAATTGAACATAACCTCATCCATGCTCTGAGGAGAAGCTCATTGTTTTGTGCAGAGCGCCATAAATTGACATTTAACGCTTTTAAATCCTTGGCAACTTTTTTTACCACAAACAGACATCTCTACAATTACTGGCCTGGGATCTTTACGAATGGAATTAAATTAAACTATGATAAAAATGCTAGATATTTAGGTTATATACTGGATCAGGAAATCACAAGTATATATATATATATAATAGACATATTGAAAGTCAAGTGATCAAGGGCAGAATTAGACGTAATCTCCTCAAGTTCATTTCTGGTCGTGACTAGGGAGCTGATGCAAACACACTTCGAACCACCTATATTTCTCTGATTAGACCAATATTGGAGTATGGTCTTCATATCTATGTATGCGTTTCCATATCTAATCTGGACAAGCTGGAGAGTTCGGCTGAATGCTGGTAGAATCATTTCAGGACTCCAACAGATCCCATCCCACGTAGGGATTGATGATAATGAGAAAGCCGATTTCTTAGCCAGGACTGTGGCTGAAGAGGAGGTGAGCCCTACTGGGTATCTTACATTCAGTGAATTATTTTCCCTTGGAACTCCATCATCTTGGAAGAACTCCTTCTAGTCATCCTTGGTACTTCGGAAGAAATCCAGAAGGTTCATTCAAGCTTATGCCTAGGAAGTACCAGACTGCCTTCTTGAGCTTCGTGAGCGGCCATATAAAAGCTCTCACTTTTCGCCAGGGTCAGATGATATTTCTAGAGTGCCACTTGTGTTATTTCTCTCAGGCCCATATCTTGACTTGCTTGAATTTTAAAAAGGACGAGGTCCTTCTGGATCCTCTTCTGTTTTTAGACTTTCTTGATTTTTGGATTTATAGAGATTGTGTAGCATTGCTAGACAAAAGAAAAAGAAATATGAAATGGAAATAAAAAAACTCAAGCCTTTTTTTCCGAGAACAACAAGCGGCCGCGGTAGCCAAGTGGTATAGGTATCGGATCGGGGCTTGCCTTGTCACGAGTTCGAGCCCAGTACCACTAAAGACCCGCCGTGTAGGGCAGCGATGCACGTTAAATCTGTCGAGAGCTGAAACGTCCTCCCGTTGGTGCGGTAGTTAGGAGAGGGGGTGCCAGCTCAGGTGTCGTCCACGTCTCTTGACCATGGTTCAAAATTACGTGGTCCGTCGCCAAAAGCCCTCGAGTAGCTGAACAGTGCGACGTTAATATTCAATCAATCCAAGAACAACAATCAAAAAATTCCCGAATGGGCCTAACTATACTTCTAGTGAATATTAACTGTTAAAAATTTTATTCATGAATATTGGTTTAATTAAAAGATAAAAATTTGTGCAGCAAATATAAATATGATACGTACCACATTTTTATGATTTTTAAATAAACTACAAATGGATATTTGTCATGCATTATAATTGTGGTGAAAAATCGAAAATAATTACCCAATTACTATTGTTAGTGGCAAATGGCACCTTTGAATTATGACGGCAATACTGGAACTGATTGACATCCTTTTTTAGCCGTATACTGGTATTTTTAACACGCACGCACATATGTATATCCTATTATATATATTACTGGAAAGTTGCCAATTATACCTAAACAAGGCATCCATCACATTCTTTTCCCACCAGAAACTTCCCATCCTTTCACCACTTTTTTTTTTACTTCCAACGTGTGTACAGAATGACGTATGCGTTTTACACACGTAAACACCAGAGCGATCAGTGAAGAGCAAGTGCCCTTATTGAGGCACTTACGAGTCCCAGGTTTCCTCATCCCATCAACTTGATGCCCGCAGGAAGAAAGAAACTCGGGAAGGCCCATAACGTAAAAGATTTTATGTTGCCTCTACGCAGTTCTTCAGCAGGTGCAAGGACCCTTTCCAGCCACGGCATTAACTCGATAAGGATAATGGGTTGAAGTATTGTCACATTCCGGCACTTACCAGAACTTTTTTTAGTGCCAGCAGACTGCTGAGTCGGCTATGGAAGAGACTAAACGACGTGTAAAAAAGGTAGAGATGGGTGGGATATCTGCGGGTTCATCCCCTGGTTTGCTTCTTTTTTCCCTCTGACTTTCAGACCGGTGATAGAGCTATCTGAATTGTGCTCATGGCAGCATCTCGGTGACACAATCTTACCAAGATTTCACGTCCAAAAGCTTCTCCGGGGACGGTAGACCAAATTTCGAATGACTTCTGAGGTTGAATGTTTGGACTGGCTGTGGATTATTCATTTAAGGGGAATGGAGAAACAGCACGAGAAATATCGGCTGGTGGTAGAATTAAAATAAAAAATTATTTTAAGATTAAGTTAACTTTGATGTGCACCACTTAATGCAATACGAATTTAGTTATTATTTTCTACAGTATTCCAAAACATAGCAAACAATAAATTTCAACAACAAAAGTGTTAGGAATATATGTAAACGTTGAACAAGAAAATTATCTTTCATACGTTCCAAATTCAATGCAATAAAAAAAAAATATCTTATAAAAAATAGAACAACACTAGATATTAATCGCTTGGAATGATTAAAGAATTTATTTGCAAATATGTTTGATTTTTTAACATCACTATTTATGTAATAACGTACTTTAACAACAGCAAAAGTGGAGCTTCGTATCTGAGCAAGATATAAATTTTAGTTTCTAATCTTCTTAATTTAATAACAGAATATTTAAGATACTACATGAGTATGAATAGAATAAATATCATGTAAATGTAATTTAATCTTAAAAATATTTAGCTTTTATAAAATAGTGATATTTAAATTTTATTTTTATACAGACATAAAATATTTATAATTAATAAATGAGTAAATCTTATTTTTTAAAAAAAAATAATTAGAAATGTTTTAGTGAGCAAAAATTAATTCATAAGAGCAAATAATCTTTCATTTGCATAAAAATTATGAAGGAACAATTCCAATTTTACATGAATAAGAACTGTAATGGTAACAGAGTATTACAAGCCTGATTCTATTTCTAAAAATATGTATGCAAAATGAATTATTTCAAGTCAAGGGTTTAAAAAGAATTTTATTTTTTATTTAAAAAGGGAGTATCTTTTGAAGTGCTAACAAACTTTTCCGAAATAAATCTGTAAAAGTTTCTTCCTACAGAAAACAGTCTTGATGCCATTGAAGACCCACCGTGTAGGGAAGTGATGAGCATTAAATCTGTCGAAGCTCAAACGTCCTCCAGTTGGTGTGGTGTGGAAGTTAAGAGAGTGGGTTGCCAGCTCCAATGTCGTCGTGGTCACTTGACCATGGTTCAAATTAGGGGGTTCGTAGCCACGAACCCTCGAGTTGCTGAATAATGCGACGTTAACATTCCCTCACCCGCCGCATAGAGATCTGGTGTACTTAAATCTGTCAAGGTTCAGAGTCAGAATGTTGAGGAAGTCTGAAGATGGGTTGCCAAATCAGTTGTCGTCTTCGAATTTTAACCATAGATCAAAACTGTAACTTTAATCTCCAACTGGTCTCGTGTAGCTTTGAAACACGACGCTAATAAATAATCAGTTCAGCGGAAAAAAATTAATTGATTGTTTTAGTGTTAAGGTTTATGCATAAATATATTTTCTTTCGGATATGTACAGGGATTCTAAACAAGAAGATTATCAGAAAAACAATATGGAAAACTGTATGGAAAGATACGAGTATATACAATATTAAAGTTATTTCATCTTTGCACCATTTTTTTCTTCTTTTTATTTCTAAATTTTAGATTTATTATTTGTATTCAGGTTTATTGAATCCCAGTGGCTGAGAGTTGCAGCGAATTGCTACACGTCACAGGTCAGGGATTATCAACCTCGAGCTGGATAAGGTCGACTGAACCTTTCATTCCTTCAGTGGGGCGATAAATGAGTATCAAGTTTGTTTGGGAACTAAACAGTGGGAGGTTTCAAATCAAACTGACCACTTGACCGCTACATTTATTCATACACCTCAATGTCCTACGTCAGATGGGTGCAGTAGACCTTGGCCATCATAGTCTATTGCGCCAATGAGTTAAGTTTAGTTCCAGTCTCATTATAAACATTTATAAATTCTCATCAGAAAAAAAAGAATACATGAAACTGTAAATTTAAAGATTTTGAATATACATTGCTTTTTATATATCAAACGGCTGTATTAGTATAACGTGTTTAAAGTATATTATTATGTGAACCATGAGCAATATATAGATTGTATACTTTTTCTATATAAAAAGAATTTTTAAATATATCCGAAAGAAAATATATATATATTATATATCAGTGGCACACACAAGAGGTGGTCCTGGGGGTCCGGACCCCCCCAAAGCCCTTGATTTTATTTCGATTGATTACAATTCTAAGTATATAGTATGTAAAATTTAATTAAGTATTTGTTATTAATGATTAATTTTATTAATTAATGCTAATTATTTATTCAATAATTATATTTTTACTTTGTTTTGTTCCAGAAAATCAACAAAATCAAAAGTAGCATGATACAAGAATGGGGAACTTTCGACCCCGGACCCCCCTCCCTTGAAAAATTCCTGTGTGCACTACTGATGAGTACACATGGAAATTCACATCTTATTTTATGGGACATAATATTGATGATTGCTTTAATATGGAGCCATTACAATTACCACTAAATAGAAAAGACAGTGTATATAGAAAATGTGAGGCCGATTGTGTAAGCATTTTATCGTAGAGAAGCCCCCTCTCCCTGTTGTGCCTGCCGACAGCGGTGGATGAACGGCACGTGAGAAACCCCTCCCCTTCGACTAACTCACACACTTTGCCCCCTAAGTGCCTATAGAGGAGTCAGTGGAGTGAAAAGAGTCGCGATTTGATATCGGATCTAATAAAATTGTGGCCCCGCCGAGAAAAGAGCCGCCGAGCCAGAAAATGCGCAACCTATGGAATGGGTTGACTCGAATACTTTTTCCTAGGATCATGTACTGTCACATATTTAATTCCTTTTATATAAATTAGGGAGGTTGGCTGAATTGGATTTCGTTCGATATTTTGTGGATAGATATATGTTATCGTGAAATGAAAACCGAGACGTTGTTTTTTTATTTTTACGTCATTTTTGCAATCTATCCAAAATAAATATATTCTACTTACCGTATTTACCCGAATTCTAAGCTGCACTTTTTTTCCAATTTTAAAGCTACTGAAAATCGGTTGCGGCTTAGAATTGAATTCAAAAAATGCGTTGAATGAGGCAATTAGTGTAATATAGTTTAGAGCCTGTATTTGTTCTATTTGTCATTTTTCACAAAGACTTGTTGAGAATTTGAAGTAAATTCGAGTAAAATACGTTATTTATTTTTATTTTTAATTCTTTGTTTAAAAATGTTGGACAAAATAAAATGATTCTGGTACGAGTAATTTTACATCTAATTAAGCTTTTTTTAAAATTCGTATATGTATAAACTGAATATTTATTTCAAAAGAATATATACCAGGTGACCAATGTCACACACGCAAGAATTTTTTAAGAGGGGCGTGGGGGGTTCCAGGGCTGGATAGTCACCATTCTCGTATCAATTTCCAATCCCTGAACAACATATTCTTTTGATTTTGTTGACTTTCGGGAACAAAAAACAGTAACAAATTAATTATTGAATAAATAATTAGAATTAATTAATTAAATTAGTTATTAATAACAAAAGCTTAATTAAATTTTACGTACTTGTACATAGGTTTATAATCAATCAAGAAAACCCAAAGGGTTTTTGGGGGTGGTTGGGTTCCCCCCGAGGACCCCACCCCTTTGTAAAAACACTGCAGATGACCCTACAGTCCGTTAACATTTGAAAATTCAATAATTCACGGAATAATGAAGGTAGAGAGGTAAAAATTGACATACATGCTTGAAATGACATAGGGTCTTATCAAAAACATTAAAAAAGTGCAAGAAATGGTCAACAAATAGCTCTGGCCAGCAAAACGTCAGTGACGCCGCATGAAAATTGTGTGTAATAAGGAGCAGTAGTCAGAGAGGAAACACATGTACCAGCAGGGTCAACTTTTTGACTTTACCAAAAAAAATATATATTTTAATAAAACTGTACTAACAGAATGGAAAATTTGTTACTACAACTTTATAGGGTCTCAGGGGAGTTAACTTTGTCTCGAGGGCTGAAAATATATAAACAATTTTTCAATAGATATAATTCTTTGAAATTAAAATTAAATAATTCTAATCTTTTACATGTTATTTATAAAAGAATGAGGCTTCAAAAAAATGTACAATGTTTAAAATATAATCATAATTTTAAAAATCATAAGCATATGAAAATAAGAAATATTTCTGTAAGAAATATTAGATTTTGATATTTTCTAGGCGCATGATTTCTAAAATAGAGCAATATAAGTTGATTTATAAAGTTAAATGTGTCCTTTTTACACTGTAGCTATTTTTTTTATATAAATAGAACTATAAATTATATTTTTTTAAAAAATAAAAATATTACATTTTTGAAAGTTTTTTTTTTTTTTAATTTCAATATTTTTGAAATATTTGGAAATGAAAAAATTATATAACACTAAAATTAGGTAGGGTTTAAAGAGTATGACACATTTTATAATTCTACAAAGTTTTATACATCAAAGGCAACTAAAAATTACTAAGTATTTATTACAGAAATGCTTCTTATTTTCATATGCTTATAATTTTTAAAATTATGCTAATATTTTAAACATTTTGAACTTTTTTGAAACCTTTTTTCATTCGTTTATAAATATATATAATGTGTAAAAGATTCGAATAATTTAATTTTGATTTCAAAGAATTATATCTATTTGAAAATTGTTTATATATTCAGCCCTTGAGACAAAATTAACACCCTTGATACTCTTTATGTTCCTATCGTCATAAGATGGGTATTCGAACGAGTAAAGGTCCTGTGAAAAGTGTAGCTGAGAATAAAGGATTGAAGCCACGGTGTTAGAGAAGGCTCGAACTTTTGCACGGAACATTGAGAACTAAGGTGCTTAAAGAACTCCACCCCCAATACAACAGAATATACTTTAAAAATTTAAAGTTTACGTCAAACCGACCAACAGACGAACATCTTTTGCACCTCAGTCCCAAAGTCACTTATACGAGATGGCACAGTGGCCTCGGGGCTTTTTCCAATGAGTTTAGTTTATTTAAAGTTGATCAACATGATATAAATAAACACTTTATTTAAAGAAATCTTTTTTAAAAAAAAACATTGTTTTGTGTGAATTATTGAATTTTCAAGTAACGAACTTTGGGGTCGTCCGTTGTATTACATATTTTCTATTATTGTTATTAGATATTGCATAGAATAAATATTTTTTGGTGTTTAATATGTGTTTAAAATTTTTAAATGGTATTCATTACAAAAGGTACTCAGAAAACTAAAACAACAAAATTTAATTATTCTATAATTGAATTTTTCTAAGCAATTAAAATTTAATTCTTTTAAATATACCTTAATTTTTTATCTCAATCTTCTGTAATCTCAATTACAGAGTTCATATCGAAATTTAAAAGAGATTTGATTAACTGAGTCAATTCAAATTAACTTAAAAAAATATTTTAGTATTAAAAACTTTTAGCAATTTAAGATCATTGGTACAAAACTTATTAATGCAAATTATTCAACTTATTATTAAACTTACAACGAAGAAATGTTTAATAAAAAATATTTGGGCAAGATTTTATCTTTTTATAAAATAATTTTCTTTTCCTGCTTTCTTTTGAAAAGCTTTATTAAATATTAATATGCTAATATTAGCACACATATTCATTACGTTCTCTTAACCATGATGAAAGAAACTGAACCATTTAGGTCTTAAGGTTTTGAATAATTTGCAATATATATATATATATATAAATATATAACTTAGTGTTATACTAACATTTTACTAGTTACAAGTGCAAGAACTAGCAATCACTTTTTTTAAAGAATGGAAAAGATAATGAATTTCTGGAAATCAACTATTTATTCGATTAATTACCATGCTTTTACAGTTCAAATAAGCGATGACTCATGAAACAAAATAAAAATTAACAATTATTTTGATTTTAAAGTTTCAAACCCTAAAATTTGAAGTTAGTCTTAAGTAGATCTTGACATGAGAAAAATAATTTTATCAGTTAGATATAAAGAAAAATTGTGAATTGCAACAATGCTGGTTCATAAACTTAGCCTAAGCGAATGTAAAGCAAATGAATAGACCTAATTCTAGACCAAAAGTACCTCAGGTTAAGTCAGAGTATAAGTAAATAAAATTTACTTAATACATAAAATAACTCTGGTCAACAACAAATATTTATAATAGTAGGGATGAATCTTGGTGCTTCAATAACATATTTGGTATCAATCTTGTCGAAGTTTGAAATTAAATCGCTTTCAGTCTTTTTATTATTATTATTTTTATTTATTTTGGAGATTGGCAACATCGCTGAAGCTTCTTCTCACTAGGAAATGCTAAATAAAACTTTCTCACAATACTCCACAATTCGAGATAAATAACAGGTATATCTTTTTAAAGCCAAAATTTCTGACATTCGTTTCTAAAACTTTTACTTTAAGATTTCCGTTGCTGCCTGTTCCGATCAGTTCCTCTTTATAATGCGACATTTTCCTTTTTCCAATGAGACCAAATTAATTCATTGCCTACTGTGCTGATTACCGTAGTCAAAGTATTCTCAAACTTAGTTTCAAAATCTGAATAAAGGTAATTTAAATGTTGAACGCAGGCTGAAACGTCATTTTCCTTGCAGATTGTCTGTGGCCAATTAAGAAATTGGGAAAATTCGTGACGTCTAATATTATACTCCTTCAACTTAATTCTGGCAAGAAACGCAGAAAGGATGGTCCTTTTTTTAATAAAATATATGTTGTTACCTAGTAACTTCAAATTAACCTCATTAAATTTAGTAAATAAATCTGTTAAATAGATAAAATCTGGTTTCCATTTAATTAAATTTTCTTTTAAAATTAAAATTACGATAGTGATCTGCGAGTCACTATCATAGACTCCCAGTAATACCTCATGAACCCCCAAATTATTATTATTATTATTTGCTTTCGGGAACCCCTTGCAGGTCGTCTTAGACACCTGGGAGTCGATATAGATCACTTTGGTAATCACTGCATTTTAAAATCCTCATTACACATCTTTGCTCCTCCCTCTCAACATAAAATTTAAATATTAATGTATCAGATTTATTTTTTCCCTTCTTATAAATAGAAATCAATTTAATCAAGAAACATCTGTCACTATTCCGGTGTCACAACATTTTACACGCAATCTCAAACATTGATAGCAATAGCAACAATCTACTAAAAAGTTAAATTTTCAATATACATCTGACTACAACGTGTTTGGATGAGACAGCAAATGTTAATAGAAGACGCTCCTCCATAGCCTGCTGCAATGAGACGACAAGTTCTCACAGTGACAGGTATTGGCGGTCGTTGCTAAGACCACTTCAGTGAAAGCAAACTTCATCCAAACCTGGGGCGCAACCGCAGCCCTAAGCTGCCTGGGGCAGCTGTCCATCAGCTGAGTGCAGGGAGTAAACATTGCGGCTACTTGTTAGAAAGATATCTACATACAGAATACTGTTGGATATATTGTATTTCTATTTTCCGTGTTCAGAAATATCGATAGCGATTTCTTTTTTTGTGTTATTGCCGATATCAAATATAATTTTGATTGTGGGGAAGAGAAAAGGTGTTTCTTTTTATCATAGTAAATACTAGTCTTCTCAATCTGTGTAACCTACTTTAAATCCTTAAATATTTAAAAAATGTTTTTTTTTTCAGTTAAATTTCAACTTAAAATGTAACGTAGTGCTCCATTTTAATTCAATCGTATGTATATATATATATATATATATATATATAACATTATATATATATATTATATATAATATATATTATAATATATATATTTAAATAATTATCCAAGTAAATTTAAAAAAGTCTTTTGATTTAGTTTATTTTAAAAAATATTTAAAAACAAAAAAATTTGAGGGTTATTTTAATTGCAATATATCGATTAGTATATAATCATTCAAGTTTATTTACTTTGTAATATATCTCTATTTGATTTTATCTATTCTTAACTTTGTTTTTATCGTTTTTAAAACTACCTTTATTTAGTTTATTTTTTAAAAAAATTTAGTGGTTTGTTTAATTGCAAAATAAATATCCAGGTGGCGTCACGATTTTTCCTTCTCGAATAGTCATCTCAATAGCATTCGTCATTTTACGTCATTTCGGGTTGGGAGCTATAGTGGAAGGTTGAATTTTTGATTCAGTAATTATTTTACACGTAAGTGTTTTTATATTATTATTAATATATATTATATTATTATTCTCTTTGAAACATTTATTATTGTTCTCTTTCTTGCATTTAATATATTACAGTTTTTCTTCCCCGTGTTGTATTAGGCTTAACTTTCAACTAGTTTTTTTCCCTATTATGTCGAAAGTTTCTGCTGTACGGGAAGGTGGATCCATAAAGCATTGATAACCTAATTCGCTGGCCTAATTTAGCGACAGCTAGAAATCATAATAGGCCTCCAGTTTAGTCAAATACTTTTTGTATCTACAATTTAGTGTCTGGTGAATTCAATTTCTTCTCTCTTTGAACGATTTATATTTTCCTTTTTTTATTCATTTTTAATATATTAAATTTTTTTTCTTCCCCGTGGTTTTTAGGGGGAATTTTA
>BMAV01018706.1:0-32488 GCA_019973955.1 Trichonephila inaurata madagascariensis | reverse complement strand
TGATTTTGTATATAGATTATAAAAAATAGAGAGAAGTTTAGAATTAGAATGCCCCGCAGACTTTGGTGGATCATATTTTAGTTCGACTCGAACCACAGGTAAAAGGACTACGTGGAAGTCCGAAATCCACAAAATACGATACAACTTTTAGAAGTCCTCAAATTCGAAGAGAGATATTCTTGCAAATTCAAAGGGGTTATCAGAACCATAATGTAGAAAGACGAGGTAAAAATGCGATAGATGCCTAATTTGAAGCTAATAGTAGAAACTGGAGGAATTCGGAAATAAGGAGTAGACCAAATAACAGAAATGATTTTTACGAGAAAAAAGGTCAAAAATAATAGAGGGTTCAGAGGAATAGATTTAAAATAATGATCAAAGATTCAACAAAGGGGTTACTCATTTCGAAATGAGCGAAATGATAATTTTAATAGAGGGACCGTAGAAATAAGGGTTCGAGTGATAATTTCAATCGAGGCGATAGGACGCAAAGGCGATTAAATATTGTAAAGGTTAATGATCAACCCAAGAGGTGTCGACAAGAGAGACAATTAGATTTTCTCCAATATGTAAGCACCCGTAGAACTTCCCCACGTACCTATATTATTAAATAACACATTTTAAAAAGGCTATGGGACACCGGAGCAGATAAATCTTTATATCGGAAGAAGTATATAGAAAATATTTTTCTAAAAAACAAATAAAAAATCATGAGCCCAGGTAATAACGGGCACGGGGTGCGAAATGCCAAAACAAGGGGATTGTAGAATTAAAAATTAAGATCAGACAATCTGAAAGAAATTGGTCATTTCATGTGTTGAAAGATTTAGAATACCCATGTATTCTAGGTATAGATTTCATAAGGGGTCAAGAATAGTTTTAGATTTTAATCAAAAATCGTTAAAAATTTCAGATTCTCAAATAAATAAGGTGGTTGAACCAATTAAAGAGGAAAAGTTGAGATAGATTTATCTAAAACAAAATTGGGGAAGTGAAAAAAAAACTACAAAAATTGTTTAGTAGTTTTAAAGGGTTATTTTCAGACAAACCAGGTCTTACTCATGTCTTATACCATGAAATTGACACGGGAGATAACCCACCAGTAGCTTCAAGGCCTTATAAGTATGATCGCACTAAGCAAGCAATAATAGATTTTCACATAAAAAAAATGTTACAAGAGGAAACGATTGTTCCAATTCAGTCCCCATACGCGTCACCTGTTGTATTGTGCAAGAAAATAATGGGTTACCACCGATAACCCGGGAAGTATAGATTTGCAGTAGACTATAGAAAATTAAATTCGATCACAAAGTATCCGCGATCCCCCTTTACCGTTAATAGATGATTTATTAACGAACATACCATATACAACAATAATGTCATTCTTGACAAGAAGTGGGTATTTTCAAATGGCAGTAAACCCCAGCGATATAGTTAAAACCGCATTTGTAGTAAAAGTGGCACTATGCTCAAGCGGATGCCATTCGGTTTATCGGGAGCAGCTCCCAATTTTCAAAAGCAATTGACATAACCCCAAAACCGGTGATAGGGAAATTTGTGAGTGTTTACAGGGGATGACGTTATTATCGCGTTCCATCATTCACTCACCATGTTGAACATTTAAGGGAAGTTTTTCGTTGTTAAAGGATGCAGGATTGACATTAAATAAGGAAAAATGTAAATTCGGGTGCGATGAATTGAAATATTTGGGATTAATTATTAGTAAAGAAGGAATTAAAACGGATGAGACAAAGGTTAGAGCTATACAAAAATAAAACCCAAACCCCTGCAACTCAAAAAGAGGTATCTGTTTTAGGTATGTCCCATGGTACGCGAAATTTATTAAAAATTATGCGGATATTTGTGAGCCACTTTATAATCTTAAACGAAAATTTAAAAATTTGTCTGGTCCTTAAGCACAAAAGGCATTGAAGAGGTCAAGGAGGCGGAAAAAAGGCCAGTTTTAAAATTACCAAATTTTCAGGAACCATTCGAGTTATTTACAGATGCCAGTTCGATTGGTTTAGGAGCAGTACTAAACCAACAAAACAGACCAGTCGTATTTGCGTCACGTACACTGAACAACGCAGAGAGGAATTACACAGTAACCGAAAGAGAATGTCTAGCAGTAGTATGGGCGTTGAACAAATTTAGAACATATTTAGGAGTATTACCAATTAAGGTAATAACAGATCACGTCGCAAACACGCCTAACACATGGCAAAAAATTTATCGAGTAGGATGATTAGATGGGCACCCAAAGTTAGCAGAATTCAATATAGAATGGGAACATAGACCGGGAACTCAAAATGCAGTGGCTGACATTCTTCAAGGAATCCAATTAATAGTATAATTGGTGATAAAATTAATTGTGCCATAATCAAAGATTTGGTACTTACTTCGCGGGAACAATTAATAAAGGAACAGAAAAATGACCCAGAATTAGGTCATATATATAGATATTTAGAAAACCCGGAAGATAACTCGGTTAATGCAACGATATGTGAGAATTGGTCCCACGATTTCCGTTTAATTGAAGGATTGTTATTTTATGCGAAACACGCAACGTCATTAGGTGAAATGCTGTATACATTCCAAAATCTTTTAAAGGGAAAGAAATAATGAGAGAATTTCATGACAAGCCAATAAGTGGACACGTCGGCAGATTTAAAACGTATCATAAACGGACGTTTGTTATTTCCGTACATGAGAAAATTTATTGATCAATATGTCTCTACATGCCATATGTGCCAAGTTAATAACTATAAAAACGGTTACCAGCTGGTCGGTTAAAATCCAATTATATCGAATTATCCGAATGAGATAGTGACGTTAGATTTATTAGGCCCGTATCCTATATCGAGAATAAGACGTAAACCGCTATATTTTTAGTAATAACCGATCATTTCCAGCAAATGGGCTGAAATTATACCTCTTAAAAAGGCCTCATCTCGTATAATAGCGGAATATTTTTTGATAACCCTTTTTATCGCGTTATGGGGCCCAATAAAATTAATAAGTGATAATGGTCCCCAATTTATATCCGAGATTTGAGCACTTAAGGAAAGATTAGGCATAAGGCATGTGAAGACTGTTGCATATCGACCACAAGCAAATCGGACTGAAAGAGTTAATCGAGATATAGTGCAAATGATTGCAAATTACGTTTAAAGATCAACATGATACTTGGGATCAATTTACGTAGTTTGCTTACGCTATTCGTAAGGCGGTGAATGAAACAACGGGAAAACACCGGCTGAGTTTTTTTTAGGGTCGAAAATTGATTACACCATTTCAAAAACTAGTTATGATATCGGAAAGCTCTCTAAATTCAAAATTCAAGATATACAGAAAAGCTTTAAAGAAGCTAGACTAAGTACGAAAAAATTTAAAAAGGAAAGGTGGGAAAAATATTATAATAGACGTAGAAAAAGGGCATAAAAATAAAGGTAAATGATTGGGGTTTTTTAGAAACACACCCTGTAAGTTTTAGCTGCTAACAAAGTATAAGCAAATTTAAACAAAAATTTGAGGGACCTTATAGAGTCTTAGAAGTTAGGAACTTTAACAATATTGTAATATGGAAATCGGAAAAAAATTAACAGTTAACGTAGATCAAATAAGAATATATTCATAGGAAATGTGGGCGAGGTCGAATTAGGAACAGGTATCCCAAATAGTATAAGATCAAGTCAGAAACTAGTACTTGGAAAAGTACACCAAGGATTAAATGAGTCACAATATGGGAAAAAAAAATCTGCGGTGAAACGTAGGTTAGAGGCAAAAGGGATTGGTAACCAATCAAATCCATATAAAAATACAGAGAGGACCCATAAAACAAATCACTGGTCAGATCACTACCTAGTTCAATGGGGAAGAAAATAAAAAATAAAAGGTTTAAATATAACCAAGGTATTAAAAGATCAGGTATATCGGGGACAAGTGGACCACAAAGGAAGTGGCAAAGAAAGGGGAATAATAATGGTAATAATAAAAGACAAATGTCATCTAGTACTATTTCCAGAGATAGAAAAAAGAGCAGGAGAGAATCAACTGAAGTTCCATATGAAAAGACTTATAATTTAAGGCCACGACGGAGAACAGAAGAACCCCGACCAGCCAAGAACAAAGTTGGGAAGGCAAGGAAAGGACGACAAGGAGAGTACAAGCCTTACAACAAGAAATTCCAGTACAAACAAGGAATGAAGAGTGATGACACCTCATCGTTGAACGTGAACGTGGGAGACCGAATATAAAAATCAGGTTGTATTGTTTCATTTTTATGATCTTCCAAACAAGTGGTCGGAAGAATTATTGCAAAGAAGGAAGTCTCGGGCGGTGCTTAAAAGTTATAAGCCAAGTCAAACACTACAATGAGTGTTCATTTAATTTTGGAACTTTTTGACTTGTTAAAATTTTTTTCTGAAGAAAAAATTTGTATTCACACATTTGTTTACTTCGATGTATGACTTCGTGAGATGCGAAAATTCCTTTGGTTATTTGTTATAATGGTTTATTGAAAATGTTTTGTAATTGTATAATATGTGTATATATATATGTTGTTGTATTGTTACGTATTATGAGGCATCTGGTTCAGGGAAACGCGGCGTAGTCAAGGCCCCTAACAATAATAAACGACTGCGCGGCTCATTGGGAGTTTTTGTTGAAACCAGATGTGGGGATGGAGATAAAAATTTATTGTGATATATAAATAAATTATGTAAAATTGATTAATATTATGGAAATAGATACTCAAATAGTTTCATTTCAGGGAGACTGACCCTGAAAATCTTGAAAAGTATAACTTCAAAGTGTTTCCAGGCTGTTAAGAAAGGGAGCAGAAGTACCAGCTCCATATGCAGTGTTAGATTGGGTCTGCGCACCCAGAATGGTAGTTTTTAAGTGTATAAATATTTTAAGTAACGAAATGTAAAAGTGAGAGTGGGCACAAATTAAACAGTAATTATTAATGTTGGCCTAGTTATTGGAGTAAAATTTATTGTCACGAGTTTAAAATTAAATTGAATATTAAAATTCTAAGATGAGTAATGAAAATTAAAGTCAAGATAAATTTTGGAAATTATAAAAGTTAAAATTTAAGATTAAAATTGCAATGAAAATTAAAGTCAAGATAGATATTGGAAATTATAAAAGTTAAAATGAAGATTTAAGATTAAAATTTAAAATAAAACTCAGAAAGCGAAGAAATTTAGAAATAGAGATTTAGACACGTAATTTATTAAGGGCATTGAGAACCCTTAAGTAAATCACGTTTTTCTTCTTGGAGGGGGTTGTGACGTCTCTCGCGTCTTTCTGATTACATGACTCCTATGTTCTTTGACGGCCACGATTGATGGCAAAACTTTTCCAACCCAATACCAAGAAGAGAAACGGATCGAATATGTAAATGAGATATACTATAAAAGGATATCGTGATAAGCTTAGAGATAACGTGGCAAACCTAGATCATAGCATAGGATAACAGAATATAGCATAGCGTAGCAGGCTCAGAGGTTGTAGTGTGGAATCATTCTGATCAATAGCGTGACAAAGCTTAGTGTGGAATCTTGCGGACCAAGAATAAGCAGTCAAGAATTAGCTGCATTACGGATCAAGAATCTTCATACATAAAGTTATAGATTATATTCTCTAGGTCAAGGGACCAGAACTGGAAAAGGTAATATTAGATATAAGTAATTAGATAAACAGGATTATTTAGGATAATTGAGATAGAGGATCTAGTTGCGTGATCTGGCTTAAATACGTGATTTAATTCGGGCTTGACTCTCACTATAATTAATAATTGTCAAATTAGAATTTAAGTATTATAAGTTACTCTTAATAAAAGTTGTATTAAGAATTATGTCTCATCATTTTGATAATCCCACACCTCTAGCTTACGCGGAACCGGCAAGACATGGTCATCACAGGATGGCTATGTCTCAAAGTGAATTATAAATATCTCTCTATAGGTGAAGGAAGGAGATCTGCAAAAGGTAATATTTGACATAGGTATTTAGATGAATCGGTTTATTAACTATAATTAAGATAAAGGATCTAGTTGCGTGATCTGACTTAAATACAAGGTTTAATTGGGTGTTAACTCTCACTTTAAATATAGTTGTCAAATTAGAATTAAGTAATATAAGTTATTCTTAATAAAAGTTGTATTAAGAACTACTATGTCTCATCATTTTGATAATCCCACACCTCTAGCTTACGCGGAACCGGAACGACATAGTCATCACAGGATGGCTATGTCGCAAGTGTGTCCATATTTTACGTACGTAGCTCGCAGCAACATATCTGCGTTTACATATTCTAAAACGAAATATGTGAAGAACACACGTATAAATTTTTTTTTACTGATGTAGAATAGAATGTAGCAGTTACAAACCCAATCTAATTGAGATTGAAAAAAAAAATACTAATATCTAAGGCCCACTATAATTAGGCTTTTTTATCAAAAGGAAAAGATCAAATTTTCAAGCTGCAGGGCAGCTATCTTTGTACGACAGTAGAATCTAAACAGAGAGCTTGGTCATGAAGGAAAAGAAACGAAACTACCCCTAACTCAATAAAAATGCATAAATGCTTATTTCATAAATAAATATTTTTGTGCGCTTTTGATAGAGGACAGTATTATTACGTTGATCGGGGTTCGGGATTTATGAAAAATCAGTCGCAAAAAAACAAGACAATTTTTAGGAGCGATGGAAATTATTGTCAGAAAACAATCCGAAGTACAGGATTCAACAGCAGTATTAGCTGAATAAATCTCAGAAGGTCTTCACACTTCAACAGTGCTTAGACAAAACCCTTTCGGTGTTAAAATACTAGTATGTGAAAGATTATTCACAATACTAGTCAAAACAATACTAACTTAGTTTTGGGGGCTCCCACGGATCCTTCGAGAAAGATCCGCTTGCGTCATAAATCGTGAAATAAGTGTACTTCTCCACCAATTTCCAGAAGAATCCATAGGGTCCCAACATCCCTATCGCCAAGTTTTCATTGAATTGCCATTATAATGTAAGGAACGGCGTTGCTTGCAAATAATACAATTTGTAATATAAATTAAATGCAAAATAGAACATTTGATCAATATGAATCTGAATTTGGATATTTTGATCAATTTTCCACATTTTAAACACCTAATGTTGCATCGATCTTAAAGCGTTTTTTTCTTCTTCTAATATTAATCATGTTGCGGCCTGCGTGATATAGATGTGATATATATGAGGCATGGCGAAAGAGAGAGAGAGAAAAGGTTGAGTACCTCTGCATTAGACATTTTTTGATGAAGGTTTTAAGCAAGAATAATATCTAAAACATTCAGGTAGATTTTTATAACTCATTAGGAAAGTATTTGATATGTATTGTGCTTTTTCAAGTCGCTTAACAATAGAAAAAATGTGATTTTAAATTTAAAAAAAGTAAAAATGTTTTCAAAAATTTTAAAAACTGAAATTTTAAATTATTTGTAAGCATGTACTGAAATTGTCTGCTAGATAAATGAAGTAAATAATTGAGCCTTTTTGAAATTTTTATTCTTTTTTTAGAAACATTTATCAATTTTTATAAAAATGAATTTGACAACAAACTTTTTCATTTTTTAAATGGTTCTTCGTTTTTCTTCCGTGTGGCCCTTCTATGCAACGCACTACTTGGTTGAGATTCGAGGGAAATTATTGGAAACAAATTTTTGTAGCAATTTTAGTTAAACCAAATTAACAATCTTGTGAAATAAGCCCCAAAACCTTGAAACATTTGCAGCCTGTTCCAAACAGTTAAGCGGCTCAAATTTAAGGAATAATTAAAATAGAGTTTTTAATTTCAGCAATATTAAGTACCATTAGTTTTATTTTGACCTACATATGTCTTTGTAGTGTGATGTGGGTGCTTTTAAGACAGCCTTTTTGGGAAGAGGCAAAAATAATTAAACGTGCCACTTCCAATTTTTCCAACACAAACAAATGTAGAAAATTGAAAAAGTGTTACTTACAAGCTTATTACGGTATTTTTACGCAAATAGCGCATCTTTTAATGGAAGTTGAAATTTAAAAATAGTATAATAAATAAGATGAAAGTACAAACCTAAATTTTTATATTAACAAGTTCTTTACAAGTTCAATCAATGAGGTTAGGTATAAAACAAAAATGAGTAGCAGAATCATTTAATTCAAAATAATTATTAAACGCTCAGTATTTACTTAACGTGGCTTTTGAATAACTACTTTTTTTTACCAAGTCATCTATATTAGGTGTGACTCGAGAAACTATTATTCTTCGATTTCAATATTCTTTAATTTTTCTTCGACACGCTGGATAAATTAGGCTATTAATTGACATGAATTAATGAAGCTATTTATATGAAATAACTTATTATTTCACACGCTCCGTAAAGATAATACAGTTCTTTTCTTAGCGTAAAATGTAACTACATTTAGAATATTCCAAAACTCAAAAACTTCTTTAACTAAAATAATGTTGCCAGATCAACATTAATGATGTTGATGATCAATGTTGCAAACGTGAAGAAAATATTAAATAATATAAAACAGGAAATGTTAAACTTACTAGAAGAGGCAACATTAGGATTAGCTCTTACAGATGCCTACAAAATTAGATTGTTATAGGTGCACATCAACTAGTTTTGAGTGATATTTATGGGAAATCTTCAATAACCGGGGTTTTTTCTGACACTTCAAAATGCGCCAAATCGCCAAACAAAGCGAGTATCATTCAAATGTGGCTGTCGTCTGTTAAATCTTCTTACTTCTGGCTACGTCACAGATTTAGAGCAACACGAAATAATTTACAGTTAAAGGAAATGGTGGAATGCGGTTCTTCCGCAACAAATTATACTCCGAAATATAATTACATTTTTTTAAAGAGAATACAAAAAAAATGAATTTTCAATGTCAGTTTTGGGCTTATTTTGAATGCTAACAAATTTTTAGTGTAAATGAAGAGATTATAAAATAGAAGAAATTAGTACATATAAACGCTCATTAAACAGTTCCTTTAGATTTATAATTATTTTTATAAGTAAAATTTCCAATTTTCTTTGGAACAGTTGATACTTTTTTTAAAAAATTTAGGAATCCTTGTTACTCAAATATAAAATTAAAAATTATAGAAATTTTTGAGAAAATAGTATTGAATACGAAAAGTATAATTTTTAAAAGTTTTTCTCTATTATCTTCTATATTTATTACATTATTATTACATTTTATTTATTATCTTCTTTACCGTATATTTTATACATTTCTTATATATTATTATTTTAATGTAATATTTTTACAATAAAACTATTTTTGATAAATTTATATAATAATTTTTAAGGTAAAAATGAATATTTGATTTATGCAAATATGCTTTTAAAATACCAATATATATTTACTAAAAATTTTATTTCAGTTCTTTTTTTTTTTATAATTTGGGGGCTTTTTTGTGAGATATTAATATAATTTTTTACCTTCTTAGTTGGTTTTCCTTTGTAACGTCGTCAGTCATTAGTACACAAGAAAATTTGTCACAGCCATATTTTAATATTTAAATAGCATTTAATAGCTTCATTAAATAGGCCAAAGCCGGGCGGACAGTCTTTTTCCCCTCGAGGTCAATCCTTATTCCGCAAGGCACTCGACAATCCTTGCCGGGCTCCTCTCTAGTTTTCTCCATGGTTCTCTGTTTCCATTCCGGGCTCCGTCCGTCTCACTCCAGGGCTCTATCTCCAAGCTTCTTCCCTCTCCGTACGTTCAAGTCTTTCCAAGTTTTCCTTCTTTTCCGTTTCCAAGTTTTCTCTCTCCGTCCGTTTCTTCTAAAAATTCACCCCTTTTAAACACCAGGGGCGGGTCCACCACACGCCCCTCGTTTTCCTCATTGGCAGGTCAAAAAAGAAAAAGGTCTGCCCTCGTCTTCCCCTCATTGGCAGGTCAAAGAAGTCTGCCCTCGTCCCGGGCCACTTTGTCTCCCCATTTGCGCGGCAAACAAAAACACATTCCCGTCCGCTGGTTTCCCAAAGGCGCCATAATTTCATCTATTCATTCACACCTGGGCCTCACAGCCCCCTCCTATGAAACGGACGTGCACACAGGCCTCGCCTATTCAAGACCTTCATACAGGAATGCCCATTGTCACCGGCATTCCTAGCCATTGTAAATTCCAGACCAGATGTCCGCCTTGAGGGGCCAAAACAGCAAACAATGACCCCATGGCCACCTGCACTTGTCACCCAACAGCTGTTTCGGGATGAATAGATATAGTGACTTCAGAAGAATTGACATGAGGGATTCACCCCAATGGAAGACGTCACAGCTCCTTCCCTGAAAAAAGGTCCATTTCACGGGACTGCTCTTGGTCTCAGGTTAGATCAAGTTCTTAAATTTCAACCGGGTTGTCTTATCAATGAGACTGACCAAAAGCAATCCAAGTAATAAATACAATCAAAAGTAAAATAAATAAATAAATCCAAAATTCTATAAAACATTCACTTTTAAAACTAAAACTTAAATCCCAAATCTTGATTCTATTTCCTTTTCTGTAAGTTACATCACACTTTTAAAATTTTTAGGGTTTCAAAGAAGTTAAATCAAATCATAATATTTCACCTAATTCCAATACATTAAATCGCTCAATCAATTGTGTTAAACCTCTGTGAGTATTCACCTTACTAAGAGACACAAAAGATTTGCAATAACACATAATATCCTTCCACACACACACACAAACACTCATACTCCTACAGATATTAATTCATACCTAGCACAAATCCAAAGAATTGCTTATTCCCATCTACTTATTCCAATGATATTTCCCACGATATTAAATAAACAAAATAAACACCTATAAATTCCAAACTTTGCACACAACATTAAAACAATTTTTTTCTTTTTTTTATTAAGAAGTTTAAATCAAGACCTTCTAAATTAAGTTAAATTGTGGCTTTCGGTAGGCATTCTCACAACCATTTTATCAAGTTATTCACAATTCATGGTATTGTCTTCCATTACGTTAGTTATTGAGAAAAATTAGACACTTTAATTGGGAATACAATTAACATACTTCATTAGCTCATGCAATGAATTTACTAAGTCTATATTATGTGCATGGAACAAATTTTCCGACGGCTCTAATTTTCCTTTGGTCGATCTGACTTCCGACACAATCCAACTCAACCATTTTAATACAAGGTCAATCTGCTTTACACGATTTTTCCAAATCTGCACCAGAATGTCTATATCGACCATTCGTGATACATCAATCTGCTCTAGCCATCTCATAACCTGTGTCGTTAAATTACATCCATAAGAAGAAGCGCATACAAACTGAAACCTCACTTTCTTAATAATGTACATGCCAAATGGCATAACGCATGCGGCATACTTCGGATAGCTCATCATGAGAGAACGACGAAAATACCACTTCCACAAATCCAGTACAGTGACCCACGATACCGCGCTATTCTTTTTTACAAAACCTTCCATTTTTAATAAAAGATAAATTTCGGCTCGCATCACGTGGTTCAAATTCCTAAACTTATTACATTTAATACGTGGATAAGGGTATCGGCTCACTCTTTCTAACCAAACAATGGGCAGAGTATGGTTGATTGCCCCATCCCGTTCACACCAAATCTAAAAGATACTCTGTATCCTCTGTAGCGAATTACTTAACATCTGGGATGTACAACATGTTTTGATTTTTAAAACGGTTTTCCCGTATTTAAACCTATCCCTCTGCCTTAAAGAAATCGTCCCAGGGTCGGGAGGCAACCTTCTTTTTTTGTTAATTATTCTTAAATAGTTATTTCGATCAGGCGGTAATCTAAAATACAGTTGACTTTCCCTTAAAACACCCTGAAAGTTAAATAAAATAGTTTACCGAATTTACCAATTGGCTTCCTCGATACAAGTTTTATTAAATTAAGACGATAAATGGTACTGGATCTTTTTTTCCGGGTAAATCTATCTCGAAATTAAATTCTGAGCTAAAACTAGACCTATTATCCGTCTCTAAACTGTTCCTATCAATCTTTTGGTTTTGGAGAGGCAACCGATTGTTAACTCACCCTCAAACCTCCCCACACATCAGTTTTTACCCCGTGTTTCCTTTTCCTCCATTTAACTGCCCAGCTATCTTACCCATTGTATGATTCCGAAAACCCTTTCACGATTCACTGTTAATTGCTGCTCACCACTCGTTAACGTCATACTGGTATCTTCTTTTTTCTCGCATTCCTTTTCACAACTCAAAAATTCAGGGTTCACTATTCTCTTATCTTCTATCAATTCTAAAGAATCAGCTCCTATTTCATTAGAATTTATTACCCGCTTCGCACACAAAGCGATTGCATTGACACTTTTTCCACCTGCAAACGGCCTCAGTTCCCTTACACAATGACCAATTCTACCCAAACTTGATTTTTTCCCTTTTTCAACCAATAAACTTGCTTTCTTTCTTTTCCCTATCCCTTTTTACTTCAGAAGGGGAAAACGTTCGTCCTTCTCACTGGGGAAATTTTTCCCCTTTCAAAATCACCCAGACATCGTTCTCCACGCTTTTACAACTCACCGAATTAATTAAAGGCCTACACTTATTAACCGGTACACTAACTTCTGCGGTATGTCTTCCTGACACACAAAAAACATTTGCGAGATTGTTAATCCTATTCCCTGACTTCAATTCATTTTTAACTTATTTCTGTGTTGAGCTCTAGCTCCTAACTCAAATTTTCCTAGCTAGTCTACGCCCTCGAATTCCTTAATTTTCCCCGTCTTACAAGTCTTCACGTCCCTTTATTCCCGTTTTACACATTCTTCGCGTTCCAAATTTCCCGTTTTTCATCCAAAATACCCTATAACAAATATTTAGCTACTTCATCAGTATAGTATTTACTTTGACAAATTCTCTTATTAATTTCCATCTTAGGTAAAGTAATATCAACTTCTACCCTTAATTCTTTCGCAACTTCTAACATTACGTCTTTTCCTTCTCTTAACAGAAACGCCATATGATGCACTAATACACACAAAACCAAATATAAACTTAATCGTTACAAAAATTGTACACAGACTCAAGGTAAACTAACAATACACTAGACCTAGACTTAACTATATTTTACAAATGTGCGCAAATCTAAAACCAACACAATAACCTACTCAATATTGTACCAACACCACAAGTATAACTACTGTATACCGAATTTCACAAATCTATAACTTCAACAATATCCTACACAATATTGTACCAACACAACAAGTATAACTACTATATACTTAATTTCACAAATCTAAGACCACAACAATACCCTACACAATTACTGTGCCAACACAACAAGTATAACTACTATATACTAACTTTCACAACTCAAACAAAAATACCAATATCGCATTTATACACCATACAAAACTCAAAAATCTTTCTAGTTCTTATTGTTTACTAAATTTACCTAGTCTTTATATTCTTATCTCAACATTTTTCATACAAAACAATACTCAGTTGCTTGTCCCGAAAATAATCTCAAAGAAAAAAACTCACCTTTAAAATTTGTAGACGTAGACATAAAGGAAAACTAGGAACTCTCTTTTACACACAGATCACCTTAAAAAACCGCACTCATCACAAACAGACAGGAACTCGTGAATTCTTAACACTGGGGGCTCTTGAAAACGTCCCTCAAAACAAACGGGCAAACAGGTTCTAAATCCTCGGTTCATCAGGGAAACGGAAGACATTTGTATCCGGTTTCTCACAGCTGGGGACCCAGGAAACATCTCATAGCGAAAATTCCAAAAATCGGCGAGCACGCTTCATCACTACTAGGGAACAAAACCTCTTGAAGTCGGCGCTCCCAAAATTAGCGAGCATTAAATTCATCACATCACAATCGCAACGGCTGGCCGTTTTCTTATTTTCCATAAAACTAAGGATTCGGGCATCTATTTACTTTTAAAAGCCGGATCCCACCGCTGCCACCAATTTAATTATATATATATATATATATATATATAGCTGTAACGTCGTCAGTCATTAGTACACAAGAAAATTTGTCAAGCATATTTTATATTTAAATAGCATTTAATAGCTTCATTAAATAGGCCAAAGCCGGGCGGACAGTCTTTTTCACTGAGGTCAATCCTTATTCCGAAGGCACCCCGACAATCCCTTGCTTTTCCGGGCCCCCCTCTGTTTTCTCCATGGTTCTCTGTTTCTATTCCGGGCCCGTCCGTCTCACCCAGGGCCCCTATCTCCAAGCTTCTTCCCTCTCGAGTTCAAGTTCTTCAAGTTTTCCTTCTTTCCGTTTCCAAGTTTCTCTCCGTCCGTTTCTTCTAAAAATTACCCCTTTTAGTAAACACCAGGGGCGGGTCCACCACACGCCCTCGTTTTCTTTCCTCTTTCATTGGCAGGTCAAAAAGAAAAAGGTCTGCCCTCGTCTTCCCTATATTGCCAGGTCAAAGAAAAGGTCTGCTCCTCGTCCCCGGGCCACTTTGTCTCCCATTTGCGCGGCAAACACAAACACATTCCCGTCCGTCTGGATTCCAAGGGCGCCATAATTTCACTATTCATTCACACCTGGGCCCTCACAGCCCCACTTCTCTGCAACCTGATGCACATTGCAGGCCTCGCCTAAGTTCAAGACTATACAGGAATGCCCATTGTCAAATGGCATTCCTAAGTAGCCATTGTAAATTCCAGACCAGATGTCCGCGCTTGACCTAGGCCAGACAACAAACAATGACCCCATAATACCTGCACTTGTCACCAACATGTTTGCATGAATAGATAAAAGTGACTTCAGAAGAATTGACAGCAGGGATTCACCAATGGAAGAGACACCCTTCACAATTTTGAATTCGAATTATGCATGGATTATCGATTTTTATAAATAGGTTTTGATTATTTTGGAGACATGTTTTATAAAAAAGGAATATTTTTTATCAGTGGCACTCAATTTTTCCTATAAATAGTTTTTTTTTCTTTAATATCAAATAATGTCAAATTTTTACAGGATGTATCCTGTAAATTACCTGTACCATCCTGTACAGGATGTATCTCCCTTATCCCCACTATCTACACTTACTACGTGTCCTTAAAATTAAACTACTTTTCTTGAATTAATTATTTTACATTTTTCTTGAGACTTCTTGTTTTAAATTTAAAAATGTGAGCTAGTCAATATTTAATTATTGGGGAATGTTATCTCTGTAACTGTTTTAAAGGGTTATTTGATAACGAATATTTTGCATATCACTCTTCTTAACTGCCGCACCCCTTCACTATAGGAAAAGAGTCAAATTCACATATTATTAACCTTGCATTCCATTTTTTCGAAATTTATTTCTTCATATACAATGTAGTTTTAATGTTATTCTTAAAAAATGCAGCTATCTTTTTCTAATTGAAATTTTAAAGATTTCTCGCAAAAAATTTCTACAACTTTCTTTCTTTTTTTTTTTTTCTAAAAACTGCAAAATTACACATCAAGTGTGTTATATAATTTCTAAAATTTTATTATTAAAATTAATACAATTTCACTCTTTTTTAATTATATTTATAAAAAATAGTTTATTTCATCAATAGTTTATTTTTAATGAATATTTAATGATTCGAAATGTTATCTCTGTAAATTGTTTTAGGGGAGAAAAGAGATAACGAATAGTATATATCATTCTTTTAACTGCCACACCACATTCACTATAGGTGGAAAAGAGTCAAATTCAAATGTTATATAATCCTTTGCCTTCCGTTTTCAAAATTCCGACTCTGTTTATATTTTCTTCCCATTCAAAAAAGGAAAACCGTCTCCCCTTGATTTTATGGTCACTACTAGCAAACGTTTTTACGTGACCTTCCTGAAGTGATTCCCGCCTAGGGACCATCAAGCTGTTCAAACACTCAAAACTGGCCGCCTGTGCTCGTTATAGACCTCTGCCCCTTTTTCTAGCGTATTTCAACAAGCAGATCTTTTGTAGATCGTTTCATTCCCTGCATTCATTATTTGGGTCGTTTCCCATTTTGCTGTTGCTATAGTATTCGGAAAGTGAGAAAACTTCTGAAAACGATGGAATGTGTGGGTTTCTCTTTCCCACCCAAAGGGATAGTTGAACGATTCACTTTGTGAGTTTCCTTTCAGATGATGAAAAAAAGTTGATCAGCTAGAACTATATGTGTTTGTGCAATATTTAACTGGATTTTAATATCTAAAATCAACTTCTAAAATTAAAATGAACAAATTTCGAATATCGATGTAAAATTTAAAATAGTATTTGTGTATATACAATCGAAGAAATAAAATTAATGCGTTCCTTAATCCACAGTTTTTTAAAAGATAATAAACATTATATACATATTAAAAAGTTGGAATATAGTTTTCTGCAGTGTTTATTATTGTTAAATATTTACATACCAACAGAGTAAAGACGCGAAAATGTTAAAAAGAATGTGTTTAAGATTTGTTCCTTGGTCATAGCCGATATTTTTAAAACTGTTATTTCGATTAGATCGTTGACAATCACAATCAATAAAACATGTGATTAATAGCATTGGGTTAGTTTCAGAACTTAAATGTGAAGGCAATAACACAATATTAGTAAGTATGAACGTACACCCCTCAAACATCGTGGGGATTCAGGGTCTTAAGGCCCAGGCCCGACTGCCGCCAAGTACTCTGTAAAATCTAACTTGGAGGCCCAAAACCTGACTTCTTGTGTAGATGGCTCTTGCCACGTACAATATCAACAATCATATCACATTCGATTCTGCTATTTAATATCAAGGAAACTCTAGCCAGTGCTAAGTTTTATGTAGGTACAAAATGAAAACCGATAAAAATAGAGAGGGCCATAGCATACTAACTTTGAAACAATCATACCTCTTGGTAATTTGTAAAAATTAAAATTTAAGGATATTAATTACAATAATGAAAATGACTATAATTTTCACACTAGTCAAAAAAGTTTATGAAATTTTGAAACTCCTCTTTTCTTTTCTTTTTTTGTTTCATGTAATAATTAATACTTGCCGAATTTCACACATGATGAACCTTTTTGATGAAATCAAGATTTGAGCCTCTCGATCATCTAATAATCAGAATACTTTTCTGATTTTAATGCCCCTTTTAAAAATAAAAGTCTCTAAAATATTTTTAATATAAAATAGAAATTACCGGTACATCTATAGAATGGTTCACAATGTAGATTTTATATCTACGATTATATTACATATGAAATCATCATGAAATGCAGCTTTTCGCTAACTATAAAAAGGAATAATAAACACTAATTTTAAGGTATATTAACACTAAGTATTACGAAAAGAATAGATTTTTGGAAAAATGGCCTGATTTAAAATACCAAATTATGTTGTACCTGAATGTGCTTTATTACAAAAATTTGATTTTTAGTGAAATATTATGATTTTGATTTAACTTCTTTGAAAACCCTGAAAATTTACAAAAAGATGCAAATCGCTACAGTGCTGCGGAATCCAAGATTTGGAGATTTAAAGTTTTAGCCAGAAAAGTGTGAATGTTTTATAGAATTTTATCATTTATTTATTTTACTTTATCAGGCTTTATTTGATTGCTGTCCTGGTCAGTCTCATTGGATGTTATAACCTTTCGGTGTGAAATGTTAAGAACCTGACGGCCCTGAGCTGTGAGCAGTCCAGTGAAATGCACCTTTTTCAGGGAAGGAGTTGCATGCCTGCTTGGGGGTAACCCCACCCTATATTCATCTGGAAGTTTTGCACCTCAAACATGTTGGGTGATGCGGCTGCGTGGCCAGCGGGTCATTATTTGTTGTTCCCTGGCCTGGATGGACATTCGTCTGAATTTACAATGGCTAAAGAATGCTGGGTACAACAGTATTCCTAGCGAAAAGTCTTGAATAGGCGAGGCATGTAAGTCAGTGCATAGAGAGGCCAGAGCCCAGGTGTGAGATGAATGGATGAGAATTTTGGCGCCCTAGTTTGTGACGGGATTTATGAAATGCGTTTGTGTTTAGCCGCGCAAAATGGGAGACGCACGAAAGTGGGCTCCGGGACGAGGGCAGACCTTACCTGCCAATGAGAAAGACGAGGGCAGACTTTATTTTTGGGCCTGCCAATGAGGTGAAGCATCAGAGGGGTGCGGCTGCGGACCCGCCCCGGTGCAAAAGGCTGTATACCTGGACCTGCGACTCGAAACGTGTTGGAGAGGTGAAAACTGGAGAGGGATAGAGCCCTGAGTGAGATTTGGACGGAGTCCCGAACGTTCTAGAGAACCATGGAGTACACCTGAGATTTCACTCGGAAAAGGGCGACGACTGAGTGCCTTTAAGTGGAATATGATTGACTCGAGTGAAAAGACTGTCCGCCCGGTTTGGCCTTTAATAACATCTTAATAATCATGAAGTTTACTAAAATTTTAAAATGAGGCTGTAAAAATTTTCTTGTGTACTAATCAGACGACACCCCCCTACCCGGTAAATTATTTTGGTGTGTTTCTCAACGAAACATTGCTTTTTATACCCAGCCCCTTGGGTTTCAAAAAAAAATTTCCCTTGGGTCCCCCCGGTGAAACTACTGTTAAACAAATAGCTTCTAGATTTATTTTAAAAAAATTCGAAAAGATGTCAATCAATAAAATCTGATCCAGTGTCAAAAAAATAAAATTAATAGACATACACATTCCCAAATTGGCCCTGAGGGGGTTCAGTGTCGATCTAAAATCAATATTCAAATCTAATCGATTTATTCTATTAAAAAAGTAAGAATTCTAATAATTCTAAACTTCTAAGTAATTCAGTAAGAACTCTAAATTATTACACTTCTGTTATTAAGGTTTATATTATTTAATTAGGAACTTAAAACTTCTGATACTAATCTACAAGCAACTATCTATGCGGACGGTCAACACATAGCAAATCTAATCTCTAACCGCGACACATAAGAGAATTAATAAAAGATAAAAAGTACCGCTGAAAGGGAAAATGCTTCCTCCTTAGTCGGTGGCGCTCAGGCAGCCGGCGATGGAAAGAGTTAAAGAGTTAGAGGCAGTAGCGCACACAGAAATTTTTCTCAAGTTGTAGTCCGAGGTCGAAAGCTCACCATTCTAGTATCATGCTCCTTTTAGATTTTGTCGATTTTCGGAACAAAACACAGTAAAAACTAATTATTGAATAAATAATTAGCATTAATTAATAAAAAATTAATCATCCAGAGTAACTAGAAAATTAATTATTTTTTAACCTTATTTTTTCGATAAGCCGCGCCCCTCAGTAAGATGAGTATCGGCACTTCAGGGGGCGCGCTCACAGTTTGAGAAACACTGTTGTAGGGGTTATTGGCTTTGGTTGTAGGGTGGTATTCTGGTATTGTTATTTTGAGAAGTTCCTGCTGTGGTTTGGTATCCTAGTTTGAGATTTTAAAGCGATTTTCTAAGTTAATTTTAAACTTTTCCTTATAGGTTAGATTAGGCTTAGATACTTTTACTGGGGTGGGAGAGATGAAACCATCTTCGCCCTTCTTTTAGTAGGCTGAGATTTTACTGGGGAGGAAGTAGGAGCCTATGAACAGGGCAGCCTGGGATATCACAGTATGGAAGAGACAAATTCACTCACCGCTTTTTCAAGTAGATCTTCGTAAATTGTCCGCTGTTTCCACCATTTCCACAAAGGTCGGGTCGTATTATCTGTGCGTTTGATTGGCGGAGGGTCGATTATATTCTCAAAGCCCTGTGCTATGAGAGTATATCAACAGATATCTGCCTTAGTAGCTCATTCTGCACATGAAGTTGGTCCAAACGGCCGTTCCGGTGTAGCGTCGAATTTCCAGATCTCGAGCGTAGCATTTGATAATCCATTTCAGTTGTGGGAATCCAAATTGTATTTCATGGTCGTCAGGGAATATTTGATTTTAGTTCAGCAGTCGACTCAGCTCTAAAAGAGCTATAAGTACGACCTTAGATTAGTGCGCAGAAGCCAGACGTGGGAGCTCGTTCAAAGAACTTGCTTACCAACGGTGTCTAACCTTCCAAAATGAAAATCAGCACCTATATCACCAGTACCGTGATCCAAAATTCAATCGATATATTTAATCTCTCAGCCCTTTCTATTTCTACTACTTAACTCTTAATAATTAAGCGGTTTGAAATGTTAAATATTTTTTCATGGTACTTAGAGAACAAGAAAATAATAATAATTAATTATATTATTATAATAATAATTAGTTATAATTAATTATATTTCATTTCAACAAATTAATTTATTTTAGCATCTATAAATATCAAAATGTATCATATAAAAATATAAGTTAATATTAATAATCCAAAAGTTTTAATGTGGATTTATCCTTTTCAAGATACATTAAATGCATTTTTAAAAAATATTTAAGTTCCTTATGATCTGGGGATTTTGTTCATTAAAATTTTTTCAATATGATCAATTGCATAATATAAAACACCTGAATTTGTTTGCAATATTCTGCATACAGTTTGTTTATGTTGATAAACTCAAATAAAGGCAATAACAGCCCAAGAGGCCAAGGCCTACCACAGACCGTCTCAGTTTCTTGACCGTAAGTACCGAGCTGCATGAGTAGATGTTCCGGTCAGGTGGTTAGTCTGACGTGAAACCCCCAGTGTTAAGTTCCCAAGCAAGCTTGATACTCATTTATCAACCCACTGAAGGGATGAAAGACCGAGACGACTTTGCCCAGCCCAGAGTTTGAACCCCCGTACCTGTGGCGTGGAAGCACGATGCGCTTCCACTCAGCTATATTGGTAACTACTGTATAATATGCTCTGTATTAATTTATAAAACAAAAATGTAACAATTGGTCGAAGCCTTAGCTTACCATATATTTATCTAAATGAGGAAGGATTTTCAAAATTCTCATTCCTTGAATTATCGTTTTCTGCATGCAATACCTGTTTATTAAAGATGATACTACCATAAGAACTAAGCGACTGGTTCAAAATCCCTCCCAAATATGAATTTTTATTTGGATAGGTGATGGATCTCATAATTCTGAACTGCAGTTCAGTAACAAGGATGATACCAAAGCTCGTTTATATATGTTACCGGCAAGTATGAAATCCAGCATTTTCTATAGAACGCCTAAAACTAACCGGCAATGTATGAAATGATTCTTATTTCACACATTTCCTAGGCATTCTATAGAATGCCTAATGAGAAACCGGCAAAGTATGAAATACATCTCCCATTCGTATCGAATATTGTGTGGCAAGGCACGAGACTTTTAACGCTTGCCTCGGGCTCAGAATTTGTCAGTTGCACATTGTGGTTTGTTCGGGAGTGTAAATATACTCAATTTTACTTAAATTTATTCAACAAAAAAAATTTTTTTTCCTCCCCTGCATGAAAATAGAGAAGCAAGCTGTAGTGTTGGAGAAAGAATCGTGGTTTATATTAGGGATCGGCAACCTATAGCATACGGTACAATTATCAGGGGTACTCAGCACTACTCAACAAATTTGTCAATTTTTGAATAAATGGAACTTCATATATTTGTAAGCGACCTTATTGGACAAACATCTCCAGAATTATGGACAATTACGTAATTACGAAAAAATCTGAAAGATAACTCTAAAGATATATTTACAGCTATTTTTAAGTTTTTGAATGTTTCTGGAAAATTTAATTTTTTTTGAAGAAAAAATTGCATGAATCTGCTTTTCAGCTTTTAGTTCACATATATAAGAAAAATATTTTCCTTTTGTAAAGTATTTCAGTCTGAAAAGAAATTGTTTATTTACTGAATTTTAAAATCATGTCAAATAAGTCAGGATACATCACTTTTTTTGGATATGAAATGAAGCAGCAGTAAGTTGACATTAAAAATTTTATTTAACGAAGAAGGAAATTTTATATTTTACATTGTCTATTTCTTATTTTAATAAATATGTTTAGAAAACATAATATATGTATAATTTCGAGTTTTTTTAAAGAAAATTTGTTGAATGAGTAAGGGAGGAATTGGGTCCATTTTTAATCAGGGGCTTTTGGCAAATTATATATTTTGTGCCGATTATTTCTATGCTAAGAAATATTTTTAATTGATGCAAAATTAATGTGTATAAACTAAAAATTCCTTTTCGAACTCTATTCTCTAACCTGCATGCGTTATCGCGGGTAAATTCTTTAAAAAAATGCCCTACTGTGTGGGCACGCTGAATCAAAATTTTTGGGTTGGTTTTGACCCCAAAGATAAAAGGTTGCCGACCCGGTCCTAGGCATAAAACAAATTTCGACGCCGAGCTGCCGAAAGTTCGAGTTGCGAAAAAAAGTATTTTTTAAAACTAGTTTATTTACAAAAATTTAAATAATTTTGATGTACAAAATGCCAAAATAATACTAAAAAGGGAACACAGGGTCTTTTGGTTGCTGTAGCTATGAGGGATGTTGGGGAAAAAAAAAGAAAATCATGTCCCCCGTTAAAAAAGGCGTCAGTACTATACAGAATGGTTCCCACAACCCGGTCCGGGGATCAAATAGTATGACCCCCCAAAAAGAGTATTACATTATTTCCATTTTATTTCGGGGGTGTATTTATCTAGGGTTTGAGTTCCAGAAAATCACTTTATATTTCATGTAAAATCACTTTATATTTTTTTTGGGTTTAAATTTTTATTTTTAAGGCATGTTTAAATACAATTAAATTATTAAATCAAACGTTGACTGGTCAGTGGGGATAAAAAGGTTGGGAAGCATTGTATACAGTAGTAGTGGGTTCCCGGTTTTTTTACGTACTTAAAGGGGTCATTTGGCTATTGGCACAGAATTCTGAAAGAATTTTCAAAAAAAAAAAACGTCACACGTTATGATACTGAACTTTCATACACCTTCCAAACAGGGCCCAAAAAAAAACAAAAAATTATTTTTAAAAAAGTTTTGTAAAATTTTTGTTTTTTTTCTGAATGCCAAAATTGGCACTTGTAAGGGAAGGGGAAAATAGAATGGTTTCTATATCGACTTGCTTCTGAAGGAGTTTTAAAATAAGTATATTGAAATCAAATTTTTTTGGGCCAAGTGCTTGCTTAGAATTAAAGATATTCTTGACCATGGAATTCTTCTTCTGTCAGTTGCAATTGCTCATTCCAATAGAAGCAGCGAAGGATTCGTCAAATGTATGCGTAAAGCAAAGTACCAAAGTAAGTGTTAAACTCACAGGGTTTCAACAAGCAGGTTCAAGAAATAAACACACCAGGGATTATTCTATAGCAATTTTAATACGGATATCATTTCATGGGAGCAGCATTCTCAAAACATAAAAAAGTCCACGCAGTACTTTTCTAAAAAAAAAGATTTCCCCGTTAATTTTAAAGTTAACATAAAAAAAGGGTTGTGTGTAAAAAAAATTCCATTCGGCAAAGGCTCTTCTTCGTTGACTCCACCCAAGCATTGCGTCATAGAGATATTTCCCGGGGGTGGCCTTCAACTTTCCCCCCCTTTTTGAGTCAACATCACTTGGACTCAAAACATAAAAGGTTTTGAAGAGGTCTAGTTTCCCCCGTGCTTTGATGACCCGTCCATGCCCGGATACTCAGGCAAGACGCTATTGAAGTCGTTGGATCTGAAAACATATCACTAGAAATAGAAGAAATAGGATTAGAAAATGTACAATCGTTTAAAGGATTATGGGGGTTTGTCGATGCATTTCCCAAAGGATAATTTTGAAGGGGGTCGTAAATTGCCGTTCAGTCTTTATTTCCCCAATTCTGTTTTTGCCATCCTTTCCCAGGAATCAGCCGAAAGGAGACCTTAGCAAACCAATGCATCCTTTTTTTGATGCACCCCCAATGAGGAAAATTTTCTCCTAGCCGTAGTTCTGACAATGGCCCTTTTTTATTTTTATTCTGAATTAGGAGACCTAAATTTTTTTCTGAACTATGTATTAAACGTTTAAAAATTTTTTGTCGATATTTCAACCCTTTTACATGGTTTACAGTATCCCGGTAATCAATATCAGAAACGTCAGGTTGGATTTTCCTCTAAAAAATGGCGGGGGACAGAGGGACAAATTATCAGAGTTTTCGGATAGGTAAGTAAGTAGCCAGAAATTACGGTTCACAGTCCACAATACGTCTGCAACTCCTCGGTCGTGAAAACGGCGTTACCGAGTCCTAAACTTTCCTTTAAAAAATACGAACAATTTTTCCCCAACCCCCCCCCAAAGTGGCTGTGGGAGGTTTAAAATTTTCCCAAGTTATGCGTTGTATGGTAGTTAGTTTCAAGATTTTTCCCAGTCAATGCCACTTAATTCCCTTGATCTCCTCGAAAATTTGCCCCGTTGTCTGAATAAATTACTGTGGTCTCCCCCCCTGGCAAAAAAACGTCTCAACGACAACAAAAAGCTTAGTGGAAAATGGGGGATGTCAATTTAAATGAATGGCCCTATATGTTGTTTATATAAACAAGACAACCCAAGATTTTTGACCCCCCTTTCCCAATAAAGGGGCTCTGCAAAACAACCCCTATTTAACACCGCTGCGTCATTGCCCGTCTCTGGGGAGTTTGGGCTGCTACCTGAATTTACACTTATATCGTTGGATTTATAAAATTTCTTACGTTTTTTTCCCTGACCACCCTTCACCTCTTACTACCCAAAATTCTCCCTTAATATTCGAGATCCACGAAGAGATGTAACTCCAAATTATTTATCTCAAATAACTGGGATATAAATTTTTTCTCAAGATCTTGTGTCTCATACCGCCATTTCCAAAAAGGTTTTTCTGTATGTTTTCGGAAAAAGGGTCATCCCATTTTAATTTATTTTCCAAACTTTTGTAAAGTATTTTAAAGTAAAATATACCAGACTCAAAATCCCCAGAGGATGAAAATTTTTTTAAAAGCCCAAAACACGCACACACACATTACGTTTCACTCACCCCTCTGAATAATTTAATTACATTTTAATGTATCGTCTAAATCCCCAACAGTCCCAAACAAAGAAATTTCACCTGAGTCGGAAATATAGCGACCTGGGAAAGTTACTTTCCCCCCCCTCGTAAGTTAAAAAATTCCTACCATTACCTCTATTGCCTTAACAAAAAAAATTTTTTGTTTGGATATCGCTAACCCGGTGACACAATTGTCAACGTAAAAGAGTGTTTCAATTTTTGGGTCACACGTCAAAACGGGGTGGGGGAAATTTTCCAGGAGATGGTCTATAACAGAAAATTGGGAAAGGAGAAGAACAGATTCCCAAAACACAACTCGGGGTATCGGGAAATTTTAGTTTCTTTAACAATAGGAAGGAAAAATCTTAAATAATTCGGTGTTCGGGGGTAACTGAGGGAACCCTTTTTTCGATGTCTGACGATAGACCAATTGGATGACTAAACCTATCAATTGTTAGGGCCTCTGTTCAAGCAGTCATTAAGGGGCGGTTGATTTTTTTTTTGGTAAGCATCAAACACTGGCCGTATTTTCATTGTCTGACTAGCCTTTTATAACAGGTCTATGGGGTAAAAAAGCCGAAATTATCAATTTCGCTCTTAGGAACCTTTTCTATTATTTGTAGATTTCCCATTGTTAAAAAACTATAGTTATTTAATTATTTCGCTCATAATTTTTTTACACATTATTTTGTGTGTGTGCCTTTTTAAAAATAGCAGACTTATTATTTGGTAGCTGAGTTTTGAATTTAAAGGGGAAATGGAATTCATCCTCCATCAGAAGAACGATAAATTTTCTTTAAATTGATTTAGAAAATCAGAATGCCGGGGTTTACGCATACATCTTCAGTTGGGTCTGTAATGCCTATGGCATCAAAATTTCCCCAAATCAGTTACGGTGAAATTAGCACAATGCAAAGAAACCACAAATTTTACAAGCTATTATATATAGTGTTTGTTTTTTCCCCACTGTGGAACCAAAAATTTGTTTGTACAACAGTTAAACCTGACTTAGTTTAAATAATTTCAGTTAAAAAAGTTCCCAGTGACATCCCCTAAAAAGAAACTAATTTTATGCTCCTTGTCTCTAAATCAGACTAAGTAATATTCTTTTTTCAATTTTTTTTTAAGAAAAAAGATCAACTATATTTTTTCAAAAACCCCCAAAATTTTTTTTGAGATAACACCTCAACCCAGTGAGTATATGGTGTCTTCAAAATTTTTTCAAATAAACATCAAAAACTAAATAGGGTAGGGTGTTTTTCTCCCCCCAAAAAAACCATGGACAATGGTTTTTTTTGATTTCCCCAGCTTCAAAACTTTAATAACCCTCTCCAATATATAAGACTTTTGTGAACCACTATCCAAAATCGTACAAACTTTGAGTTCTATACCATTGTGCTCTATTTTAAAAATAAGAGTTTGCAAATATACAGTTTCATTAATGACAGATTGATTTGATAGTACACTACTTGATACAACATTACTTTCATCATTTGATTTAGCAGATTCTCTGTCTGCCCCATAATAGTATAATGACGTCACACGATAAACATTTCATTTTATTTGATGAACGAGAAACTGACCAATTTAAAAACGAAAACAAAAAATGCTCCCTTAAAAAGTTTCGTATATTTTTACGGGCTTTTTTTTTGCCGAAAAACATTCTGAAAATTTAGGTTTATCACAAAAATGCAAAGAAAAATTTTTCCTACCTGAATTGTCTTGGGAAAAATTTAAAAGGGGTGCAACTGAGACTCGGGGTATCTGATTGAGAAAAAGGATGGGCCCCTCAAAACTCCCCAAACCCCGGGACGAGCAGGGTTAATCATCTCCTCACTTTGCACTTGTTTCCCAAAAAACACAAAAATTTATCCAGCGAGCGCGCACTATCTTGCGGCGAGGGAAACCTCCCGGGCGACTTCTTTCCTACGCACGAAGCATGGTTTTGGCAGCAGGATTAATCAATGGCTCCGGTTGCAAACTTTTCTTTCGTGGGAAATTAAGTCATAAGGGTTTTAATAAATCGTCCCGCTCCCACAAATCCAAAAACGGACCAGCTGCATTCTTTAGGATGGAGAGCAAGTCTCAGTCTCATACGTATGTGACGGGCTCACGCGTCTTTTCATTAACATGTTCTTTAGGTTCTTTAGGGCCAGAATTAATGGCAACTCTTTTCCAACCAAACCAAAGAAGTGAAGCGTGAAAGAAAGATGCAAATTAGGAAGCTTTTAAATATCAGAAGCTAGAGTAAGTGGTGTGGCAATTTGGGTAATGTTATGATAGTCCGTGATTCAATTGTGTAGTGACAGCCAACAGAGGAATTCCGTGACAGAGAGCCCATAGGTCAAGGTGCATACCACTGCACCCCTTTAACCACAACGCCCAGAATCAGATTGATCGCTACTTCATTCGACAGTAAGGTAGGAGTGAATATTTAATATTCAGATCTGTGATAGAATTATAATTAAACTTAGGCGAATTCGTTATTATTATTGGTCCAGGTTACGTTATTTTGGTATTATATATATTGTGTGTTTATCCACAGTAGATTCTCTCCCATATATTTTTTTTTTATCTAATCTTTGGGGTTTTTAAATTTAAAATCTTTAAAATCATATTAAGATCATGGGAAACCTTTTTTCATTTATTCCTACACCTCTACTCACGCTGATAATCAAAGAAGGGCCCCCAGGGGACACCCTTACATTGGCACCCCAAAAAATTTTAAATTTTTTTTGACCCCAGGGTAAAGCGCGAAGGGGTTTAATGTTTTTCCCAAATGTACTTTTCCCGGGGCCGAGAACGTACAGGAATTTTGGAGGGTATCAACAATCAAATACGATTACTTGAAATACCCCGTGATTTATCATGTGCTTTTTGAAAAGGGCATTTCCGGGGAGGGCCCCAAAATTTGGGATCAATATTCGGATCAGCGTTAGGGAGAATAACGCACGGACTTTGGCATCAAAGCAGCTTTGTAAAAGCATTCCCGATCCGTAAAAGAAAATTTTGGGAAAAATTTTTCGCGTCCAAAAGGAGAAGGGGCCAGGGCTACAGATTTTATTTACGATCTTTGAAACTGCATAAGAAATTAGAACTGGGGGTGTGAGGAAGCGTTGGTAAACCATATTCCCGTTGACTCGAATCACAAGTCCAGAATTATGTAAGTTCGAAATCCCCAAAAAAACGGGCCAACTTTTTGGGGGTTTATCTAAATTTGAGGAAAATATTCATCAAAGCAATGCGGGGGGTTCGAAGTATAGTGATAATATTGAAAGACGAGGTTGGAATGAGCGTAGGATGTCTAATGCTGATGATAGTTGAAGAAACTGGAGAAATTCGGAACTTGTGCGTAGACCGAATAATGGCAGAATTGATTATAGGGGTAACTACGAGAATGTCCGTGGTTCGACAGAAGGAATAGATTTCAGAAAGATGATTGAAGATTGAACTGTAGGGGATACCAATTTAGAAATGAGGGTCGAAAAGAGACGATTTTAGTAGAGGGGACCGCAGAAATAAGAGTTCGAGTGAGAATTTTAGTCGAGGTGATAGGAGGCAAAGGGGACGATTGAATGTTTTGAAAGTTAGTGATGTTCAAAGTGATCAGACTCAGTCGGCAGATGAGGTACAGATTAAACTTTCTGCGATATGTATGTCTCCAGTGGAACTCCCATATGTTCCTATTTTGTTAAATGATACTTTTACGAAAGCGTTATGGGACACTGGAGCAGAGAAGTCATTTATATTGGAGGAGATATACAGAAAATATTTTTTTATAAGCAAGTAAAAAAATCACGTGCTCAGGTGGAAATGAATGTTCGAATTAGGGAGTTTGAAAAGCCTTGGTTGTTTCATGTGTTAGCAGATTTAGTATACCCATGTATTCTCGGGGTGGATTTTATAAGTGGATCGAAGATTATTTTGGACTTTGATCGGAAATTGTTGGCGATTCCCGATTCGCAAATTGATACAGTGGTTAAAACGATTGAGGAAGGAAATGTAGAAATAGAGAGAGATCTTTCTAAGGCAAAGTTGGAGAAAAAACAGAAACAGGAGTTGCGGGATTTGTTTAATAGTTTTAAGGGATTATTTTCAGATAAACCGGGGCTTACACATGTTTTATATCATGAAATTGACACGGGAGATAAGCCCCCAGTTGTTTCTCGCCCGTATCGTTATGATAGGGTGAAACAAGCGATACTCTATTATCAAGTAGAGAAAATGTTAAAAGGGGGAACCATAATTCCGATTCAATCCCCGCACGCATCACCAGTCGTGTTATGTAGAAAAATAATGGGTTCCCGCCAGATAATCTGGAAGCGTATAGATTTGCTGTCGACTATCAGAAACATAATTCTATTACAATGTATCCCCGTTGTCCCTTACCCTTAATAGATGATTTAATAATAAATATAGGCGATTATGTCGGCTCTTGATCTCAAATCGGGTTACTTTCAACTGGCAGTAAATCCCGGTGATATAGCTAAGACCGCTTTTTGGACAAAAATGGCACCCCTTTTGACATGCCTTTTTGGCTTTCGGGGGGGGCCCCCCAATTTTTCAAAAGGCCATGGTTTTTTTAAAAGGGAGATAGGGAAGTTTGGGTGTGTACATGGATGACGTTATCGTTTCGTCTCCATGCACTACCATATTAAATCAAAGGGGAAGTTTTCGATTTTTAAAAAGAGGTGGGTTAACATTAAAAAAAGAAAAATAAAATTTGGTTGTGATGAATTGAAATATTTAGGTTTGATTATTAGTAAGGAAATTAAAAGGGACGAGACAAGGTTTAAACAAAGTTGAGATAACCCCCCAAAAAACTAAGGTACCCAAAATTTTAGGTATGTCCCAATGGTCCCTTTATTAAAATTATGCTGATCTATGCGACCCCCTTTATAATCTTAAACAAAAGCTAAAGAAATTTTGTTTAATAGAGGCGAAAAAGCATTCGACTGATCAAGGCGGCGATAAAAAAAGCCCATTTTAAAACTCCGGTTTTCAAAAGTCTTTAGAGTTATTTACGGTGCCGTTCAATGGGTGAAGGAGGGGTTTTTAAATCGGGGAAAAAGACCAGTTGTATTTGCTTCTCCCCCTTAGCGTGGGGAGAAAATAACTGTAACGGAGGGGGAGTGTTAAGCAGTAGTTTGGGCCTGAAAATTAGAATATTTTTAAAAGTTACTGCCGTTGGTTTTACTGATCACGCGCTTTAACCGTTTAACCATAGCAAAATTTCTGGGGTTTTATAAAAAAACCCCAAAATTACAGATTTAATAAGAATGGGAACATAGGCTGGGAACTAAAAATGGGGGGCGGTTTTTTATCGAGGAACCCGGGGGAAAAAGTCCCAGGAGAACAAGTTAATTGTGCAATAATCAGAGATTTATACTTACGTGGGAGCAGTTAATAAAACAAAAAATGATCCCGAATTAGGTTCATCTATAGATATTTAAAAAAATTTTAAAAAAAGTCTGTTAATGTGACGGGTTTTTGTGAGAATTGGTCTCCATTTTCGGTTAATAAGGGTTGTTGTTTTTGCGAAATACGCAAAATACATTTGGTGAAATGAGAGTATTTTTCCTTTGAAGTAAAAAAGAGAATTTCCACGGCCCCTTTGCAGGCATTTTGGCGCTTTGCTTAAAATAATATAAGGGGCGTTTGTTATTTCCCCCTTTTGGGAAAAATTTTTTGTTATGTTTACATGCCACATGTGCCAAGTTAATAATTATAAAATGCGTTACCCGCTGGTCAAATTAATTCAAATTTTATAAATTATCTAAATGAGATAGTTTTAGATTTGTTAGGTGTTTTCATTGAGAATGAGACGTAACTGATATGTATTGTTTGGATATTTTAAAAAGTGGGGGAAATCATACCCCCTTAAAAGGCCTGTTTTAGTAATAGCGAATACTTTTTGATAATTTTTAAAATCGCGTTTTTTGACTCCAGTAAAATTAATAAAGATAATGGTCCCAATTTGTATCCGATATTTTGAAATTTTTATGATATATTAGGTGACATGTGAAGTTTGTATATAGACCTCAGGAAATAGAACCGGCGTAATCGTCTCATCAAATGATTGCAAATTTTTGAAGATCAACATGATACGGACCCGTTCTTACTTAGTTTTCTTTAGCATTTGTACAGCAGTGAATGAAACGACAGGAAAAACCCCCGCAGGGGTTTTTTTAGGTCGAAAATTTATTACCCCCTTTCAGAAAATAGTGAGGTATCGGACGGAACTGAATTTGCAGTAGGGGATACTGAGGAAATTTTTTGATGGAGACGAAACACAAAGGCTAAGCATGAAAAATGGCAGAAGTATTATAATAGACGCAGGCGTGATGTACAAATTAAGCTGAATGACTGGGTCTTGATAAAAACGCATCCTTTAAGTTCAGCAACAAAGAAAGTGGTAGCTAAATTTAAACAAAAATTTAAAGGTCCGTATAGAGTGTTAGAAGTAAAAAATAATAATATAGTGATATGGAGGTCGGGGAAAAGGTTAACGGTCAATGTCGATCAAGTTAGAATATATCGTCATAGGAAATTTGGCGAGATGGAGCTAAGAAATGGTAGTTCGGATAGCAATATTTCACGCCATGAATCGAGTAGTTTTGAAAGTGTACAACGGAGATCAAATGAGTCGCAGTATGGTAGGAAGAAGGGGTCAGGTGTAAAGCGTGATTTAGAGGAAAAAGGGATAAATTTTAAGATAGATCTAGGTGAGAGACACAGGTAAGGCCGATAAGTGCGGATCACTTATCAGATCATTACCTGGCTCTTGGTCTGAACCTAATAGAAAGATTAAAAGGAGAAGGAAAGAGAATATAGGGTATAAACGATTGCGTGAATCTAGGTCTGGAGGACAAGAGAGGAAGATTCAGAAGGGTTTAGAACATAGAGTAGCTAAAAGAGCATTGTCGCCGAACTATAATAATGATTTACCAAAATTTAGAAAGAGAGGCCGAACAGAAGAAACAGTAGTGCCCAGTACAAGTGGGTACAACTTCAGACTAAGAAAAGGAACAAGAGTGGAGTCCCGACCAACCATTGAGATGAAGACACAACAAGGAAGACCATTTCGGGCCAGGAACAGCCGAGAAAAGCACTACAGACCCTACATCCAAGAGCAAGTAAGGTCAAATAGCAAGAATACCAGAAGAAGAGGTAGTCAACAATAAAATGGCTGGGAAAGGAAAGAAGGAGCGAATACCAACCGCAAGTCATAAAAACCAGGTTGTATCGTTTCATTTTATATTCTTTCGAACAAGTGGTCGGAAGAATTATTGCAGAGAAGCAAGTCACGGTCAGGTATTCAAAGTTTATAGCGCCAAGCAAAAGTTGACACTAAAATGAGTGCTTTTTTCTAGAAGAGGAAAAATGAGCTTTTGGCTTGTTAAATTTTTTTTTCAAAATTATGGAGAAAACAATTGTAAATATGCATTTGTTTACTTCTATATATGACTTCGCTGAGATGCGACAATTCCTTTGGTTATTTGTTTTAATGGTTTATTGAAAAATGTTTGTAATTGTATAGTGTATATATATATATATATATAAAATGGGTTTTAAAAAAGG
>BMAV01018704.1:0-44917 GCA_019973955.1 Trichonephila inaurata madagascariensis | reverse complement strand
TTCCCCCATTTTCGAATATGGATATTTCTAAAATAGTGAGTACTAGAATATATTTATTTCTTAAAAGAATAAGTGTTGTGCTTTTAATTATCGCTATAAATCGTTTATTTCGTTTTAAAAAGGGTTTTTTTACGTTCTTTGTTCGATGAAATTCGTTGAAGGAACTTGTAGTGCAAGTTTCATATTGCAACTTTCACTACTATGTAAATGATATTCTAAATTACTTTTAACATACATTATGTAATTATTTTATTCATAATAAAAAAATGCAATTATTACTATGGGTAATAATCCTATAATATTCGTTATTTATAATTGTTTTTTTAGCATTTATTTATAACTTTTTATTACATATTTTGTTAATTTATAATTAATATTGTTATTTATTTAAAAATTGTTATTTAATTATAATTTTATCTTATTTATTTATAACTATTTCGGTTGTTTATTTATAACTATTTCGGTTGTTTATTTATAACTATTCTTATGTTGTTTATTTATAGTTATGTATTACGAGTTCTCATGCATTATTTTTATTTTTTTACAATTCAATGATTATTCTTTTAAATAATTACTATTTAATTATATTATATGATTATTATTTCTAATAACCGTTATAAAATCGTACTATATGAATATTATATATAATTACGATAAAATAATATTTTCAGATTATTATATGCTGCTTATAATACTATTATTACTACATGTTACTTTTTATTAGATAATATTATTATTCATTATTTATTGATTGATTTAGTTTACTATCAATCTCTTCCTATATCCTTTATTTTAAATACATTTCAAAACAATTCTTTTAAATTATTGTGTACTATTAAATTACCGCTAGGACGCCATATTGGATTTCAATCCAGCAACAAGAAGCTCTGCTTGGCGTGATCCTTATCACGCCAAGCAGAACTTGCCGCAATTACCCCCGTTATCAAATTATTTCCCCTTGCATATTATCACACTTGTATGGCAACATTATATGAAATGAAGCGCATGGTTGCAAATACAGTGCGTAGGACACATGCTAAATCAGAGATGCAACTTGTGGCAATTTATCTTGAGCATTGGCATTGTTGCGACAGTATGCAAATACCAAAAAAATAGTTTTGCATAGTTCTCTAAGATATATAGCATTTGAATTATAGTGTAATATTATTCAGTTGAAATAAACAGTATGGTAATATAGTTACTACCCTATATTTATTTTTTTTATCTCCCTATGTTTTGTGATTTTTTAATTTTAGAAAAAATATTATTACATTTATGTGTATTTGGTTGGTTAGTGGATTTTATAGTCACAAGAAGTTGAATAGACAAGATATGTAAGTTCTATGTGCTTCACGTAATGATTTGTGGCTTCTTTTTATTTGTAAGTTTTACATTCATAATCCAGTTCACTAAGCTATGAAAATTGATTTGTGTCAAGCTTTCATGTTCATTCATTAAGTTTTAAGTATGAAATCTATATATCGTAAAGTTGTCACTTACAATTGATTTGAAGACCTATTAATTTTTATTAATAAAGAAACAATGTATGTGTGTATGAAGTTTAATTTAGTCAAAAGTGTAAAACTGGCATAATGTGAAGAATTAGCAAAAGAATAATGTTAAATGGCAGCTGGAAATGGAAAATGTAATTTTTACATTACTTACATCATTACATTTCTCATTAACTTAATTGTGTTTATCAGTTGAGTGCAAATTTAAATTTGAAGAGGTAAATATATACATATTTAAGAAAAGAAATGGTGACCCCGTTCATTTTAAGAAAGTTTTTACAATTTGTGATTTTCTGTGAAATTTCTATTGTCCCTCTTTTTAGCTATGTATTATCAGGAGTGTTATAATACTTTAAGAACTTTATATGTATATTTGTGATACTGATTTTCAACTGTAAGCATTCTGAATATTTATGCATATATTCTGTGTAATCTTTACTGATAGACTTGCATTTAGATAATTGAGTATCATGGAAATTATATTTCACTTTCATCAAGGTATTGTAATAAACTTTTTTCAAATAAATACATTTTGTGAAAATGTGCAGATTTAATAGATTTTCATTCTCATTGAACAGAAATATTTTCATGTACTATTATCTGATACTGATTAATTTTGTATGTATACACAGTATTTTTCTTACATAATTGCATACATATATACTCTTATATTGAAATGAACTATGTAAAAAAATCTAAAATATAACGGTTTGAGCTTTAAACTGAGTATGTATACCACTGATGAATGTACTCATCTATTGTTACAATTGGGGGCAATGGTAGCATTTTTGCACTTCCACTCCACAGGTTCTATCTTCAGGCTGGACAAGGTCGACTCAGCCTTTCATCTTTTCAGTGGGTCGATAAATGAGTACCAAGCTTGCTTGGGGACCAAAACAGTGAAGGTTTTGCTTCAGATTGACCATCTGATTGGGACATCTGCTTATGGACCTCAGCGCCCAATGGTCATGTGTACTGGGATTTGCACAGTAAGCCCTGGCCCTCGTGGGTTGTTGCACTACTGAATTTGAGTACTGTTACAATTTACAATCAAAATATTATTTTGATGTCTGCAAGTAATATTGCTAATATTAGGTTAACAAAAGCAAAGTTTCTCTTCATTAAGTTCCGAAAAAGATTATGCAAGAATTATTCCACTTTGAAACGAGAATTGAATTAGTTATAGTAACCTAACCTTAATATTATCTTTCAGGCTTTGATGATATAATATATAAAGCAGATTGACATGTTTACATTTTACAGATTGGTGCTATGAGAAATAAATTTTAGAATAACAACTGTTTTTATTGAAGTCTTACATAAAATTACTGAAATAGAAAAAAAAATTAATGAACCAAGTTTTTTTTATAAACGGACTAAAAGTATAAAATATACTTTTCATTTTTTACATTTTCATGCATTGTCATCCACTTCTTATCTATGGTCAAAATTTCAGGTCTAGCTCATCGGGAAGTTAGTTTAAAATCAATTACAAAATTCCACCCAGGCAGACAAGAAAGTGTGTAAGTAAAAGCATGGTAAAATATATTTAAAAGAATGAAGTAAATACATTAATTATAATACAATGCTATATATTCATTTAACAATTGCATTTAATTGAAATTATTTTTCTTTTAAAAAAAACTGTTAATTAATCTTCAAATTCTTTGGAATTTCAAAGGACTTTGATATTTTTAAAATTGTATTTTAGTATTTAAAAAAATTTGTTGAAATTTTGAAGTCATTTTCAAACCAATATCTGCTATGTGGATTTTTTTAAGTTTTTGGCATTTTGACTATTACAACTAGTTTACTGATTAAATGTTCATATAAAAAGCTGGTATGTGACAAATTTTCACATACCATATTTTTTTATCGACCAAGTTACATAGGAGCTTTTTTTTATGAAAAAAAAATTAGTTAACCTGTCAAAATGTTGAGAACAAAAGGTTTGCATAACAGATATTGGTTTGACAGCGACAATATCTAATCACCTAAATTTAACCCATTTTGTCAAATACAATAACTATGAAATCAAAATGAAATCAATATATAAGCTACAAATTAAATCAGTTGCAAGAGACTCACAAAATATCGTTTTGATAATTATATATTTAAAAGTGCACGAAAGCATTTGAAAATGTTTAAAATACTAATTTTTTCTGAGAATCTGGCATAAATTAAGAAAATTTCGAGGTTTCTTTAAACGTTTATATAATCACACTAATTTAAAACTGCAAAAATGTAGTTATAATTAAATAATGACATATTTTTCTTTCAAATGGGGCTGAGGGTTTGCTGTTACTATTGTAATACTAGTACATTTCCTGGGAGCTGAAATCACTTTTTAGTGTGTCACCATATAGATCAGTGATTCCCAAAATGGTCTATATGGAGCCTCTGGGGTCTATGACAACCAGCAAAGGGTCCATGTCAGCGAAAATATAATTTGGGGGTCCACGAGGTGTAAATGGGAGGTATATGATAGCCTAAACCAGATTGTGACTTTAATTTTAAAAGAACGTTTAATCAAGTGTAAACAAGATTTAGGGGAGACCTGTGTACCTAGGGCCACCCCATTTTATTTGAATAATATTTAGTTCTAAGTTTTATAACTCAGTTGTGTGAGTGATAACACCAATTCCTACTTTGGCATTCATTTTGAAATTTTGCAAAAGAAAGCTGTGGCAAGTTATAAATGAAAAATAGTTTTACATGGTCTAAAGTAAAATTTTGCAGAGTTCATCTCTTTATTGTTGTACAAAGATAAGTCAAATATTTTTCTTTGAATTCTAGTACATAATTTTGTTTGTAACTTTAAGTACTAAATTAGATTTTAAATAAATCCTCTCTCCATCTGGGTTTTTCTGCAGAAGACATTTTGTATGAAATTACTTAGTCTTGTACCTAGGGCCATGGCCCTAGGTACAATTGCAATTAATATTCTTTGTTATTATTTTATTAAAACAAGTTTTTATAATATAAGGAGGAAAATGGCCTTAATTATCTGAACCATTTTGATTTAGTCAAGTTTTTTATTATAATTGGATGTTATTTAAATGAGAGGAGTGTATATTTTCTGAAACATTCAATATGCTTGATTTATAAAAAATATGTTTACTACCATTATTGTTATTATTCAGGATTATCATTTTGTTTACACAAACATAAGAATTCATTTAATAAATAATTCTCGAAGTAAATCCAATAGAGGTGGCCGAAAACCAGGGAGAGGTAGAATCTTGACTGACACTCCAGAAAAGGAAGGAATCAAAAATATGCTATTAAAATTGCCAACGAAAAAGAAACTTGTAAAAAACCATAGTTTAAAATTTAAAAAGGCAACTTCTAAAAAAATTATCAGATATTGATTCTCATTCCACTGATGATGCAAATTCTAACAGGACTGATGTAAAAATATATTGAAAAAGGGGTTTTTTGTTTAACAAAAATAAGGAAAAAACTATCTTTTATGTGGCAGAAAAATAGATTTTAAAAAGAACACTATATAGTGTTAAATTTCTAAAAGAATATTGCTCGCGTTCAAATAAGTTTCTTTTATGAGAAGAAAAATATTGGACAACAGAAATATTGTTTTTAAAATTTCCCCAAACCACAATCTGTTGGTGCTTCAGAGCGACAATGATGCAGCCCTTTTTGTAACTAGTTTTTAAATTAAAATGTTGAATGAAAATACTTTAATTCGTTAATAATTTGGCGCATTACAAATTAAATATTGCATGATAAATCAATATGAGCTAATTTTAAATTTTTTTATTAAATTCATGTGTGTATGTTTTTTTTTCTATTGATTCAGAGCGAAACCTAATTTGGGGGGAAGGCCCCTGGACAATGATGTCATTGTACCTAGGGAATTTTTTTAAAAAAACCCTTTTTATTTCAAAATTTACTATTTTAAATACTATTTAACTCCTATTGCATGGTAGTTAGTATAATGATGAAAGCATATCAGTTTCACTTTTTTTAAAGAGGCGAGTGGCTCTGTTTTCGTGCTTTGAAAAAGGGGCCCCAAAATCACAGGTCCCCCCTACGTATTTATCAGCTTTATTTACTAAATTTATGGGGTTAATTTCTGTCAATAAGGTGACAGCATACATTTTAAAAAAAAAAGGACCACATCATTCCAGTGTTCCTTACTAGAGTCAATCAAAAGGAATATATATAAAACTGGATGTTGCTTTTTTAATAGTTTCTCAATTTGTCACAGACAATCTCAAAAAAGGCGTTTTAACCTATGTTCAACATTTAAATACCCTTTTTAAATTTTAAACTAGGTTTGAGAATCTTCCCCTATGATAATATACCAGTAGGCAATGAATTCATTTGTTACAATAAAAAAAAAGTCTGATTACAAAAGGAACTGATTTTAATAGCCCTGATAAAGATCTTAAAGTGATGTTTAGAAACGAATGTCAAAATTTTGGCTTTAAAAGATATACCTGTTATTTATTCTGGTTTTGGAGCATCTCAAAAGCGCTAAATTTCTTTTCCCAAAGGAGAATTTTGGGGTCTTTCTAATCTCCAAAAAAAAAACAGAAGAAAAAAAGAAAGATTGGGTACTACTAATTGAGGAGATTTGGGGGTTTAAAACCCGAAAAAGATTCAAGCCCAAAAGTTGAAAATTTGTTATTAAATTAAAGATTCATTCCACCCCTTAAAAAATTTGTTTGGTTTTTATTTTTTTATGTAAAAATTTTTTCATATACTAATTAAATTTAAATTTAATTAATTCACAAGATTTCTTAAGTTTTTAAAAACTACTTAAAAACATTTAGAATCATAAAACTTTTAAATAGTCTATACCAGCTGTCAAAAACATTTAAGTTGATAAATTTGGAAAAATTTAATGTTAGATAAGTGGGGCACACAAAACCGAAAAAAATGGCAAGGGGTCTACAAGACAAAAAATTTAACCGCTGATACAGATGGACACCACTTCCTCAATGTAATTTTGATGCCCAGTTTTCAACCCGAAGGGGCAGCCGAGCTCTAACGATGAAATTCTACTGGGGAAAATTTTAATTGTTCTGGGGGCACCCAAGCGAAACAGGCTCTTAGGGGTTTTTAAAGCCGTATAATCATCGACATGGACCCTGTCAAATTTCTGCATCTTGAAAATAAACCAACAGGCTGTTATCATACCCGCAAACGGTTGTACAAAGCCAGGGCCTAACCAATAACTCCACTTGATCTATAATAATGAACGTATATATAGCAAATCGAGAATTCTCTAGAAAAATGGTTGAAGATTTTCTCCACAAATTCTCCCTTTCTGGCTGAAGGGTGGATCGCCTTGTGAATGAGAATCATGTTAACGACATAATAAAGCAACACGATTGGTATTGGCGATAGACCTCATAACTTTGAGTTTCCCCAAGTGATGAAGACGACTCCTGAGCTGGTACATCCTCCAACTACGGCGCCAAAAAGCAGAACTTCAAAATCGAATGATTTGTGCATCGTCCTCCTTTGCACTATGGGTCTTCAGTAGTATCAGGACTCGAACCCGTGATACTTCGACTTTGAGACATAAATAGGCTACAGATCGATTTTGAAGGCGTATCCTTGAAAGGAACCGGTTTGTAGTAACCATATATGCTTGGCCGTTTTAGCCTCCGTGGCCCTTTAGAGCGCCTTCAAATTGTACGCCTTTCCCTCACTATTTCGAGGAATTGCCCCTCCCCTCCCCTCTTTTAGTTCTTACCTTGCGAGATTTGATTCGAGAGATATTTTCCCTTATCTTTCTTACTCTTTTTATTTTCTTTGTGTTTGCTCTTTTCATTATCCACTACCTATGGGCACCCCATCTCCCAGACATGACTTGAAACAGTCAAGATTTTAAACACCCTTGGCGAGGTTGGCACACACAGCTTGGCAACAAATTACATTTCCATGCATTGGCTCTGCACCCATATCACATAGCGGTAGTTTTGAAACTTGATTAAATGGAATTTGAGCAAGAAATAGTACAAAGAAATAATTTTGTATCTCAAGTGCAGGAATTTTATGCTAAGAAGAAATCTAAAAAATCGAAGGAGAAGCTGAAAATATCAAAAACCATTATTCTGCGGTTTCAATTACCAATTGGATTGTTTACAGCTGGACTCCAAATACTCAAAGATAATTATAACTTTTTCACCCCTCATTTCTCTTCATAACTTGTTTTCACTTTAACTTCATAACTTTGTGCTCTATGTTATTGTTAGCTGTAAAGTATTTTTTCCAAATTTTCATACATAAAAAAAATAACAAAATTCAGACGTGCTAATTTGATAACGGGGGTAGTAGCGCCAAGTGGTTGCTTATGTTCGCCAACATGGGCGATAAAATTGCAATATGGTTGGCTTGAAATTTCTTTCGTTTGGTGATGTGGTTGCCATGGAGATGACGTTTCATGTAGTTCATTCTAATTGGGATTTTTTTTTTTTGCCCACGCTAATTCTGTAAATTTCAGACGATTTTAATTCTAAATACTTCATTCTTATTGGTTTCTTTTTATTGCGCGGTCAAAATTTGCATTTCGGACGTTTTTAATTCGAATTCTTCGAAAATGCTATCATTTTCAGTTACCTGCTGCTTTGCTTTGCTCTGTTTTTGTTTTTCTCCAGAAAATGGACATTTACACAGTAATTGGTGAGTACCAGGGGTTTTTTTTCCCGGACATATCATGGCTCTTTTAATTTCTTTGGTCCTAAAGGTGTATCCATTTCACACTTTTGGTCAACTTTATTTTTAAAAAATGATTATCTTTTCTCATTCCTTTCCATAATTTCTTTGATTTCGAACCCGGTCAATGCGAAAATGTGGCCACGGCATGAAGGTTGCTCCCGGGCACATCGAAAAATTGGACGGTCGCATCTTCGCTGCGGAAATTCGCGCTGCCGCAGTAAAAATCTATCCGATTCAATTCCTTTTTTTCAGGAAGCAAATTGCCTATTTCAACCATTCTTTTAATTTATGAATTCTTCCGACGTTCCTCGTTCGCTCAAATTCATAAGGAGATTGGTATTTATTCGCAGGCTGCTGCCGATTGGCGCAGTTATGCGTCCGATGTGTTAATAGAACATATTGTCGTTAACACAGAGAAGCTTGGGGGTAAAACGGTTGAAATTGACGAGAGTAAAATTGGGAAAAGAAAATATAATAAGGGTCATTTCGTGGAGGGACAGTGGGTTTTTGGCGGTGTAGAGCGCGAGACGGGACGCTGCTTCCTGGTTGCAGTTCACGACAGGACGGCAGAAACACTTCTCGGCCTTATTGAATTATGGATCGAACCAGGAACAACTGTTATATCAGACTGTTGAAAATCTTGCGAAAGAGGCTATCATCACCTTACAGTTAACCATTCGCTCGAATTCGTTGATTCTGAGACCGGCGCTCATACAAATACTATCGAAGTTACCTGGCGCCACTTCAAAGCTTCCTTGCTGAATATAATCGAAAAGGAAGATTTGAAGGATATATCGCCTGGAAATTTGTTTCGCTCTGAAAGAGGACCCATTCATTAAATTTCTTGACCTTGTCCGCAATATTAATTGGGCTGAATGGAGAATCGTTTCGGGAGGGAGAATCGAGGAATCGAATTCATAATCCTTAGGTAACATTTTCAGCCACTTGCATTGCACCTTTTTTTTTTTTTGAGTTTTTAAAACTTCCTTTTCATTATTACAACTAGTTCAAAAAATGCATTTTTCACACTTCAATCAATTACCTTTCGTATTTATTATTGTCCTCATATTTCTTTCCTTTTGCAAAAAAATCCTGGTACTCATATCCCATGCTTTCGTCCACATCCATAAAAGGTAAGCACACTATTTCACTACCTATTTTCATGATTTTCATCAACATTATTCTTTGGTTACATCTAAAATTGTCGGCAATCATGCAATTGAAATTATTTTCCGTCCCGATGCCTAAGCGGACGCCGCCATATTGGATTCCCGTCCAGCTACAGCAAACCCTGCTAGGCGCATCTCATCGCGCCAAGCAGCGCTTGACAATTACCCCGTTATCAAATTAGTTCCATAATATACACTGGTGTGCAAAACTTAAGCAACAGGTGGGTTTATTGCCATAACTTCACGAAAAATCATCTGAGAGACATGAAATTATGAAATGAGGGAGAGTATTATGTACGTAAAGGATGACGAAAGCATCGGCGCTGAAAAAGGAATAAAACGCATACGGTATGGAATCAAACAAAAACAAGCTTTATTGAACGCATAGTATCGTGACTCATGATTGTCTATCCAACTGGAAGAACAACAAGCAGATGTTCCTTAATATGGTATATGCCCTCCCCTTACTACAATGGTTGCTTTGCACCGTCTCCGCATACTCAGAACCAGCTGGTGCAATATTTCTTGAGGTAGGAGTGCCCATTCTCAATCAACATCTGCTTGAGTTGTTGGTTGTTCTCCGGATGATGTAAGCGTGTGGCAATACGTCTCCCCAAGGCATCCCACACATGTTCGATGGGATTTAAATCTGGGGAGCACGCTGGCCAATCCATTCGAGTGATATCTTCACTTTCCAGCAGCTCCTCAACAGCAAGAAGTGCGATGTGGCCGTGCATTGTCATCCATAAAAATGAAGTCTGGGCCAATGGCACCTCGGAAAAGATGCACATGGGGAAGAAGTACCTCCTCACAATAGCGATCCCCGGTTACAGACCCTCTGTCGAAAATGTGAAGCTCAGTTCCGCCGTTCAGCATAATACCAACCCAGACAAGAACTCCAGGACCACCGTAACGATGTTTTTCCTTGATGTTACTGGGATAAAACCGGGTCCCGATCTCTCCAAATCAAAACGCGTTGAGAATCGCTTCTGGTACTGAACCGACTCTCATCCGTAAAGAGGACACGACTCCATTGATCAGTTGTCCAGTTTTGTGCTATCTGGCCCACTGTAAACGGTGGCTTCAGTGGCCATCTTTCAACGGGAGGCAGCGTTCAGGACGGATGGCGAACAGGCCCCCTTTGTGAAGGCGTCTGGCCACAGTAAACCGCTACACTTGTCGACCTGTTGCTGTACAGAGTTTCTGAACAATGGCGCTTGCTGACCTGTCGATCTTTTTTCGCCTGCAGGATGATATATCGGTCATCCCCTGCAGTTGTCGTCCTCGGGCGACCACACCAACCTTTCTAACAGCTGTACCTGTGGTTTGGAACGCTTTCCAAGCGCGCGAAACGACACTTTTGTTGATTCCGAACTCTGCAGCTACACTGGTGACAGTACGCCCCTCCTCCAGCTTTCCTATCATTCTTCCACGTGTGAAGTCGTCCAGGTGATTTCTTCTAGCCATATTTCACGAACTGACTCACTGGCACTTGCAGAGAATATGGTGAATTGCGTCTCCGTCCTTCATTTCATTCTACTGTTGAGCAGCGCGCGCCGACATCACGCGTTTTGCGTACGCTCACATCGCTTCTGACGTTTTGTTCCTGATATTTGCATACGCATGACGTTTCTACTGACTTACGTGTTCCCTCTACTGATCTTCAGACCTCCTTTTCTGCAATTTCATGGCTATCTGCTAAATTTTTACATTGTTGCTTAAGTTTTGCACACCAGTGTATATATTTATATACAGTAAGACCCCGCTTAATGCGGGGTATACGTTCCATCAAAGTAGAGCGTAATATGGAACAGCGTTAAACCAGGTTATCTCATCATGTAAATAATGGGGTTAGGGGAAGATGGGTAGAAAATTGATCAGGTATTTTACCATTAAATTTATTTTAATTATGTGTTTTTATAAAAATAAAAAACATAAATTTATTTCTTACAAATATAGAAACATAAGCGAATATGCAAATAAATTAAATAAAATTCTAAATCAGTATGTTTACATTTCAGATCATTCAGTCTCTTCTGTATTTCCAATTTTCTACTATTTTATCAAGAAGGTAGATTGGCTTAATGGCATTTTGCGTTCAATTTCGTCGTCAATCCATATAGAAAGTCGTTTTTTCATTTCTTCTATTGTATTATTTCTAGAACGGGTAATTTAGTTCAGAGTTTTGTCGTAGTTGCAGTTACCGTGATGACAGTTTTTTTTCTTTATTTTTAAGAATGATCCTTATTGTTGAAGTTGCCAAATTCATTGCAGCACCAGTTTGAGATTGACGTTCGCCAGTATCAAATCTTCTAATCACTTGCATTTTAGTTTCTAGTGAAATTTTTTTTATGCTTTATTTTCGTGTTTTTTATTATCACCCATGATAAAAACTAAAAATCATAACATTTGTCACCATAGCAATTTTTTATGTTATATTAATTTATACTTACAATAACGTCAACAAATGTTTGAAACGATAACACATTAAGTGGTAATTAGTTTTTATTAATTATAATTAAAGTATCATATTGTCATATCCAAAACAATCGTGTAAAAAAACATCAGTTCAACTGAATGTTTTTAAAACGTGGGGGAAAAAAAAATCTTTTAAATTTTTGGGACCCAAGTCACACTAAAAATGAAACCAACGTGGCTGTATCTGTAATTCTTTAAATAATTAGTTTCAGTCAATTGATTTTAATTAATTATAATTAAATTATCGTATTTTTACCCAAAACAATAGCGTATATAGAAAATTTCATCTCAAGCGAGGGGTTTAAATTGTGAGAAAAAAAACCTTCTCTTTTGACACAAGTCGCCAAAAATGATGCCAACGTGGCTGTATTTGTAATTCTTTGAATAATTAGTTTTAATTAATTTAATTTTATTAATTATAATTAAATTTCTGTATTGTCATTCAAAAATAATCATGTATATAAAATTTGAGCTCAATTGAGTGCTTTAAAATGTGTTTTACTAACAATTAAAAAATTGACCAAGATAAATAAATATAGAGAGAATGTGAGCTAATAGTAGGAATTTAAAAATCCGCTGATAATTTTAATTGACAAAAAGAACGAGTGGTAGCGATAACGAGTCTATAAGATAGCCCCTTTTTACAAGGACAGGGAATCAAGAGAGTTTAGTACTTTAAAATATTATATATGAAACACACATCAAATGCTGAGTTTATAAAAAAGCATTTAAATATCAAAAATACTAAATATATATATCGAATTTATTATCTAAAATAAAAGCAATACAAATGCGATTTCTTCAGATAAAACAGGGCGATTACGTATAGTTTCAACTTTTGGAAGTTTGAAGCGTTCTTATATTACTTTAAATTCACAGGATGTACTGAAGAAATTCGAAAATACTGGAGTGTTTTTAGGATTGTTATAATCATTGAAGCAGTTACACTACTCCGCGAATACAGGTTCTAATCTAGTTTTCGTTTTTAAAATTTGCTAATTTTCTGAGATGCTCTTTTTAGCTATGAATTTTCGTAAATACTATATTCCAGTGCTTCCAAACTTTCAATACTGGCACCCTCCTTTTCAATCACAATTTTTATCGCTCCCCCCTTTTATAAAATTAATAATGCACTTTGACGCTAAGGCTACAATCTTTTTTTATAAAACCGTACAAATTAATAACGTAGTATTTAAAATTTTTTATATGTTACTTTTAAGCAAAAATTAAGTAATAGGATACTTTTTATGTTATTTTTCCTTTCTCTATAATTTCTAAATTGGAACATATTGCAAAAATGCGGTAGCTGCTTAGGAGACAAAATATAGATATCAGCTAAATATAGAAAAGAACTCAGAGGGTCAATTTCGAATCATAAGCATTCCTTTGAAAAACTTTTTCTCTGCAAGACAAACCCATGGAAGTCGCTAATACTTATTAAACTTGTTCTTAATTTAGTATTAATTAATAGTTATAAAATACTCTGTGCAGCACACACACTCTGATACTTTAAAATATACCGGTTGAAGTACGCGTTCTTTGCACGAGTTCATTTATAAGAAAATAAAACATTATTGATATAATCGCTGAATTGTAAGGAGAGTAAAGCAGTGTTTCTCAATCCGGGGGCTACCTGGGAGCGCGAGCATATTGAAAATAAAAGGGTTTAAAAATAATTTTTTTGGAATGAAATAAAACAAAATGCTTTCTGAAAAATAAAAATACATATTTAATGATATAATTTATATATATCATCTGGTTTTCCACTTTCAAAAGATTCCACTTCAAACGTTCATTAGCTATTTTGATCCAAAACCAAATAAAAAAGACATTTTATTTGCTTTTGCAATCCCACGATGAGAGATTTTTATTACGTTTTCTGTTAATCCGTAAGATACTTTTTGATTATAATCTCTTTGACCTTCAAACTTACTGGTATGTTTAACTCAGTCTCCTTTTTTTTTTTAGGAAACTTGTAAATAATATTTTTCTGTTGCTTTTTTTCCCATTTGAATGAGTTTTTTGATAAAAAGGATAAGCACATATTGAGCACTTTGAAGGATTATTTGGCCAAGATGTAATTTTATGAGTATTCTGAAACATATATTGCATAATGAAAACGTTTTACACAATTATTTTTCTAGAACTGACATCGATGTTTTCGTATCGAATACAATATTTTACATGGGAGCGGTTGCATGAGGCGCCGAATCACCCAGGCTCTCACGAAATTAAAGCATTCTGGTAAAACTGTTAATTCGTTAACAGTGACCTTGACGGTATTCCCTCCCTATTAGTAGACAGTCTTAATGCCAACTAAAAATGAATTTAAACACATTGTGACATAGCCATTCCAAGTGATAGCTATGTTCAGGGATCCGCGTAAGCTAGAGGTGTGATTATCTAAAAGATGAGACATTTTGTAATTTAACACAAATTTTATTAAGAATAACTTAAATTACTTAATTCTAAATAACAACCTTCAAGTGAGAATAAGCCGTAAATTAAACTGAATATTCATCAGATCGCAATAACTAGATCACTTATCTTAATTATATTTAATTATCTGCCCACCCACCCCCTACAAAATATTAATACCTTTTATTGAGTAACCCTCCTGTCTTTGGTTGAAGACCTCCTCATTCTGCTACTGTAGATAAGAAATACTCAGGCCCTATTAATCTTTCTTATAATTAATATGTTTTACCGAAGATGAGCGTATCCTTCTTTCCTTAAGTTGTAGGTCGTTCAACACTTGTTCCGACTGTTCTGCATAAGTTATTCCCAAGATTGCCATCAGATCCCTACCAAACCCCTCCTTTTTATAAAGTATATCTTATTTGCATTTTCGCCTTGTTTCTCTTTCTCTTGGTATTGGGTTGGAAAGTTTTGCTTATTAATCGTAGTCAAAGAACGTAGGAGTTATGTTATAAGAAGAACGTTGAGACGTCACAACTCTCCAGAAGAAAAAACGTGTGATTTTATTTTGCTCCAATGCCCTAATAAATTACGTGCCTAAATTTTTATTTCTGAATCTCTTCGCTTTCTAATTTTTATTTAAATTTTAACCTCGAATCCTTCTTAACTTCTATAATTTCCAATATTTATCTTGACTTTAATTTTCATTATTCATCATAGAATTAAATTTAATATCTCAACTACCTTTAAATTTAAACTCGTGACAATAAATTTTTATTCCATTAACTAGGCCAACATTACACCGTTTAATTATGGTCCATTCTCACTTTTTACATGTATACCTAAAGTAACTTATATGTTTATACACCAGTTTCTACTGAATTTTTCTCCTGGGTGTGCAGACCTAAACTTGCATCTGTACAATTTATCCTATGGAGCTACCAGCCACCACCTGTGTTGAGGCTACATATCAGCATATTGACACTATTTTCAGGGTCTGTCACCCTGAAATAAAACTCTGAGTTACTTGTCAAATCTATATGTTTACATAATACCAATAAGTTTCACACTTTTATGCCTTATATATTATTTGTAAATCACAATAAACTTTCATTTCCATCCCCACCTGGTTCCACAAAACTCCCAATGAGCCGCGCAGTGCCGTTAATATTATTGTTAGTGCCCTGACTACGCCGCGGTTCCCGAACCAGATGCATCATAATACGGAACAATACAGCAACATATATATATATATTGCTATTATTATACAATTACAAACATTTTTCATAAACCATTAAACAAATAACCAAAGGAATTGTCGCATCTCACGAAGTCATACATCGAAGCTGTAAACAAATGCATTACAATTGTTTTCTCCAAAAGAGAAAAATTTTAACAAGTCAAAAGTTCAAAATAAATATAAACTCATTGTAGTGTCAACTTTTGCTGCTTATAACTTTAAACACCGCCCGAGACCCCTTTCTTGCAATAATTCTTCCGACCACTTGTTGAAAGAGATCATAAAAAAATGAAACAATACAACCTGGAAGTTTTTTATTTTTCCTCGCATAGGACTTCCAATGACGAGGTGTGCTACCACTGTTCTTTTTCCTTTTCTTATTCCTTGGCTGCATTGAATTTTATGATGCCTGCTGTGGGCTTGTAGTTTCCTTTGTCGCTTTTCTCCTAATAGTTCTGCTCTTGGCCGGTCGGGACTCCTTGATCCTTTCTCATGCGTGGCCTCAGGTTGTAGTTTCCATCTTGAATTTCAGTTGTCTCCGTCTTGTCCTTTTCCTACTTATATAAATAGTACCGATGACAATGGTCTTTTGTTAATATTATTGTGTCCCTTTTGTGCCACTTTCTCTGTGGTCCAATTTGCCCCCGATCCATACGACCTTTTCATTCCCTTAGCGAGTTTTTTCTTTACTTTTCCTTTCGTTCGTAAATGAACTAGAAGCGATCTGACCAGTGATCAACAAGGCGCTTATCGGTCCTATCTGTATTTTTATATAGTTTGATTGGCGATTAACTTTTGCCTCTAACTCACGTTTCACACAGCAGATCTTTCTTTCCCATAGTGTGACTTATTTAATCTTTGATGTACATTTTCCGAAGTACCGTTTCCCGAGGATCTGATATTACCATCTGGGCTACCTGTTCCTGAATCCTCGACCTCACATTTCCTATGACGATATATTTCCTTATTTTGATCAACGTTAATCGTTAATCTTTTCTTGACTTCGTATTACAATATTATTGTTATTTCTCTTACTTCTAATACTCTATATAGGTCCTTCAAATTTTTGTTTAAATTTAGAACAGATTTTATTAGCTGCTGAACTTAAAGGGTGTGTTCTAATAAGACCCAATCATTTACCTTAATTTGTATATCTCTGTCTTCGTCTATTATAATATCTTTTACCAATCTTTCCTGCTTAGTTTTCGTACTTATTCTTAGCTTCCCAAATATTTTTTCTATGTTTTTAATTTGAATTTGATCCATCCGGAAATCATTACTAATTTTGAAATGGGGTAATCAATTTTCGACCCAAAAAATAATACAGCAGGTGATTTTCTCCTGTTGTTTCATTCACCGCCGCACGAATAGCGTGGGCAAACTCACGCAAGAATTCGATCCCAAGTATCGTGTTGATCATTAACATACTCCCAGTAATCATTTGTACTATATTGCGATTAACTCTTTCAGTCCGATTTGCTTGTGGCCTATATGCAACAGTCTTCTTCAGCATGCCTTATGCCTAATCTTTCACTCTAAATGTTCAAAATTTCGGATATAAATTGGGGACCATTGTCACTTATTAATTATTGAGCTCCAAAACGCGATATAAAAGTTATCAAAAAAATATCCGCTATTATACGAGACGAGGCCTTTTAAGAGGTATACTTCAGCCCATTTGCTGAAAATGATCGGTTATTACTAAAAATATAAAGGATACGTCTTATTCTCGATATAGGATACGGGCTCAACAAATCTAACATCACTATCTCATTTTGGATAATTTGATATAATCGGATTTAATCGACCAGCTGGTAACGCGTTTTTATAGTTATTAACTTGGCACATATGGCATGTAGAGACATATTGATTTCAATGAATTTTTCTCATGTAATGGAAATAACAAACGTCCTGAATTTTATATGACGTTTTAAATCTTCCTGGGTGTCCTGCTATTGGCCAGTCGTGAAATTCTCATTATTTCATTCTTAAAGATTTTTGGAATGTATACCCGCATTTCACCTAACGACGTTGCGTGTTTCGTATAAAATAACAAGCCTCAATTAGACGGGACCAATTTCAAGCATATCGTTGCATTAACAGAGTTATCTTCCGGGTTTCTAAATATCTATAGATATGACCCACTTGGTCATGTTTTTTGTTCTGTTATTAACTGTTCCCAAGTGAAGTAAGTACTAAATCCCTGATTATTGCACAATTAACTTTTTTCTCCTATTATATTCCTTCCACATGATTTCGATAAAAACATTAGCCACAATATTTAACTTCATTTCTGACCCATTAACTCGCAAATCTCTTTATCTACCTTTTATTATCTTCAACCAGCGAATCTTGAATTTTTTAACGATTTCCTGATCAAAAATCTAAAAATAATCCTTGAACCACTTATAAAATCAATAATGAGAATATATGGGTATTCCAAATCTGTCACCACATGAAATGACCAAGGTCTAACAAAATCTCTGATCTGAATAATCAAGTCTACTATTCCTATAAATGGCATTTCTGCCCCCTGTGCTGGTATTACCTGGGCTCGCGATTTTTTTAATTCTGCTTATAAAAAAATATTTTCTATATACCTCTTCCGATATAAATGATTTATCTGCTCCGGTGTCCCATAAGGCTTTCAAAAAATGTGTTATTTAATAAAAATAGGAACGGGAAGCTCTACGGTGATATACATATCGGAGAAAGCTTAATTGGTATTTCTTCTTTGCCGATTCTTTTGAGGTTGATCTTAACTTTTACAATATTTAATCGTCCCCTTTGCATCCTATCGCCTCGACTGAAATTTTCACTCGAACCCCTATTTCTCATGGTCCCTCTATTAAAATTATTATCATTTCACCTTATTTCGAAATTGGTAACCCTCTTGTTGTTGAATTCTGATCACTATTCTGAAATCTTATTCCTCTCGAACTCCTATTACTTTGACGGCTATTCTCATAAAAATCATTTCTACCATTATTTGGTCTACGCCCAACCTCAGAATTCCTCCAGTTTCTACATTAGCATCAAAATTAGGCACTCATGCACGTTTTGACCTCGTCTTTCTACATTATCACTATTCTGAAATCCTTTAATTTGTAAGAATACCTTTTCGAATTTCCCAATATTTCCCAAAATTTTAGTGTTTTTCATTGCGCATTCCCACGTAGTCCTGGACCGGTTCGACGAAAAAAGGATCAACCAATTCCCGCGACATCCCTAGCTCTAAATTTTTTAAATTTTTTAAAAATCTAAACAAAGTCTTGGGTTCTGATTTCTTCCCGCTGTGAGCGAAAATCTAGCCTCCAAATTCTTTCTTTTTTTTGATTGGGAAAAGCTTTCGTTCCGCCTTAGCTTGCAAACCCGTGGCTGATTCTTCACTGCACCGATCCAAATATTGAGTACCAATTTTGGGCCTTCCCTGAGATGACTTTTCCACATCACAGATTACTTTTTTCCCAAGTAACTGTATTTGAATCTATTGTCTCAAGGAACCCCTTTAACATTCTCCGACCCGAAAATATCATTTCAGGTAATATGCTCAAATCCTCCTGCATTACCTAACCCAGAATTAATTAAGTTCCTGCCATTGTGACATAGCCATCCTGCGATAGTATTTTCTTTTGGGATCCAAGCCAGAGGTGGGGGATTCATCAAAAGATGAGACATTTTGTAATTCTAACCCAACTTTTAACAATCCCCAAATTACTTTCTAAATAACAACTTTCTTTTTAAGTGAGAATAAGCCACAAATTTAAACCTGAATTTTCCCCAAGTCAGATGCAAAAATCAGATAAATTTTATCTTAATTATTTTTAATTATCTGCCTAATTAACTTCCTATACAAAATATTACCTTTATTGAGAAACCCTCCATTGGTTGAAGCCCTTTCCTTATTCTGCTACTTGTAGATAAGAGTACTCAGGCCTATTAATCTTCTTATATTAATATTTTTAATGAAGATGAGCGTCTCTTCTTCCTTTTGGGTCGCTAACACTTGTTCCGGACTGTTCTGCATTAAGTTATTCTAGGTGCCGTCAGATCTCACTAAACCCCTATCCTTTAAATATATCTTATTTGCATTTTCGCCTGTTTCTCTTCTTGAAATTGTTGAAAAGTTTTGCCATTAATCGTGGCCGTCAAAGGACGTAGGAGTTATGTTATAGAAACGCGAAGACGTCACAACATGATGCCTCTTTTTGAGATGGCAAAACGTTTTTACAATCAAGGAAACTTGTTTTGATCCTAGTTCCCTCACGACCACTTTTTTCAAAAATATTTTCAAATGAATATGCTATATTTTCCCTATGATTAATTTTGTGGTTCTGATTGCTGTGTTCGACATTATGGTTTATAAATTAAATTGGCCAGAATATAAAAAATGGGCATCTGTATCTCTATTAAGGGAAAATTGAAACTGATCAAGCAATTGAAGAACCTGATGAAAATATTGCAACTAATGGGATAGCGAAAGTAAATATAAAAGCTATAGACATTAAACTTTTGAGTTGAAATGAAAATTTTTAAATGCCCAAAGAACTCTATCAAAAAAATTTGAAGCCATAAATGTAACTCTTCGCCTTCCAAAGACATAACAAAAAAGGTTCAACATGCCATTTGTAGATCATCAAAGAACAAAATTACAATAACGTAGCAAAATATGACAGTTTTGCTTTGAAATAACCTTCTTGTATTGTTAGTGAAAAAGTGTTTGTGATTTATGTTCTTTATTAAGGTCACGCACATTTGGAACAGTTTTTTTAGTTTTTTTGGGATTTTTCTAAATCATCAAAGATACAAGTCCTTGAAGTAGGTAAGTATATTTTCTTTTAATTAAATTATTCACGGGAATTGTGATTTTATCGTGTAAAAGTAAAAATAATTATAAAAAAGGATTGGGGTGACTTAGCAAAACCGCGTGATCATTAACGTTAGGTGGATTAAGCCCTTCCCTGGTTAAAACATTTTGAAGGTTTCTCGTTTTTAAATATTAAAAATAACACAATTATATTTTTCTTTTAGAATTTTACATTCTTTTCCTTATTTAATATTAATTCAAAAAAAAAATCTGTGAGGTTAAAAAATTACAGTTCGTTTTAAACTATTTATAATAGGAGATTCGTTTAAAAAATCATTTTATATTTTTGTATACATTGTTGTGCATTTGGTTTACTCTCCTACAATTAAGCTATTAATCAAGAATAATGTATTATTTTTAAAAAATAATCAGAACGGGTACTTCAGCCAGTGAAACTTTATAAATGTATCAGTACTGCACAATGTATTTATAACAAATTTATTAATACTAATTTAAGAACAAGCAAATTATTATTAGTGACTTCCATGGACTTGTCTTGCAGAGCAAAGGTTTTCAAATGAAGGCTTAATATTAGAAATTGACACTCTAAGTTCTTTTTCTATATTTAGCTGAGATCTATACTTTGTCTTCAAAGCAGCCACCCAGAAAATCCGGTTTCACAAAGGTACGAGGGTTGAAAAATGGTAGTAGTATACGAAATGCTTTTGTTTTCAGTGCAGAAAATTCATCATCTACTTCTGCCCAAAATTGAAAGGGGTTTATTACAAAAATTGTCTTTATTTCGCCACTGGATGTGAAATCTATGAAAATTTCTTCTTCGATAGTTGAGAGCCCTTCTGGGGTATTTTGAAAAAGGGGTCTCTAACCCATTCGTAACTTGCTATCAAGTTGTCCTCAGCAAAAAATATTTTTTTAAAATTTTTTGCCAACATAGCTAAATGATATTCAATAGTTTTATAAACAACTTCCACATGTTTGTTCTTCAGTTTTGTAAGTTTGTACACATTTATCCGCATTTTCAAACATTTTTAGGTTTTTTTGCTTTAAATTTCGGCTCCATAATTCTAATTTTCTACAAAAAACATTAATTTTATCACTTTAAACATATGTACAATCCTTGAAGTTGAAAATTCAATATATTTAATTCTCAAATATATCGACTAAAGTCAACTTCATCAGAAATAAACCATACGTCAGCTTCCGGTAAGTTTTCCTTCTAGAAAAATGGTAATTTCATTTCTTAATTCAAAACACGTTGCAAAAATTTCCCGCGTGATAACCATCTTGCTTCGCAATAAAATAAGCAATGATGAATGCACTGCGCCCATGTTTTTTGCAAAGTCCCGAAAAGATTCTTGATTTTAGGGGTCTCATTTTTATTTTAATTTACTACAGTCACAATTGTCGTTAGCACAATATTCAGACCAGGACTCATTTCTTTGAAGCCAGAGCTTCTTGTGGATCATGCAATGTGTCCAGATGCACGTGAAGATTTTTTTTTAACAAGTGCTTGTATACTTTTAAATCTTCCTAACATTGTACGAGCGCCATCGGTGCATATTCCGGCACAATTTTTCCACTCTATATTTGCCTCGTTTATAAAATTATTTAAAATATCAAATAATGCTATTGCTGTTGCTTTAAGTTTTATTGGTTTGCAAAAAAGTAGTTCTTCTACTGCTGACATACCATCCCAAAATCGAACATACGCAATGAAATGAGCATCTTTATTGCTATCTGTTGCCTCGTCAAGCTGAATTGAAAACAATTTATCACGCAACTTACCGAAAAGCTGTTGCTCTACATCTTCAGCGATATCATCAATTCACGGGAAACAGTATCATTTGATAGGGTATGGACTGCAAACTCTTTGGCAAAATTGTCTCCAAACATGGGTTTCTACAATCTCAATTGCTGCAGGCAAAATAAGCTCTTCGGCAATAGTGTGAGGCTTTACATCTGGCTTTTATATATGATACTTTGTAAGAAGTAAAAAACTTTTTCATTCACTGACAAAGTTTTTTTAAAAAATTTTTTGTTTTTCATATGATTTTAATTTTGATTCAAAAAAACTCTCGAGATTTGTTAATGTACTCACCATGAAGCGTTTCGAAATGTCTTTTTAAGTTTATTAGGTTTCATACTGTCTGCTGCCAATATTTTTGAGCAAATAACACACAGGGGCTTTTCTTCTCCATTTACTTCAGTAATGGTAAATCCAAAATTTAAGTATTCTTGAGAATATTTCCTTTAATTAATTTTCGGAACTATGCTCGTCTGTTTCACTTGTTGATGCCTTTTATCGTAGAATGTTCCTTACGACTTAAAAATTTATCCATGATTTTGTTTCAATCTTCTGCAGTAAATACTTAATACCGTGAATTACAACTAAAGAGCAAATTATAAAATGACATTCAGGATAGATTTGGTAGCTATAGAAGCATTGAATCGACCAGACTGATTGGAATTGTACGAGGTAGCATTATTACAATGTTTTGCGCGACGTCCGATAGTTTGGCCTGGGCTCAAGCAGACGTTCGTGAGAATGACAGATGTGATGTATATGATAGAGCGCAACATAAAATAGACTATTTTCAATTTCTACTATAATTTCCCTCTCATATATATCTTATTCAAATTTTTAATCGTAGATCAAATACTTTTATTCATTCATTCAAGTTTAAATATATTTATTTTTTTATTTTTTTAAAATTTTTGAGAATGTGTGTTCTTCTTTACTATACTATTTTCTTTTCACTAATTAAATTTAATTAATGAAAAAAATAGTAACAAAAAGAACAGTCCAATGCCATATATAGAAAGGAAAATGAAAAAAATTTGGGAAAAGGGAAAATTGCTTTCTATTTTGTAGCAACATTGTGATTCTGTCATATGTATTACATATTTGTATTAATTGTAACCCCATTTAATAAAAAATAACTAAAATAAATTTTTCTTTTTTTGGCCTAAGTATAGGAATTGACTTAAAAATTTATTTTTATATTACTAGTTCTAATGACATTTGTACTTCTAGAAATGGATGATGGAGGAAATAAATCTTTAATTAAATATCATTTTGCAATCTGTTCCTATTTAAAAATTAGAGAAAGGAAAAAAAACATAACATTATAACTATTATTTAAAAGTAACTTGTTAAAATATATTACTAAAGTACGTATACAAAATTTAATACTCAAAGTGCATTATTATTGCATTCAATACATTATTACTTTTTGGGGGGCGCGATGAAAATTATGATTGAAAATTGGGTCGCCAGTAGTGAAAGTTTGAGAAGCACTGGAGTAAAGTCAAGTGCTCGACAATGTTTACAAAAATGTAAAATGATTTTTTTTTTAAATGATTGCTCAAATTATAATTAGTTTTTAAGCGAACTGTAATTTTAAGCCTTACAGAATTAGCATTTAGAATAGATGTTGAATAATGAACAATAATATAAAATTCCGATGAAGAATAATTGTATTATTTTTAATATTTAGAGCGAAAAGACTTCAACATGTTTTAACCCTGGAGCAGGCGCGAACTCGATACTAATGGTCGAGCGGGGTTATTGAGTCACCGCAATCCTTTTTTTATAATTATTTTTATAGTACACAATAAAAATCGTAATTCCAGTGAATAATTTAATTAAGAGAAAATATACTTACCTACTTTCAAGGACTTTTCAATTTTCTTTGATAGTTTTAGGAAAAAAATCCAAGAAAACTGAACTAAAATGTTTCAAATGTGCGTGACCTTAAAAAAAGACACAAATCACAGACACTTTTCGATAACTTTACAGGAATGTTATTTGCAGGCAAAACTGTCATATTTTGTTCAAGTTATTGTAATTATACAGTCCTTTGATGTTCAGCAAATAGCATGTTGAACTTTTACTTGCTTGTGTGTTTTTGACAAAGCAAAGTGTGTCTTCTGATACTTACTGCTTCATATTTTAGTTGATGGAGCTCTTTTGATAGCATTTGAAAATGTTTCTTTCGGTTCATGTTCATCGCTTTTCTCAAATTTACTTTAATATGCATTATTTCAGCAGGTTCATCCCTTTTTTTATCAGTTTTAACATCTTTCAATAGAGATCAAAGATGACCATTTCTTTTTTTATATATATATTCTGATCATTTATCAAACATTTACCTTCTCATCATGCTCATTTACCAAACCACAATAAGTCGTACAACAAGGCAATCAAAGTCACTAAGTTATTCATGGGGGATGTAGCATGAACACACACACACAAAAAAAATATTTTGGAAAAAACTGATCGCATCGGGAACTCAGTCAAAACAAGTACCTTAAGATTGTAAAAAAACGTTTGTCGCTCCCAAAAAAGAGGGAGATATGTGACAAATATATTTTAGTTTACGTTAAGACTGCCAAACAGGAGGAGTGTCAGGGCCATTGGTAACAATTAAACAATTTTGCCAGAATTACCGATTTCGTACACTCTGTGATCGGCGTGACCGCTCCCGGATTAAAAGTATATTTAATACTATATGGATGTTCTAAAAGAATTGTGTAAAACGTTTTTCATTATGCTTTATATGTTTGGGAATACTCATAAAAATAAATCTTGGCCAAGTAATCCTTCAAAGTGCGCTCAGTGCTTTTCCAAAAATCATAAAAATATTTTACAAGGAAAAAAGAGCAGCAGAAATAGTTTATTTGCAACTTCCCTAAATGAAAAAACAAATACATAAGAGCAGGGATGTAACTAACCGTACAAGTAAGTTCGAAGTTCAAACCGCAGCAAATACATTCTGCTCTGTCTACAGCTAATGTACAATATTTCAATAATATAACAGTGATGAAGTTTTTATCTCCCTAAAATTTTTTTGATTATGGGTCTGGGTTTTGTTTTTTTCTTTGAAAGAGTAAAATTTAAATGTGAAAAGAAAAAGTAATAAAAAAATCTCTCATCATGGAATTACAGCAAATCAAATAAAATGGTTTTTATTTGGTTATAGTATCAAAGATAGCTAATGAGGTTTTGAAGTAGAAGCTTTTATTTTTTATGACGTAATATCGCAGATGATATATATAAATTATATCAGTGTAAATGTGTATTTTTTTATTATGTCAGAAAGTATTTTGTCTTACTTCATTAAAATAAATAAATTTTTTTTAATCTTTTATTTTCGATATGCTCGCGCCCCCTCGTAGGTTTGAGAAACACTGCTATATTCAATACCATCTAATAGCTTAGGGTTGAAAGCTACTTGTGTCATTTATTGTTCGACTTAGTTTCAAATGAAATAAACCTATAAGGAGTAAAAAAAACAATGCAATATTTTACATTTCCTGACAATGTTAATGATGGTGCACCCAATTATAAACTTAATGATTTTATTTCTTGTGTCCAATCTATAACTGACCAATAAATCCTGTTTATTTCTCTTGTAAAACGTCATAACATTGCAGTGTCGTAATCCCTTAAAATTACTTCATTATTTAGTAGTGTGAGAGATCACACAACTATTAGTCCAAAAGGAATTTTATTACAAATTAAATTTAAAAAACAGTATATTCATTATTAAATTGTTAATGTTCACAGTCTTTATCTGGTGAAATGTTCTAGTCCCGTGTAAAGTTGAAAGATCTTAAAATGACCGTTTCTCGGGTGTGGCTGTCCCCGCAACCCCTTTAGATTCCAGCACTTCCGTCTTTCAAAGGTCATCGACGTTCATCTCCCCTGGTCCTTGAGGTGCGGCTGCCCCCACAACCTCTGTCGAACATCTTCGAAGAAGCAAAAATAAAAACTGAAGCGGAAGGTTATGCAGAAAATTGAAGGAGTTCGTAAAGGTTCTCGTCAGCTTGTGAGCTGATCCTTTAAACCCTTAAATCCACTGGGTGGCCAACTTTTACGCCCCCAATCATCTCTAATTGGCAAGCGTAGTCGATCTGCGCACGGCCCTCCTCCCTTTAGTCCCAACTCCATTGGTGCTTGGAGACAATAGACTAACGCGACTGAAACCAACATCGGCACTTTATCTAATTAACCATATGGAGGGCTGTAAATCGCCCAGTCACTTTGACACTGAGGATATGTCTTTATCACGACAGGCCAACGTTCCTTTTCGTTCAAATAGTTCGCAGCCCACATGTACGAGGGTGACCCAACAAAGGATACGGTTCACAAGGGCGTTCTTTCTATAGATAGCTGAGACTAAAATCGTCTGGGTGTCAGAGAAAGAAAAGGAGTGGCAGCATCAAAGCCGTTTTCAGAATCGACTCTCATCGGTTTTCCCCTAGACATGAGAGAAGAACACCCGGTCTTTTTTGGAAGACACAATGTCCCCTCTGGGCATTCTGGACACCCCTTACGTCAACCTTGGCAAGTATTGTCGGGGAGTGTTCTACTAATGAGCCGACGTCACAATGGTAACAAACCCACACACTTTTTTCACACCCAGCATGTGTAATACGAAGTTTGGTTAGTTTGTGATAATTAAGTTAACTTTAAAAATTTTCCTAAAAATAAACAAAATTTTCAAAGAATTAAAATTTAATTTAAAAGGTTACATAAGAGTTTATAATTTTGTATTAAGCATTTATAGAGTTTATCAGTAGTTTTATTGTACTGGATGAATGTATGTAATTTTCATTATATTAAAACAAAAGTTATTTTCCAAACAAACAAACACACACACACACATATATATATATATATATATATATATATACACTGCTGGCCACCGTAAATGCAACACCAAGAAAGACAAGAGATAGCACAACAAAATTTATTTTATAGATAACATGTTGAACAAGTATCAAATGATTCAATTTATAGACTTCTGTGAAGTGTGGTTTCTGCCAAAATCAGTAGCCAGGTAGCCGCCATTGTTGGAGATCACCGCTGCCGCACCTCGGCATTGATTCAAAGAGACTTTGGATGTGCTCTTGGGGTACAGCAGACCAAGCAGCTTCCACACGTTGCCAAAGTTGATCTGGTGTGGCAGATGGGGGTGTAATCTGGGTCAATCGTTGAGCAACCATGGACCACATGTTTTCTATCGGCGAAAGATCCGGAGAGCGAGCCGGCCAGGGAAGCAATTCAATCTGGTGATTGACGAAGAACCTTTGGACAATGCTTCCACGTGTGGTCGCGCATTATCCTGTTGAAATATGGCTGTGGCCAAGCCCTGAAGCAAGGAAGGATAACTGGCTCCAAACTGGCTGGATATTTAAAGTACCGGCAATGCGTACTAGAGGAGTGCGAGAGGGATATCCAATACCACCCATACCATAATACCTGGTGCAGGACCAGTGTGGCAGTGCATAAAGCAGCTGTTCAGCATCCTCTCTCCACGGTGTCTCCAGACTCGAATCCGACCATTGTGGTGTTGCAGACAGATGCGTAACTCGTCAGTAAAGACAACTTCATTCCATTCTGCCGCCCACATCCTTCTTTCATCTCATCATTGGCGTCGGAGACGTCTGTGGTTCAGCGTCAAGGGTAGACCACGCAATGGACGTCTTGCGGACAGACCACTCTGCTGTAAACGGCGTCGAATGGTACGCGCAGACACTGAATGATGCGTTGCAGACTCAATGTGCTGTGCTATGATTCGTGATGTGACTGAGCTATCTGTCACTGCCATGCGCACAATTTGCCTGTTCTCACTTGAAGTGGTGCACTGAGGTGGATGCGATCGACCACGTCGGTCCGTCGTACCCTCCTGCATCCAACGGTTACATATTCGTATTACAGTTGTTTGGTTTCGTCCAACACGACTACTGATTTCCCTGAAAGATAATCCACAATCTCGGTAGACCACTATCCTTCCTCTGTCGAACTCGGATACTTGATCAAAAGCTGATCGCTGTTTTCTACGAGACATAACTGATCGTTTTTGTTTTCTTTTGAAAAAACCACAAGAAAAACACAATTGCCGAACTTGAAATCGTTGAAATCTCCAAGCCTTAAATGTCACTTTGAGGTGGCGCCACAGGCGCGCGTGATGTGTGTCTGTGCTGAAATTCTAATCATTTGCATATCTCACCTCCGTTAATGCATGTTGTAAATTTCATGTTATTTGCATGCTTCCTTCAGGTTGTTGCATTTACGGTGGCCAGCAGTGTGTATATATATATTATAGTTATGCTATAATATGCAACTTTTATTAATTTTTATTTCATTCTTTTTAATCTTTTGTTAAGTGCTACATTTCAGCCATTCTTTTGATTTAAATCTGTATTAGGGTATAGAATCTGGCAACAAATTAATGTTTCCACTCAGATTTAGCGCGGGCTTTGCATTTGTAAGTGCAATTTTTAGGTAAGTTACCTCTATCTTGTAATGGATTTAGATATTTCTATCCATTATTTCCTATTGGGTTTTTGCTCAGTGTTATTTACAAAAAAGGGGGAAGGTTGGCTGGCCAAAAAACATGTTCAACCTCACTTTTATATAAATTATTTTTTATATAATAACTGACCTAAGTCAGTAATGTTCATAACACTGCACCATCCATTTTATATTTATAATCTCGATTACTCTTTTGTCCTTCATTGTGTGATTTTCCTGCTATCTATGTGTTTGTCGAATATTACTGTTTGGATGTTATCTCTTGTTAGTAGAGAGTTGGCCTATATATATATATATATATAACGAAATCTTTTCGACCTGTTGAGCGAAAATGTCTCATAACATAAAGTAAAACAAGAAATGTACTTACATTTTCCTTGAAAAACGGCGTTCAAAAGAGTGAGTACCAGGATAAAAAAACCTGATTATGAGGAATTTCTAAATGTTTAAAACGAAAAAAAAGTAATAAACAAGGGTGCATTAAAATTTTTTCAAGAAATTGAAGGCCGATAGAAGAATTAAGTATTACGGAAGAGGGAACGACGGGTAATTGCGGAATGAGGAAAAAATATGAAAGATTAATCAAAAGTAAAACATTGAAAATTCGAAATTTGCTACCAGTAAAAAAAGAATTATGTAGGACAGATTTCTTACGTCAGTACGAATTAACACGGTAACCATTTAAAAATTCGTCCATTCGATCTATTACCTTTTAGAAACAACTTTCACGTCTACCACATTTCATAGCGGTCGAAAGACACGAACTCTTAAATGAGATTGAAATAAAGGAATCCGAAAAGAGAATACAATGTTGACTAAAAGTGCAAACTAGATAAACCTTTTGGTCCGTAATAATAAAATGTAGAGCCCTCATATCCTTTTAAAATAAATATCCTTGTACTCACCAATAATTTCTGGTGCATCCATTATTCCACAGAATGTCGCAAATATAGAACAAAATACTGACACCACGGTGTCCTATGTCGAAATGTTTTTTTTTAAATCGAGTTAATCACTTGAAATTTTTATATGGTTACCGCAATAAAAATAAACCAGCAAAGTATAACAGTCATGTACGCTAACACAATGGAAATCACAATACCGAACTATAAAAATGGAGGTAAGCATATTGTGTTATATATATACCGCCTAAACTATGTATTGTGATTGGGTTATTTTTTATGATGTGCATATGTGTTTTTTATAGTAACTTTCAATATCTTTTTTGTTAGTTTTTTCCCCCTATAGATTATGAACTGAACTCAGAGGCGCAACAGCCGATGAGAGCCAAGACCTACTGTGCCTATTTCAGTTTACGTGACCATAGGCGCTGGGGTGCATGTGCAGATATTTCGGTCAAGTGGTCAGTCTGACGCGGAACCCCCAGTGTTCTGTTTCCAAGCAAGCTCGGTACTCATTTATCGACCCACTGAACGGATGAAAGGCTGAATCGACCTTGCCCAGCCCGGGATTTGAAGCACGGATATGTGGCGTGGGAGCGCGATACACTAGCACTTAGCCACTGGGTTTAACTTTCTATAGATTATGTATAGCCAAAATCTCGATGAAATCCAAATTTGTAATTATTTGCTAACTAAATTGTTTTAAGGTATCCGACTACGTTCGGAACCGTGATTTTAAAATTGCGCATAAATGGATAATTTTCATGATATTTAGTGTCATTTAGATTAGAATACATGTATAAAATTGTTTTAAGGACATTTTGACAAAAAAAAAATATTTAAATACAATATTTCGGCAAAAAATTAACTTCGATTAACCTTTTTTTTAAAATGTTCTTCTTTTGTGAAAAATGCTTCTATTATAATAATAGTTTGTCTGTATATAGCTCAGACCTTTGTACAAAGGCTCAACTATGATTTTTGAAAAAATCACATTATTTTCAGAGTTGCAACCAATTGAAATAATTATCGGCGTTATTTTCCTAAAAGTACTCCCCTCTGTTGTCGTAAAACATGGATAAACCCACTTCTAAGTTATTTATTTCAAAAATTCTAGTTGAGCCTCTGTACAGAGGTCTGAGCTATATACAGGCAAAATATTATTATAACAGAAGCATTTTTCACAAAAGGAGAATATTTTGAAAATGGGTCATTCTATGTTCATTTTTGTCAAAATATTGTACTTAAATAATTTTTTATTGTAATACTATTCTTAAAACAATTTTATATACATTTTCTAATCTAAGTGACACTAAATATCATAAATATTGTCCATTTATACGCTTTTGCAAAATCACGGTTCCGAACGTAGTCGGATACCTTAAATGTACTATTTTAACTGAATTGCATAATATCTAAATATTACAATACCCACATTTATTTAAAAATACTTAAAAATATATATAAATGTGATGAGATACCTTAAAAAATATACAAATAGTTTTGTTCAGAAACTTTTCAGAATAAATAAAGAAACTTATTAATTTCAGAAGTAATTGTTTTATAAAAGATTTATTGTTACAAAACAGAGACAGTTAACACATAAATATGGAACACATGAATGAAATTATATGCCTGAAAAACAAATGAATGCAGTATTTTTCATCAAATCCATCGCGGAAGTCTGTGCCAACTCCAGAGTACTGTACAGAAGAAACACCAATCCTATGTACATAAATAATCCAGACAGTCTCTTTTGGGGATCTGTATTTACAAAAAAAGTTTTATTAACTGTATTAAGCAAATATATTTTCATTCATACAATTTTTCTTTAACTTATGCCGCATACATTGTTTATTTCATAAAAAAAATTAGGTACTTGCTTATTGTACCGTCGATCAATTTCGTTAAATCAAAAGATGTAACCAAATGTCGCGATATATAGCCAATCGTGGCAACCATTCCCCCACATGCTCGAACATGATAATAATAGCGATGACATCATTTGGCGATGTTTTTTGAATTGATGACGTTTTTCGAATTGGCGAAATTGGTCAACAGTATAATATACGTAAGCATCAAAATTTACTATTCATCAAGAAATTTATCATTCAGTTATAATTTTCTAAGTTTTCATCATAATAATTCAATTCTAACGTATTACAAATTCTTTTTTTTTAATGTGAATCCAGAATACTTACTTTAAAAGTAAAAAGTTAATAATGTCAAAGTGTGTTCGTCATTTCTCCCAGTGCTCAAGTGTTATATGCAACTGTTTCATATCACAAATGATTATATCATTATCTAATCCATACTATCAAGAATTCGGAGGGAGTAGTTTAATGAAATAATTCATTTAACACAATTGCGATATAATTTTAGTGATCAGTTCTTTGTAGAGGAAGTGATTTACTCAAACAGACCAAATTCAACTCCAATAACATTCAATGGTATTTACGTATTATACCGTCAACCAGTTTCATCAAATCAAAAGATGTCGCCAAATTCCACGGTATGCAGCCAATAATGGAAATTGGTCCCGTGCATGTTATAACGTAACGATAGCAGCATTTATAGCGACATTTTTTGAACTGGGACGTCTTTTGATTTGGCATAATTGACGGTATAATACGTAAATACCTTAAATACTAATAGTACTTTTCCAGTTGTGGACTTAGCTTATTTAATTATAAGTTTGACAATGAAGCGAATTTGAAACCAAAGACCCAGTGACGATTTAAGCTAATTTCGGGCCCTGGGCGCAGAAGATCTAGTGCCCGCCCCAAGCTCTCTACGGATAAACTGTCACTGCAAAAACCAAGTTAATTACGACTATTAAGGCCAACAGCAATGTGTCGAGAACAAGTCAAAAACACAACATCTTACGAGTTTTATTTGATAACTAAAATGAATGGCAGAATATCCACAGACCGGTGAGGTATGAGAGCGTCAAAATTTTAAAAGAAAAATTACGATTTTCATTTCACTTGCAATTACTGCTATCACGAAATCAGAATATCAAGTAAACAAACTATCATTCGTAAAAAGTGTTTTCATATTTTTCTTCCTGAAGCGATATTAATCTTCGATAGTACAAACATTTCCCGCTAACTTTTCCTTCAGTCTTAACAACACAAAACAAATGTCTTATAATTACCCAAATAGTATTTCGTAATTCATTCAGATAGCATAGGTCAACAATTGCATAACATCATTTATAGTATCCAAATCCGTTGAATGAAATTTCCCTTGTTACGATCATTAAAGTTAAGACTTTCCCTTACGAACCTTAAGGTTAAGGCTGCTTTCATCTTATGTTGAAGAATAATAACTTGGGCTCAAACTGTAGACACTTGTTCAGATAGAAGAATATTCTAATATTAATATAAATTTCTATGAACATAACACAAAAAATTTGCTTATTACATAGCATTTTTATAGATTTGAAACTTCAAAAAATTCACACTTTTTTTGTCTTAATGCAAAAGGGACTTTTAGTTTTACGTATTAAAATATAAAAAAAGAAATGTGTTACTCATTTTTTTAAGAAAAAATGGTACTTAAATATTATCTCAACAATCGCCAGCTCTATTAATAACTCGCCAAGTTGGCAACCCCGACTTCTTACGTGTCGTACGCACTGAATCAGCAACCATGTGCTTCGTTTCATATAATGTCGCCAATAGGTTGCGATAATACGTAAGTACCGAAAAAACTGATTACCTTACAAATAGATGGGACAAATGGAACTTTCTTAAGCGCAGAATAGTAAGAATTCGAGTTTGTATCGATATTAATCCATTTTTTTTAAACTTTTAAATTTATCATTGATTATTATTTATACATTATTTGGGAGTAACTATAATAGATGGCGCTATAATATTCTTCATGCAGAACTTTTCCTTAGATACACAGATTTATTTCTGACGATCAATCACATATATATATATATATATGAGATATAGGTGATATAGTAACTTGCTTAGACAATGGAAATAGAGATTGTAGAGATTTAGCAGCCAATACTGATGAACATCAACTTTTTTATTTGATAAAAATATAGTGAGATGGACCATAATTGTAAAAGTCTAAGTATGTACTAATTATACACTTTTAAAAATAAAATTATTAAGTAGTTTAAAAAGTGAAATAACAAGCTGCAGTAGATTCATTGATAAGCTGAAATTTAAATAGCTTTCAGAAATAAAATAGCTATTTCAAAACTAGGCACAGAATTTTGATCTAGATAAATTTCGTGCATGAAATAAGAAGTTAATACAAGCGAAATATATTAAGATAGGGCATGTATCTTCCTATTGACCAGATGTAGAAATTTCGTGAGTGAATCATCGAAGAAAATATTTGACTTCTTTCTGTTGAGGCATTTAAAAGCACATTAATTCCCAATTCCAAATGAATACCCCAGATTTCTAATACCAAATACCAATGATTATTATAAAAGAATGATATAATAAAATATTATTAACAAAGACGAGAGCTCTGACTTTAACTCCTCCTCCGTAAGAGTTCAGAAACGGGAGCGCTGTGTTAGACTTGCTTGAATGTGTAATCCTGTTATTTAGTGTTCTTTTATCCATGAAGATTTGTTGAGAGAATATGTTGCCCTGTGCAATGTAGCAACTTATTAAACCGACATATTATCACTAAACACACACCATTATATACTAAAAAGTAACATGACACCTGATATGAGAGGACTCAATTCTCTTTTCAAGGTGGCAGATTCATAAAATGTAAAGCTTTTACCAAAGGAAACAGAATTCAAAACTTCCATAAATCTTAATATAAACAACAACTGACATAGATTTTAGAGACCCTGAATTCTCAAGTTCCAAACATATCCAATATCCTGTAATGAAAAGGAGGAAGCGCCTCAACATCCTTAAATATATCGTTGATAGGTATTGGGGAGCTGGTGCGGTTACGCTTAAAATTACTTTTATGGCGCTCATTCAGCCAATTCTCGAGTGCACTTTTCCAACTTATTGTTGTGCCTTAGACTCCGACCTGAAAAAATTAGAGCAAGTCCAACTGAGTATTGCCCGTTTCGTAACTGAGTTGAGGCACAATTGCCCTCTGGAAATAGCTCTTTTCGAGGCAGATTTACAGCCAATATCGTAGACAGCCCGAACTGATTAAATACTATAATAAACTCTCTAGTTTCGGTCAACATATCAAAACGTCAACTTATCTAAATTAGTTGGATAAATAGACTAAGATTAAAGATAAACAGTCTCTTCAAATTTACTTACTGTCAATATAGAACATTACATTGTACCTTGAATCCTTCAGAGGAATTATCCAGGGTTCACTTTCACTTTAACCTTACATTTCCTGTCATTAAGATAGATTTTGTCTTAATGCACCTCAGACGATTAGCATTGGAGGAGTAAGAAAATCTCTAATAATGCAGAGAAAATTAGTATTGATATCGATAAAATATCTGACCAATAAGGTAACGATTTCTATAGATACCCAACAGGAAATGTGACTCTTAAAAGACGTAATACGGATTTCAGTTCAGTTTTTAGAAGAGAATTAAATAGCAATTGATGCGCGACTTGAGACTATTCTAATCGAGAAGAGCTATGGGGATCTTTAGATTCTTTGCGATAGACGTAGCTTTCTCCAACACCTTGAGAAATGGTCTCCTGTCGGCGACGAAACCAGTTTCTCCATCCTACACAAGCTGAAAATTACATCGCTGCACCGGGATACCCATTTTCAGTGGATCTCATCTCATGTCGAACCTTTGTAGCATGGGTGTCAAACTCGCATCCCTAAACGAACATTCTTGCGGCCCGGCGAGTATAAAAGCACACAATAATATATAATAAAATATAAAAATTTTCTCCTAAAATAGAGGAAAGATAGTAGCAGAGAAGAGGTGCCAAGTGTCAGGATGTAAACATTAAACTTTTCTTGTCTTTTATTTATGTTTATTATAAAGCAGCGGTTCTTAAACTTTCGAAAGCCTCAGTCCCCCTTTATGTATCAGCCTGACATCGCGGACCTCCCTCCCCCCATGACTCTCAATACATGGCTGAGTGATTTAAATGCAAACGTTATTGTATTGGCACGCAATGATTTAAGTTCTTCATCTTTGCACATGTTTTTCTACCATGTATTTTCTTATAATGTTACGCCAGCGTTTTTCAAACTGTGGGAGGCATTATAACTCTTCAAGGGGGGTGCGAGCATATTGAAAAGTCGAAAACAAAAGGTTATTTAAAAAATTATTAATTTACTGAAAGTAAACAAACATAATGCTTTCTGATATAATAAAATATAGAATACACATTTACACTGATATAATACTCTTATAAATGTATCAGTACTGTACAATGTATATTTGATAATTAATTTAACAATACTAAGTTAAGAACAAGTTTGATAATTATCAGTGACTCCATAGGCTTGTGTATTAACACTTATCTCGATAATTTGTACGGTTTATAATTAATTCCTTACATGCCGATTAAAAGTTAAGCAAATCTCTCCCCAATGCTATCGTTTACCACGTAGACGAGCGTATTTTGATGCTTTTTGCGGGGGAGGGGGAGGAGGAAAGAAATGAATAAGCAAAAATCTTCTGAAATTAGTAAATCCTTCGCAAACACTGTTAAGATCCTTTTATTGCATTCCAAAGCCCTCGGAATAATTTTATGGATGGCACTGCACAGAAAAGATCGTACTTCGGAAAGACGGATATATACGTCCAGAAAATTAATGCTTTGGCTAAGTGATATGTTTATATACTTCGGTAGCACATAAGAGGTTAAATTCGTATTGTAGCTTTAGTGTCAAAGTATAGTATTATTGAATTCAATACATTGTTATTGTATGGAGGGGGCGCGATGAAAATGACGATTAAATAGTGGGTCGCGTATATTGAAAGTTTGAGAAGCACTGTGTTACGCTGAAGTAATGGATATGCAGTTGCAAACACAATTTTTAAAAAAACTGAATTAGTTAATATTCTTGATCGAAATACATATTATAGTACAGTTTTTTAAGTGGGAGCAATTTAATGACCTAGTCTAGAATGGCACACCTTTCAAAGTATGCAAGACGAAAATATTAACATTAAATGAGAGACTTTAGTGAACCCCGAGGAAGGTGCTGGGGGCCTCCAGGGGTCCGTGGACCACAGTTTAAGGATTAATGTTACGTATTATTCGAAATAAACTATCGTTTGAATATTAGTTTTTTTGCGGCCAAATTAACCTTGTTGTTAAACCTTGCTTGTTTGGCCCAAGTTAGCCTTTGAGTTCCGCACCCTTGCTTTACAGCAATGAATGGGCCGACAAATTAGCAAAAAAGGGCAATAATCTTCCAGCTCCCTATTCTTCCAATTTTTTCTTTTTGGGATTAGACTGGCTTATAAAATCTCGAAATTTGGTAGAATGGAGGGTGTTTTCCGCTCATCATTCATATGTTGAAAATAGACCTGGTATGGCGCTAGCCCTCAAAGGTGACTGATGCTTCCTCTTCCCATCAAGAGACTCTCATTTTCAGAACAAAAAGGTTTCCTTCATCTGTGTCAAGTGTCAGGATGACTAGGCTTTTCTAGAGTACATCTTGAGTTGTATGGATCTCTCTAGAAAAGACATCTGTATCGATCCCATTCTCGTGTTTGACTTTTTAAAAATCAATGGTCAAATAGATCTTGTTTGTCTTCGTCAGACTCCGGAAGATTATAACAACAGCAACAAAGCGTGTTGGATTACGCATGTTTTTTTCTTACATTTTTAAATGCGTTGTTAAAAGTTTGTTTTAAGCTGCTTTCTATCGATTAGAATTTTACAACTTTTTTAACTGGATAAAATGCTGTTATTTTCAAAGTACATTCTATGGAGATAAAAATACTCATATAAATAAGAAATTATGAGATTAGAACACATCTTCAAGCATTTAAAAAGACATAGATATATATAAAATAATTGTCGATTAATATTCTTTTTAAAGTCAATGTTATGAACATTAAATACCGTTAAGAATTTATTTAATGAGAAAAATCACATGTGTGATATTTTTGAAATCATATTATCAGTATTATATATAATTTTAAATTTCTAACATATTTATCATTGTATCCAAACTTCTTTTTAATCTAGCCTATCTATATTTTTCTCTGTTTTGGTAAAAATGCAGAATTTCCACGATTTTCCACTCATTTATCTTTCATTATCCTGCAGGAAAAAAAATTTTTAGCTTATTATTCATTGTATCTTTTTTCAATTCTCGAACTATAATATTTATTTATAATCACTATTAAATAAATTAAAGTAAAGAATGAATGAAAGTCTATTACAAAACAATTTTTCCTTTCGAATTTTTATAAGGGATATTAATATTAGAGACAGAAAAACTTTTAGAAGCAGGGAATTTACAACTCAACTAGACAATTTCTCGAAAGAACTAGAAAGTTCTAGAACATTCTCACAAAAGGAATGGAATGGACTCTTCCTTGACGTCAGAAGGAAAGGATCAATAATTCTACGGATCGATAATGCAGTCGAAACTGCGGATAACTCTTACTCGTTACCGTACCCGTTTGATTTTGAGGCTAATTCGTTGCAACAGATGATATTTAATTGGAAATTTATAATGCGGGTTCATGACATGGTTTGACGAAAAAGAGAATTCTAGATCACGAAAAAATAGGAATTGTGATATATTTAATACACAAAGCTTTAAAAAAATTAATCCATAAAAAAATACAATTTAGGAATATGATGTGATAGTAAACTTTAAGAGCATAAACTGATTGCATCTGAAATTAAAAAATAAAGATTTAGTACAATTTCATGATTAAAGAGGAAACTTTTTTTTCTTTTTATTTCAAATTACAGAAGAGAGAATTTCATTTATTTTTCACTCCCCTTATTTATATTTTTATTCATTTACATTCAAAATTTTTTGTAAATATATCGTCTCAGTTTAAAAACTAAATAATCACAAAATTGATTATTATATTGTATTAAGAGAATAAAAGAGAGAACAAAGAAATTAATTTTAATAAAAAAATTTCATTTTTAATTGGAATTCATTTAGAGTTCGGTTTTCCCTGAAGGATTACAAGATAATCATGTTAACCGAAAACTGTATAAAAAATTAAAAAAATATCCCCAAAATAATCACGAGCTGAAAGGCATATTAAAAATTTTTTATGTGATTCTTTTAAATTAAATTCTGTTTGGTTTGCATTAGAAAAACTGTATCCACAAACAATTCGAAGATAAAATATAAAACAAAAAATAAAAAAATTATGGGGGAAAAAAAATAAAATTTACCAAAAGGATGGTTTTTCGGGAAGTATTAAGAAATTAATTGAATTATTTTTTTTTTTGAGAACCAAAACAACAAAATCAGAAAAATGATTTTTTTTTTTTTTGTTTTGTTAAATAAAATTTGCTATAAAACTGATAACTTAAAAATTAATATGTAAAACTTTTTTTCTCTCTCGTGTTAAAAGAAAAAAGAGCCCATAAAAACCTAGGAAAGTATTCTTTCAAAAATTTTTTTAACTCTTGGTATCATTAAGAATTATTGCAAAGTTAAAATTACATAATTTTTTTTCCATAAATTTATACTATCTTAACATAGAGGAATAAAATTGAAATTATATCAAAGGGTAAATAAGTAAAAAAATTTATCTAAATGGTATTTTATTTAAAACAATTCGTCTTAATTATTTCAAATTAATATGAGCAAGGGATAAAATATCAGTCATGAAGAATTTATCTTTTAATATTTTTTTTGCTCATTATTTATTTTAGATTTTCTTCGGCAAGAATTTTACAACTCATCTCATTATTTCTGAAACTTCGAAAATGTTCTAGAACTTTGGGACAAAAATAAACGAAAGGGAATTCTTTGACGTCAAATTCAATGGACCGTCTTTGACGTCAGAAAAAAAGTGAACCATCTCAAGTAAAAATAAAATGGACTCTTCTTTGACGTCAAAAGAAATGGTTTCGATAATTCTATGGATTTATAATATTAAAATAGAAAAGAAGTCTTCCAAAATCAAAAATGCTTTTTTTAAAGTTATTGGGGTTGAAAGCCCTTTAAGATACTAGAATAATTAAGAATAAAAATTGCATGCAAATTTTTTTTTGAAAATAATTAAAACTTCATATCTTGAGCTATCATTCTTCGAATATTTATTGGTGCATGTGGCGTCATCTACATGAGAGTCTATATTATGTAATTTTTACCCCATCACGATAACTAAATATTTTAAAAAAAAAATTTTTAGGCCTTTAGTTTATATATATTTTTTTTTTACAATATTAATAATTTTTTTTTCCCTCAAATAAATAGTTATAATTTTCCAAGGGAATGGCTTCAAGGATAAAAATCATGACCCCCTTTCCCTTTCTCAGTTTGTTCCAAATTAAGAAGTTTCATGACACAAACAGGGGGTTTAGATACAGATATTTATAAAATACATAGATAATATAATCCAGCAATTTGTTTAAAATAATAAATAAAAATAATAAACATTTCATCTATTTTACCAAATTATTTTCAAATTTAAATTTAACACCATAAAAGAATTTTTCAATTTTACTAAATAAAATTAAAAAAATTAACTCCCAAACCTTTTTTTTTTTAAAATTTTTTCAAGTTTATAAAAAAAGTAGGCAGGATGGTTTCTCGGGGAAACAGCCAAGCAACTCGTTCCCAAAAACTTTCGAAGGCTCTAGAAAGTTCTAGAACATTACGAAAAGAAGTGGGGTGCTTTTGCTATATGTAATATTTTTGATCCAAAAAAAATTTTCTTTTCTGAATTTTATCAATCGATAAAACAAATAGATTGAACCCCAGAACCTTTTTGAGGGGTTAGGGGCCCCCAATTTTCAGTATTGCAAAACCTTTAGGTTCGAAAAAAAACCAATATCGCTAATTAATTAAACGTAAAATGAAAAATTTGAAAACTTAAAATTTAAGCCCTAAGCCCCAAAAAGGGAAAAAAATTATGGAAAATATGAGTAGTATCGATTGGTTTCGCACTATCTTATTTTATTTATTATTAATTTTATCCTTTTAATTTGAAATTTGGAACGAGATGGGGAGAATTTTTTTTTAACATAAATTTCATTTTTAATTTGGCCCCAATTAAATAAAAAAGAATAAATTTTACTGGAAACGGTATGTTTTGAAATATAATCGAAGCAAACAGAATAGTATGCTCTTGGGAAATTTTTATCTATGAAAAAACATGTTAAGAAAAAAAAGGAAGATGATCATAACTTATTGGCCTGAAAAACTAAATAAATTAGATTTTTAAAATTTAAAGAATTGCTAATTTTTTTTTATGAGCGTTCGGTTATTTAAAATTGCTAAATATTTATTAAAGGTTGTCATGAGATTCATGTCCCATTATATTAAATTACATTACAAAATAATCAAAAAAAACTTGGCAATAATAATTAGAACTAAATCTTAAAGTTTTCACCCGTGTGGTGACCGGGTGTGAAAGAATAGCCCCAGCAGCCAGGTGTAAAAGGCGTTTAAAAATGGCCCCCCCAGGTTCGGGGGTTGGGCGGGGGGAACAACCCTCCCCCCTTAAAAAAAACTCTTGTTACCAATCTCAAAAAAAAATTTATCGGGCGACTTCTGGGAAAAGTTTTGGGAAAGGGTTTTAAAAGCCCTGAGAATAGGATTTTGGAATATTCGGTTTTTGTACAAAAAAAAAAGGTTCAAATGCTAATTGCAGATGGACAATTTTTGGGATAGATATTCTAACCATACAGGAATTAGATGGATAGGAGGGGGTATTATTAAAAAGAAAAATCACACAAGTTTTAGCTGTGACAAAACAAGCACATATTCGGCCTGTTCTTTTTTTGAGTAAAACATCTGAGCCCTTTTTTTAATTGATATTGTGAAAAAAGTCACCAAAGCTAGGGAAAATGGGATAACAGGAAACCCTTTTTTAATTACATTTTTATTAACATCCACCCCAACGAAAAAAAGAATGGGGGAAAAAGAACTTTTTTATGAAGAGCTACATGCATTTTATGCATCATGTCCAAAAGTGATGTTAAAAAATTTTACTAGGGGGTGCAAATGCAAAAATTGGGAAAAAGAAGGAATTTGGGTAAATTGTTGGAAAAAATAGTTTACATGATTTATCAAATGACAATGGGGGGCGCCAATTTATTTTTCAGCTGATTTAAATGGCCGTACCAATGTACAATGTTCCCAAATAAAAATTCATAAAATTACTTGGGATCTCCCGATGGAAGCACATGTAATTTTGACGATCTTCTGGTTGATTCTAACACAAAATCAGAAAATTTGGGGAAAAACTTATCGAAGCTAACCTGTATTCAGATCATTTTTTTGGTTTGGCAAGGGGGTTTGAGAAAATTTCTAATTTCCCAAAGAGTCATGGAAAAAAGGGTTTTGGAAAAATTTGTGCGGACGTTTAAAGGTCGGCATTGGCTAAAAATTCCCGGAACAGCTTGAAAAAAAATACAAAGAAATTAACAACATTTGTATTAATGAGGATAGTATAACAAAAATGGAATAAAATAAAAAAAACAATCATCAAAACAGGTAACCAAGTTCTGGAAAAGGTTAAAAAAAGAGTAAAAGGACTGGTTTGACAATGATTGTTTCATGGCTCAAAAAAGCTATAAAAGACATTCAAGAGGTCGCATTACATACAAAAATGCAAAAAGAGAAAAAAAATTTATAGGGGAAAAAGGATATTTTTCGAGAATCTTTCTAAAAATGTTCAACATTTTAGGGGATCCAACGGAAGCAGATTTCCCGAAAAAAACCAGGCCCAAAAAGAATTTAACCCAAAGAACCACCTCTTGTTAAAAAAGGGAAAAGGTTATTTTGGTGATAAAACTGAAATTTAAAAAGATGGAATGAAATTTCGACAACTTATTAACAGTCTAATGGTGACTATAAGCCCTTACGGAAGCAGGGAACTCAGAGCGGTGGTTGAACCACCATCATTGGGGGTCATTAAGCCTTTAAAAAACTAAAAGACAACAAGGCACCCGGCCGATGCTATTCCATCTGAGCTACTAAAAAATGGGGGAAAAAAAAAACCACGACTTAATTCAAGCAATTTGGGAGCAGGAAGTAATCTCTAAGGAAGGGAAAAATGAGTATAACCTATGGGGTACATAAAAAGGAGATATACTCGAGTGTTCAAATTATAGAAATAAGTCTTCGCAAGTTAAAAAAGGTATTTCAAATATTCTATTTAACAACTTTCTCCACTAGTGGAAAATATAGTTGGGGCTACCAAAATGGATTCCGTGGGAAGATCCACTACAGAGCAGAAATTTAACATTCGTCGGTTTTTGGGGAAAAAAAAAATTTGGGAATCAAAATTTTTATCCCCATTTTATTGATTTTAAAACCGCTTTTATAAACTACAGAAGGTCTTTTGCAGCCATGAAGAGCTTAAAATCCTGATAAGTTTTGGCTGATAAGCCCGACATTAAGAGAGACAAAAAATCGTTGTCAAGGGCAGAATGATCTTTCGGGCCCTTGGAAAAAAAAAGGCTTTTCGGGGGATGCCTGGCGTGTCTTCTATTTAATAACCCTAGAAAAGTGGTAAAGATTAAATCAACATTGAGGAAATATTTTTAATAAATCGTACAGTTGTTGGTTTTGCTTTACATTGATATTTGCTCGAACACCCACCCCCACTATCGAAAACCCACCCACCCACTTTAGAGAAAAGGCCCCCAGGGTGGGGCTGAAAAACAATGAAAAAAAGACCAAATACATTATTTGCATTAAATCATGTTTTAACAATTCCCCTTTTAAAATTAATATAGTTTTGAAGTTGTTGACAGCTTCACTTATTTAGGTTAGAAAAAACAATGAAACGATTGTACTACTGAAATTCAAAAAAAATTACAATTGCTAATATGTGTTTTTTTGAAATTTGAAAATATATGAAATCAAATTTAATCAAAAAAAAAAAAAAAGGTTCCATTGTATAAAAGTTTTTAAAAGTATTAACTTATGCAAAAACTTTGGGCCATGTCTCGAACAGATGAGAATAATAAAAAACTACGAAAGGAAGATTTTAAAATCCGTTTTGGAGGGAATTCGGAGAACGGAACATGGTGAAGAAATCAAATTTAGAGCTCTATCGATCATATATGGATCTGACATTGTAAACTTCATCAAAATACAGCGAATTAAATGGGCAGGTCACGTTATCAGAATGAAGGGAAACCGCGCCACTAAAAAGTCTTCAATGCTCAACCAATTGGCACCCCGAAAAAAGGGCGGCTAAATCTCAGAGGGTTTGGGCCTAAAAAAGATTCTCCCAGTTTTAAAAAAACCCAGGAATTGGAGAACACTGGCAGGGAAGAAGGCTGGCTTGGGAAAAGGCCGAGAAGGCCAAGGCCCCCCCCCTGGGCTGTCGTGCTACTGGGGGGAAGGAAGGGAATCTTAAAGTTTAGTTTTACCCGTAAATTTAACGTATTGCACTTTTTATTTAAAAAAGGTCCCTTTTGACTTCACATGGGTTTTGGGGCCTTTGTCAACATGGAGCACGGCGAGCAGCTCTGAGAGGGCCCTGTATCAAAATTCCCTTTGAGACCCTTTTTTTTATATGGGACCCTGTTTGGGGCTGTAGTTAAAAATGTTGGGCCCTCGGGGGTCCCGTTTTTGATACGGCTGATATGGGGGAGTAGCCCCCGATTGGACCCACCTTCATGTCAAATTTCCTCGCGTGGTTTTCCCTTTAAAAAAACGTTTAAGACTGTTCAAATTGGGATGCCCCGTTTTTGGTATACATTTGTCTCCAATAATGACCACAAAGCCCTCGTGTAGCTGAACAGTGCGACGTTAATACTCACTCACTCACCAATAATGGCCATAATTTGTAGTCGAGTGGATTTAAATCTGGACGTTTGGAAAACCAATCTTTGTATTCTGTGAGATATGACATATTTTCTTTCTACCACCACGAGGACGTCTTCGCCCTTTGAACAGTAGCAGAGCCCTGTTGAAAAATCTAATTTTTTTTTTTGAACAGGTTTAATATTGAATCTAAGATACGAGGGGTGATCCAGTAAAAGTTTACGAGCAGCAGTATTTGAAAAGTAGTAATTGTGGGGGGAAATTTTCAAAAAAACGATGATGAAGTTGTCTTAAACGGTTTTCAGCAGACGTGTTAGTACCCAAAACCCGTAAAAGGGGACAGAAAGACAAGAACAAAAAGTGGGCCGGGAAAGGTGCGAGCTTTATACAATCTTATAGAACGTATCCCCCTCTGACATTCACAACAAATCGTGAAAGGTAGGAGCAAAGCGGGGAGTAGTAACGGACGAAAGGTTTC
>BMAV01018702.1:0-32664 GCA_019973955.1 Trichonephila inaurata madagascariensis | reverse complement strand
TCACCATATTCTCGCAAGTGCCGGGAGTCAGTTCGTGAAATAGGGCGAAGAAATCATCTGGATGACTTCACGTGGAAGAATGATCGGAAAAGCTGGAGGAGGGGCGTACTGTCACCAGTGTAGCTGCAGAGTTCGGAATAACAAAGTGTCGTTTCGCCCCAAAGCTTAAAAAAAGGTACAGCTGTTAAAAAGGTTGGTGTGGCCGCCGGGGACGACAACTGCAGGGGATGACCGATATACATCCGCAGGCGAAAAAGTTCGACAGCAGTCAGCAACCCATTGCCCCAAACTCTGTACAGCAACAGGCGCAATGTGCGGTTTACTGTGGCCAGACGCCTTCACAAAGGGGGCCTGTTCACCCGCCGCCCTGAACGCTGCCTCCGTTGAAGATGGCCACCGAAGCCCCTTTTACAGTGTGACAGGGGCACAAAAACTGGACAACTGTCAATGGAGTCGTGTTCTCTTTACGGATGGGGTCGGTTCAGTCCCAAAAAGCGATTCTCAACGCGTTTGATTTGGAGAGATCGGGCCCCGGTTTTACCCCGGTAACATCAGGAAAGACATCGTTACGGTGGTCGGAGTTCTTGTCTGGGTTGGCATTATGCTGAACGGTGGAACTGACCCCAACGGGGGGTCTGAACCGGGGATCGCTATTGTGAGGAGGTACTTCTTCCCCATCCTTTTTCGGGGTGCCAGGCCCCCAACTTCATCTTTATGGATGTCCCTGCCACACCCCACTCTTGCTGTTGAGGGCTGCTGGAAAGTGAAGATATCACTCGATTTATTGAGCGTGCTCCCAGATTTAAATCTATCGAACTTGTGAAAAATGCTTTGGGGAACTATTGCTACACGCTCACATCATCCAGTACAACCAACAACCCAAAAAGTGTTGATTGAGGAATGGGCACTCCCCACCTCAAAAAAATTTACCAGCTGGTTCTGGTAGGGGGCGGTGAAAAAAAACCATTGTAGTAAGGGGAATATACCATATTAAAAGGGAAAATCTCTTTTTTTTCTTCCTGTTGGATGAAATAAGTCACGATACTATGCGTTCAAAAACTTGTTTTGTTTGATTCCCTACCGTATGCGTTGTATTCCTTTTCAGGGGCCGATGCTTTCGTCATCCTTTACGTACATAATACTCTCCCTCATTTCAGAATTTCATGTCTCTCAGATTATTTTTCTTGAAGTTATGGCAATAAACCCACCTGTTGCTTAAGTTTTGCACACCAGTGTATATGTTGAAAAATATAGGTAACATTTTTTAGTTGCTCCTAGTAGTATAAAACTATTTAATTGAAGTGATAGCAGCATTACAGAAATAAAAATATGGTAAACACAATTTATAAAGTAGATAAGAGTGATTTCTCTCTCAAACAAAACAGAAATGTGAAAAATTATTCAATAAGTAGTAAGGTTGTATAATGTAATTAAGATATAAATTTAGTTAAAAAATTTTAGATTTCTTTTGTGATATTGTGGTCTTTGTTAAAAAGTTTTGACTTTTTTTAAAAATTTCAAATTATTCTAGAAATATTTTATTGTTCTGGTTAGTCTCAAAGTATTAAGATTTTTGAAAAAACAAACAAACAAGTATACCTATAATATTAATGTTTTATTAACTTATATTTAGAAACTTTAAAAGGAAACTTTACTAATTCAGAGTATTGTGATTGTGTTTCTAGTTGTTTTTTTTTTAAAAAAAAACTTAGAATTTTTGAAAGCTTACTTTTGGTGGAAATATTTTAATAATTTTGATAATCTGGAAACTAAGCTACGTTTTGTTCTCGAAAAGAAATATGATTACTATAAATAATGTAGGAATGGATGTGCACGTTATCATATCCTTCCTATATTCCCTTAATGACGTAAGGCCAAGAGAGCGCCACCTAGCGGACAAAGGCGTTTAGAGATGAGAACTGACAGACGGACCCAGGAATAGGACGATTGCTTGGGGAGGAAGACCAAAAGAGAGAGAGGGCAAGGTCAGACAGGACAGAGACAGCGAAGGCAGCAACGAAGAGACGCCTGAGGTGGGAATCCAACCACCCGATAACTTTTACTAAATTTTAGCCCTCCCTTGTAAGATAATTCCTAAATAAGTACATGTAGTCCAATCTAGGTCGTTGTCACTCTCATATGGGGACTCGGCCTTCATAACAAAATCACAAGAAGGCGAAACAGAAGAAAAAAAAAAAAAAGGACGATGCAAGAAAAGTGAATCTTTTCAACGTGTTTTATGTGATTTGACGATTTTCTTCAATTTAATGTGCATTTCAACGTGTTTTATGTGATTTGACGATTTTCTTCAATTTAATGTGCGTTCCAACGTGTTTTATGTGATTAGACGCTTTCCTTCCATTTCAAGTGTTGTGTGAAATTTCAAGAGGAAAATTCAGGATTGTGAAGTTCGATAATTTCGCCGACATCGACATTTTCTTCAAAAATATTAAACAAACAAGACGTTGTGTGCAAAGGCTTACCGTGAATTTTTAATTCCATTTTTTTTTTTACAAACTCTCACAGAGCGATTGTGAAAATATATTTTGAAACTGCTAATGACTGATACGATATTTTTTTTTAAACTTGTACAACTGCTACTAGTGACATTTTATCCTAGACTGTTATCCTTTCATAGGTATTAATTTGTTTTCTATGTTGAATTATTCTACTCATATATCATTTTAGATGATCATAAATATTTGTATATTTTACGTATTTTGGTTCTATTTAAGTGATTTATTATGTCTTATTTAACACTGAATGACATCCCAGTTATTGCGCAAGCATTGAAATTTGGCAGTACTCAAAATGTAAAATTATTGTATTCTGTTATTTTTTTAACGATCACCCATTCAGTAGGACTTCTATGGACATTTTTGAAATTTTGCAGGGGTTCGCACCAGACTTTGATGCCAGGGGACTACTCATGTATTTTAAAAAAAATTAAACCTACCCTGATTTAATCCTGTTTTTGGCCAATTTTACAACTAGAAACAAATGGAACTGCAGAAGAACTTTGTAATAATATTTGCTTTCACTAGCTGGTTATCCACTTTTCAGACTAAACTCAATACACGAGGGGTAGAATAATGCCCCCGCGGGTTGCAGAAAAATTCCTTTGCTTTCCCCACTTTCTACAGACAGAATCGGCTGACGCCTCTATTTCGCAAAACAGTCTCTATCGTGGCTTTTGTTAAAGACACTTCAAAACTCTTCGTTCTTTCAGTGCGAATGACTCATACACAATTGAACATTTTTTTCTGATGTGGAAGAAAATTTAACGTTTTGCCCAATAACCGAACAACAAAAATTATTTTTGTAAAACTGATTTGACAGGAACTGCAAAATTATTTATTCAATCTCAGCGCGGTATAAACTCTTACGGTTTTATAAAAACACTACTTATTCCAGGAGATTTGGAAAAAAAATAAATCAAGCTCAATTGCATAGGGAATTACAAAATAGAAAAATGCGGCCCTAATGAGCAGGTATTCCAATATTTAGTCACTATTCGGGAATTAGCGAATCGAGGTCAGGGATTTTCTCGACGAGATTTCAATTATGGAGTATTATTAATGGAATCCCCGGATTCTCCTTCAAATAAGCTAATATTATATGGATGTACAACAATTTCAGGAATTTAAAGAAAAATTAGGGAATTTATGACAAGATATTTCAAAATAAAGCAAAATCGCTCTTCTTATGATGCGTCGCATGAAATCCAAACTTTAATACAGCCACCGCCGTGATATTTGAAGAGGTACATTTCGCAATAACCATCGATATGATAGATATCCAAAATTCAATGCAACAAAGGCCTAATTCAAAGTTGAGGGCAAAAATTTTTAGAGATAGGAATCACGTAACTTGTTTTAATTGTTCGGGATCCGGTCACATTTCTAAATTTTGCCCAGATAAATATCGTGGTCCAAAGTGTATAATATGCGAAAATTTTGGCCATAAATATGATACTTGTCCTCAAAAATATCCCTTCTTCTAATAATGTTGTTGAAATTACCCCGTGCTACTATGTGTAAAAGAAGTTAAAATTTATCTAAAAATATTATCTTTAGTTGATACCGGAAGTCAAGTAACCTTAATGAAAGAAATTAATATGGAATCAATTGAAATACTCCTTCTTTGTAAATAGTGGTAATATACTAACCGGTTTTGGCCTTTCAAAAACTCATGTAATTTGAACCATTCAACTCAACTGTTACAATTGACAACCAAAATTTCCTGTTAAAACTAATGTTGTCCCCAACCACTCAATGAACTTGATATTATTATTGGTTGTAATCTAATCAAACAAGCTAATTTTGACTATCACACCTGACAGTGTTATTTTTCTAAGCCTAAAACCGAACTGTTTGACTTCACCAGAATCATTTGTTTTCGCAATTACTGACGACATTCCTAAATTTGATATTGGCCTGAAATTCCAAAACAAACTCGTAACGATGTTGAGGCATTACTCGTATCATAGGCCGAATAAAGTGAAGCTTGACGGATATTGAGTTAAGCATTACCGTGACGGACAACAAACCAATTTATCATTCTCCAAGACAGTTTACCTTTACTGAACGTATTATAGTAGATAAACAAATAGATGAATGGACACAAAATGGTATTGAACCATGTTCATCTGATTATACCAACCAAGTCTAGTAGTCCGCAAAAAGACGGCGATTCGCGGAGTCTGCATTGACTTTCGAAAATTAAATGTTTGTGTGTTAGTTAAGGATCACTATCACCATCATTGAGGGATATTTTAGATAAACTTCAGGATACTAGAGTTTTCAGTACACCATTGATTTACGTAATGGCTTTTTTTTTTCCATGCCTGTTAACAAACAAGAGTCGCCCATACCTCCTTTGTAACACAAAATGGTCAATTTCAGTTCAGCAAAAATGCCTTTCGGACTCTCTACATGCCCTTCAACGTTTTATCAATACAGTTTCGTGACTTAATTGATTTCAAAGGAATTGTTCTCCCTTACATGGATGATATAGTTTTCCTTGCTAAAATGAATCTGAGGCTATTGATAGACTCAAAAAAGTTCTTAAGAAGTGTCAGTGATTACGGACTAGAAATAAATTTTTGGTAAATGTCAATTTTATGCATAGGAAAATTGAATTTTTTAAGCCATATTATTGAAAACAATAAACTTTACCCTTCACCTTCTAAAACTAAAACAGTTGTCCATTACCCCGAACCAAGTAACTAAAGTTAACCTTTTTAGGGCCTCCACTGGATATTTTCGTAAATTTATCCCTGCTTATTCTGTAATTGCTAAACCCCTTAGTGATCTTTACGTAAAGATACTCCTTTTCAATTTTGATGTAAAACAAAAAGCTTCCTTTGACGAGTTAAAACGTTTTGCTCTGTCAGAAACCTGTCTTAGGTATATATCGGCAAAATTGTGAAACTGAAATATATACTGATGCGTCCAATCGACGGACTTGCTGCTGTTTTTATTACAAAAGATCCTCTGATGATAATTCCTTACATCCTATATATTACATGTCTAGAAACACGTCGAAACCGAGAGAAAATATACCAGCTACGAACTCGAAGTTTAGCAATCATAAACTCTCAAAATTTAAAAAGTACATTTTAGGGGAATGCCTTTTAAAATAGTACTATTGATTGTAATGCATTTACAAAAACTATGAGTAAGAAAGATCTAAACACACGAATCGCGCGTTGAATCTGAATTTACAAGATTATGATTACACCATTTTACATCGCTCACGAAATACAAATGGCCCATGTTGACGTTTTAAGTAGAATACAGGTCTTAACAAATCAGTGTACTGATTCTATTGTGCATGGGATAAAAGAATCTCAAGAACTCGACCCACATATTCTTTCCATAAAAGCTCTTCTTCAAAATGGTCCATAGGAAAACTATTTGTATTAAAAAATAATATATTATATATAAGAATTTGGCTGACGGTGCCGAAGTCCTTTGTTGTCCCGACGGATGCAGCATCCTTTATCAAAAAATGCTCACGACAAAGGACATTTTTCAGTTAAAGAACTCTAGAACATATAAAAAATAATTATTTTATACCACAACTTCAATCCAAAATTGAAAAATATATTTCTAATTGTGTAACATGTATATTGAAAAATAAAAATTCTGGTAAACAAGAGGGATTTCTCCATCCTCTTGTCAAAGATAACATACCTCTAAATACATACCATATTGATCATCTTGGTCCTTTAGCAACATCGCATAAAACTACAAATTCATTTTAGCTGTCGTGACTCTTTTCCACCAAATTTGTTTGGTTATATATATATACCCACTAAAAACTACATCTACTTACAGGTAATAAAAAATTAGACATCAAAAAACTACATTTGGAAATCCTCGTTTTCTTATCACTGATCGTGGAACTACATTCACTTCCGACGAATTCCACACTTATTGTTCCGAATAAAATATTTCACTTCATCATATTACTACAGGTTTGCCACGTGCAAATGGTCAAGTAGAACGCATTAATCGAACAATTATTTCTGTCTTATCTAAGATGTCAGAAGACGATCCCACGAAATGGTTCAAGCATGTTCCTTCACTACAAGAAGTCTTAAACTCAACATTCCAACGAAGCATCCTTTTGAATTACTCTTTTGGAACACAAATCAATAACAAGACTGATTTGCGCATTCAACAATTAATCGACGAACAGCTACAACTCGAATTTAATGAAAACAGAGAACTCCTACGTAAAGCGGCAAAATCGCAAATAATTAAAGTGCAAAATGAAAACAAAAAGTCTTATAATCTTCGACGAAAATCTCCTTGTTTATATAGTGTTAAGGACTTAGTTGCTATTAAAAGAACGCAACACGGACCTGGACAAAACTCTGCAAGCAATTTATATCGGTCCATATAAAATTACTGAGGTAAGATCTAACGGTGATACCTACAACGTTGAAAAAATGTGGATATTTTGATGACCCAACCAAAACAAGTACTTGTGCCGAATACTTGAAACCATGGACACACATATAGATAATTTGCATTACAAGAGCAAAAGCTTTTACATCTTTTTTTTTTTTTGACATTATCACCATACTCAAGATTGCTTTGTATTGTTTGTCTTCTTTCCATCTGTATACCTATTTTTTATTTTATTTTTATGCTTTGTTATTAGTTTTGATTTTCTGATACATATTTGACTGTTTTTAATTGTTTTATTTGTAAGTTTATTTCCTCTAGCTTTTAATTTTATTTCATGACATTTTGAAATACATTGTATTTACATGCGAGGACGCATGCTTGGTCATGATGGCCGATGTAGGAATGGATGTGCACGTTATCATATCCTTCCTATATTCCCTTAATGACGTAAGGCCAAGAGAGCGCCACCTAACGGACAAGGCGGTTCGAGGATAAAGAGACGACAGACGGACGAATAGGACGATTGCGTGGGAAAACAGAGAGGGCGAGTCAGACGGGACGAGACGAGAGAAGGCAGCAACAAGACGCCTGGTGGAATCCAACCACCCGATAACTTTTACTAAATTTTAGCCCTCCCTTGTAGATAATTCCCCTAAATAAATGCATACTTAATTCAATCTGGTCGTTGTCACTCTCTATAATAATTAAACAAAATATGTTTGTATTAAATCAGGAATTTCATAATTCAGTCATAAAATTTAAAAAAAAGTTGAAATAAAATTTTTTGAGAGTTTGGAAAAAAATTAAAAAGCTTAAGATTATTATTTCAATTTTCTAAATATTTCATGGAAAAAATTTACTGTTTTCAATAATAAATAGAAAACTTTAAAAAGTTTGAAAATTTAAATTCAATTAAAAAAGAATTTAGTTATTTTTTAATTCAAAATTTATAACTTTATTTTCAAGCATTCACATAAATTCCTTCCACACTGCTACAGAGAAATATATTATATGACTCGGAATCGGAAATCGTTCCTCGGGCAGATCCGAGGCTTTGTGCAAGCATCGAAGTTTCAAAAGAAAGAGTCACGACTTTCCCGAATGCAGAGATACTTTTAGAAATATTTTTAACTAAACCGATATAGAATGCATCAGGTCAGAGATCTTTCTCAGTTTTAACCCCGCACTTCCCGCTCAGGGTTATGTCATACCCATTGTCTAACTTTTTTCAACGCTCCTTCTAAACCTTTTTTGGAAAATAGATAATTTCTCGTGTTTACTCTCGACTTTAAGGTCACATATCCTTTGAGGGGCCGTAGCTTGTATGCGAATTCTAATATATATTGTTACGTAGATCCGAGGGTTCAGGGATTTTATGCAAAACAATCACAAAGAAAATAAATAGTTCTTCAAGAGCGATGCGAATTTATTATCAAAAATCCAATCCTTTAAATACAGAATTCAGCAGCAATATTCACAGAGTAAATATCCGAAGGTCTTCACACCTTCAACAGCAATCAAACACAATAATCAGTTTAAAAATACACGTAAGTAAAGATTATTCACAAGCACCGCCGAGCTAATTGCTAGTCAAAACAATTCTCACTACTCGCTGGTTTAATCAAGACTCATCGCCGTACCGGCGAGCATCTTATTTATAGGCGCGATAGAAACTTCCAGAAATATAACTGCTCATGTCATTGAACGTGACACTAGTGGAGGGATCCACTACTTTCTAGACGATTCCAGAGGGTTCCGAACTCACCAACATGGCCGCCAATGACGTCGAAATGGTCGCCAAAGTCACCAAATTGGCTGCCTTGGTCACCAAAAATGATGCCAACTTGACTCTACCACCAATATTTCGCCAAGTTCTCGTTGAATCACCATTATAACGTAAGGGGCGGCGTTGCTTGCGAATAGTACAGTTTTAACATGAAATAAATATAACATAGAGCATAAATGCATTAAACACCCAAATACAAATTATTTACACTATTTACAGAAATTATGTAAAGACTGCACGTCCTTGAGTATGAGGCATCTATTTACAGGCAAACTACTCACATAATAATCACATATAAAGTAACAAATGTATTCCACAGTATATACAATACAAATAAATTCAAAGCACATGAAGAAATTTAAACATAAATTCCAGTATTAAAATATAAAACTAAGGAATTAGGAAAGAGAAATAATTACATTATTTACAAAATAATCAATGACCATGGTCTGAACTTAAGGATCTTATTCATCTTGGCCAAGATAAGGGGCTAGCCTATTGTAATGTATTACCTTCGGTTTTGAGTGTGGTGATTTCTGTATCCGCACCACAACGTCATTCAGTCTTCTTAGGACTGTGTAAGGACCTTCCCAGTTTGTCTGCAGCTTTGGAGAGAGCCCTTTGCGATGTTTCGGATTCCATAACCCCACTTTGTCGCCTTCTGGAAGTCGTGCCCCGGTTCTCTTGCGTCATTGGGTTTTCTCTTCTCGGAACCCAAACCGATTTTTTTCTAACCCGATGTTATTTCCCCCACCCCGTGCCTGGGTTTTCCGCATACTCCTCAGGCGCCAAGGGGCATCTGGTGGTCGTGAAAAAGAAGATCCCAGGCAGACGAAGAGGGGGAATACCCAGTGGTCTCTGAAGGGGGACTCCTGTAGGAAAGCAAAAAAAAAGGGCAACCTTGTCCATCCTTTTGATTACTGGATCCGGGAGAGGCTGTTCAGAATGGTCGTTAAACCTCTCTACCATACCTCAGACTGGGATGCAAAGCTGTTTCCGGGTTTTTGTCGATGGCGGTATTTCACACAGTCTCTTTTTTCCCGATTGGAGTGCGTTGTAGGGCCCCGAATCTGAACCCATTGTTGAACTAAAACCCTCTGCAAAGTTCAGGCCTCTTGGTCGGGGGGGTGGCTCAGGCCCCCTTAGTGAAGTAGTCCATGAAAACCAGGATTTTTGTTGCCATCTGAAGATCCAAGTGGCCGAGGATATCAAAGCTATTCGTTCGGGGCGCCCCCACATTACCCCTGCAGTTTTCCCTTTGGGTCTTTTTCTGGGACCTTTGCTTGGCAAAAGGGTCACATGTGCGACAACACTTTTCCACGTCCTCCACTTTTTTTTGTAAAGCCCCCGAATTTTTTGGGTCTTCAAAAACCAAAATGACCTCCATTTGGACTGCCAAAGGGGTTCCCAAAGGGCCGTTGAAACTCTTGTCTTTGGGGTATCAATTGCCACCTGAATTTTTCCTCGTCAGACTCCCCTTTCGATATAAAACACCATTTCTCAGATGGAAGAGTCCCAAAAAGCCCCGTAAAAACCCCCGTTTTAGGATGGAAAGGGGCGATTCTTGAGCGGGTTTTGTCTGACGACTCTTTGAATTCTATTTGTTTTATCTCAGGATCAGCCCGTTGATCTTTACGGACGCTGTTATCACTCCACGGGTCCAATTCTGATGTCGATGGCGTTGTAACTTGGCGGACTATTTGATCTATTACGCCCGATTTCTTTTCAATACTTGAGCAGTATTTTCTGTTTTCCGGGCAAGGTCTTCTCGAAGGCAAGGTCTTCTCCCCTCTGCTGATCCTTTTAAGTTTCCACACACTTCCTTAGAAGCGATTACATTTGCACGGTGTGGATTTTCCTGATTTACTCGAGGGCAGTTATTTCTTAGGTGCCCTGCTCCACCGCACCCCCAGCACTCGGTGCTGCGATCTTCTTTATTGTTTCGGGAGCAGTTACTTCTGAGATGCCCTGTTTCACCACAGTCCCAGCACGTGATGCTACGTCTCCTTCGGTTCTAATGTTGAGCTACTAAATCTTGAATTTCCTCTTTTAATTTCTTTATCTCCTTCCTCCATGGAGATTCACAAGGTGCATCTGCAGTCACTCTAGCTCCTTGGATGGAATGGTGGTCTATGCAAATAGCTTGAGTGGCGGCCTCAAATTTCAGGGCATATAACAGGGCAGATTTAAGGTCTTGGACATCTGCCATTCTTACAGCCATCTGTATTTCTTCATCCTCCAATCCGTCCACGAAATACTCGAGAGAAATCATATCTCCTTACATTTGTTTGAAAATCTGAGAAGGCTAAGGTGGTGAGCCTCTGTATTTCAAAGGCATACTCTTGCAAACTTTCTTCGGGTTTCTGGTGTCTTGTTTTCATCTGAAGGCGGGCGTAGTCTTTGGAGTATTTATGGCCGAACCGAAGATCCAGAGCATTATAAAGGGAGTTCAAATTCAGCAGCTCTGTGTCGGGAAGAATCTGCAGAACTTCAGCGGCTTCTCCTCTAAGGGATGCTACTAGCTGGCATGCTTTGACCATCCATTGGCTTCAGAAGTTATACAAAATTGAATCTTGTACACCTCCCAGTTGGTTTTTCCGTCATAGGTGTACAGTTTCACTGACACTGGTGAGGCAAATATAGGTACTGCAGCAGCAAGGACAAACTTTCTTTTGTTCTTCGTTTTTCCGCAAGCTAGAAGCTTCTTTTCAAGGTCTTCTACTCGCTGAGACATTTCTTCCATTCTTTCATCAACCTGCTCTTTAACCTTTTCTATTTCTTCCTCCATCTTCTTTTCCATCTTTTCTTCAAATACTCTGATCTCTTCTTCCATTTTGTTGATTTTCTCTTCAATAGTATTCTTGGCCGCTTTTCAAGGCATTGATGCCTTCCAACAGAGCCTTAAGTTGCTCATCCATCGATCTTGTTATTGGTATAAAACCCCACTTCTGACACCAAACTGTTACGTAGATCCGAGGGCTCGAGAATTTTATGCAAAACAATCACGAAGAAAATAAACAGTTCTTCAAGAGCGATGCGAATTTATTAACAAAAATCCAATCCTTTAAATACAGGATTCAGCAGCAATATTCACAGAGTAAATCTCCGAAAGTCTTCACACCTTCAACAGCAATCAAACACAATAATCAGTGTTTAAAAATACACGTAAGTAAAGATTATTCACAAGCACCGTCGAGCTAATCGCTTGTCAAAACAATCCTCACTACTCGCTGGTTTAATCAAGACTCTCCGCCGTACCGGTGAGCATCTTATTTATAGGCGCGATAGAAACTTCCAGAAATATAACTGCTCATGTCATTGAACGTGACACTAGTGGAGAGATCCACTACTTTCCAGACGATTCCAGAGCGTTCCGAACTCGCCAACATGGTCAACAATGACACCAAAATGGTCGCCGAAGTCGCCAAATTGGCCGCTAACTTGGTCGCCCAAAATGATGCCAACTTGGCTCTACCGCCAATATTTCGCCACGTTCTCACTGAATCGCCATTATAACGTAAGGGGCGGCGTTGCTTGCGAATATTACAATTTTAACATGAAATAAATATAACATAGAGTAATATAAATGCATTAAACACCCAAATACAAATTATTTACACTATTTACAGAAATTTTTAACAATATTATATATTATTGGATACCGCCTCTGCGCGTGAATCGTCATTACAGTTCTGAATGCGTGAGCACGTTTTAAATCTTCCTTATGCAATGGCGTATTGTTGTAGTTATGATGAAGAAATGTAATATTTAAGTAATTTAATAGATACATTATTTAACAGATACAGTACAACAGTATTTTCGAATAAAGAAATTCTATTCGAGATTATGATGAGGAAGAATCAAATAATGAAGGGTATAACAGCAAGTATGATTCCTCCACTGAAATCAATTCAGGTTTAGAAGAGGGAGACACAGTTGGAAATAAATGTTTTATATGTATAGACACATAAACATTTGGGAAGAACGTGACTTTAAAGGAAACAACTGGTACCCATCTTATCCACTTTCAGATGAACTTTTGAAAAGAAAAAAAAAAACCTATTGCTGGAACAATAAGAGAAAATAAAAAAGAAATTCCAAAATAAGATATAGACGGTATACAGCTTTTCAATGAAATAACTTCATTCAAAGATATTTTTCCTGGTAAAAGCAACCAACTGAGATATTAGAAATTATAGTGAAAAATGATCTTATTCCCTGTTTTCCCAATTTCCCACTACCATTAAGAATTTTTTTAATCTTACCTGTTTCTGTATATAACTTCCGGTGAAAGAAGCATTAGTAAATTAACCCTCTAAGGGGTCTGCACTTAAAGTCTTGCCATTCTGGAGATGCTTCGAAAATGCACCGCACGTATTTTTTTTTGCCGTCAGGTGGGGTTCTCAAAAGCGGTTGAGCCGTATTTTTAAGAATGTGGCTCGGCCGCTTTTGGGAATCTTGCTTGAAGGCAGAAAAAGCATCTCTGGAATGCCGGGATTTTACGTGCAGACCGCTTGGAGGGTTAAAAATCATTAAAAATTACTTGAGAAATAATATGACTCAAGAAAGGCTTTCAGATTTGGCCATAATCTCAATGAATTCGAAATCTTAGAAAAAATTGATTTAACCGAAACTATTAACAAATTTGCTTCTTAGAAAGCCAGAAAAGTTATTTTATAGTTCAGTAAAATCCGGCGTATAACGTGCCCCTACACATATTCGCCATATAATACGCACACCCTTTTTTACGAAGAAACCTGAAATGCATGGGCGCAATGATTTTATGCTTTGAAGTCCTTTATTCGAGTATTATTCTAAGCTTTAGTAAAAAAATAGTGTACTTCAGAATTACAACCCTTTAAGTTCATAAGGAATGTTATTTCTTTCACAGAAATAGTATTTCGGTATATGTAAAAGTTTGATCTCTTTCTATGCTCACGTTTTTGTATTTTTAAAGCTCTCATTTTTATACCCGGCGTATAACGCTCAACCGTAAATTTCGATCTTATTTTTTGAGTTAAAAGTGCGCGTTATACACCGGATTGTACGGTATAGTTTATTACTTAGTCTTAGAAGAAGGACTGATTTATATACTTTTCGTTTCACGAGATTTGTGCTTTAGTATTTATTTGTATTAGACTGTATTTTTTGAGTAAATTCTGTGTTTTGAATTTATAATTACAAAATGTTTATTTTTATTTTAAAGGTTATATCTTTGTTAGTTTATTATTTTGTTAAAGTATTTTGCCGCTATTATAACTCATTACCTGGCCAAAACATGGAAGTTCTGCACTTCAAATTTTATTTGAGTTATTATTAATGTGTTTTACTTTTAATTCTTATATAAGTAGATGAGTTTTTAACGTCAACGTTAAGTATTAGTCAAAATATGAAAAGTTCTCTAGGGGGTGACACTTTAGATGTTTGCACAAGGGCGGCCGATATCCTAGGATCGGCCCTGTCTGCTGCGCTCTCACCATGTGTTTGTGCAATTCTTTGTTTTTCTCGTTTGCTGATATCCATTCTTTCTCAGTTTGATGTGCAATTACATTCGTTGCCTTGCATGTATGATGACCTAAGTTTGATTTCCCTCAAGGCATTAATTTTATGTAGTGAAGCCAATTGACTGCAGTTAAAAAGAAAAGAAAATTAAAGCAAAAATATATAAAATTTCAAAACAATAAAAGAAAAAAGAAAAATCAGAAACAAAAAGAAAGAGAAAAAATAAAAAAATGCTAATGAAATATTTAACTTCAAACGTGCATCAATCGACACAGTTCAAATCCAACACAATGAGAGGCTGAAGATATTTTCAATCGAACACGCCTGGAAAATTCCAATCTGAACATGGATTTTACAGCAGAAATCTACGACAAAGTGTTGATAATGATGGAGGAATTTTGCAACTCAGAATTCGATTAGCATTAGCTATTTCTATCAAAAAATTTAACAGCCTATCTTTAAAACAGAGTGGCTTATATCTAGACACAGATTGCATCTCACATGGACAACTATTTGTTATTTGGGTACTTAAATATTAGCATCACTGCAGTCAAATTACCACCATGCAAATCACATCATTTTCCATCCAAATCTCATTTCCTTTTTCATAAAAAAAAAAAGTTAGAATCTTTGTTGCTTAGATATTAAGGTGTGATACACGTGGCACCAATTCTGTCACGGGGAAAACTCCTTTTGTATCGGATCTCTACTCTATGAAAGGAATACGCTTACCAAATTTCAAGACTGTACGTCCAATAGTTTAAAAATGGAAATAATTATGCATAACTCCCCTTAAGCACCCTCAACGCCCCTTGGAGGTCGATTTTCGTAAAAATAATTTTGTAGGGAATCTTTACTCTATGAAAGGAATCTGTGTACCAAGCAGGGCCGATCCTAGCAGGTGTGCAGCGCATGCACCGCACGCGGTCGGTCGTAGGCTACCTATAATTCTTTCGATCAAGCAAAATTTTCTGTGAATTTCTCAAAATAAAATTTATAATAAGTTGAATAAATATGCTGAATTTTAAATAGTTATTGAAAAATCAAAATAAGTCCAGTTTTCTTGATAGCATAACATAGTTCGAGAAAAATAAGAATGGATTTCAAATTCTGATTAACATTCCTTCTTATTAGGGGTGTAGCCTACCTTATCAGGGGGCCAGTATCAATGATATAAGCCCCCTAGCTACAGGGGCCCCGGACGTGTGTAATCAAAAATTCATAAAATGTTATTAATGGTCATATTAAAAGTTTTCTAATTTGCATCTTTTATTTACGCTTCACTTCTTGGGTTTTGGTTGGAAAAGATTTGCCATTAATTCTGGCCCCAACGAACCCAAGGGATATGTTAATGAAAAGACGCATGAGCCCTTCACAATCCCCTCCAAGAAGCAAAACGTGATTTATTCGAGGGTCTTAATGGCCCTTAAGAAATTACATGCCTAAATTTTATTTTTCTAAATTTCTCATTTTCCATGCTCTATTTAAATTTTAACTTTGAATAGTCATTTTAACCATTAATTTCCAATATTTGACTTAAACTTTAATTTCCACTATTCATCTTAAGTTTAATTTTTAATATTCCTCCTTAATTTGAACTCTCGACAGCCACAATTAATTTTACTCAGTTAACTAGACCAACATTAACAGTTATGTATTTTAATCACGTTATAGATTCTCCTTTTTACAAACGATATGGGCGGGCCCCATCCGGGCAACGGAACCAGGAAAAAACCATTTATGTCTTAGTTGGAAAAACGAGGACCGCAAGCCCCTTAACTAACTTAATTCTACTTAATGCTCCTTAAAAACTATTACAATCTTCTTTCTGTATACTGCATTTCCATCCAGTCTTGTTTACAATAAAAACTTTGAGAATTGGCTTTTTAATTGGGATTCAGGGTCTGTCACCCTGAAATAAAAACTCTTTAAGTCACTGGAAATAACACATTTTCGCATAACACCACTAAATTTCACAATTTTTATACATTATATATCACCTTTAAATTGCAACTAATTTTCATATATACACCTCATCTGGCTTTTCCAATAAACTTACCCTCAAATCACGCAGCGCCGTTATTGTTATTGTTATTGTTAGTAGACTGTCTACGCCGCGTTTCCCCAAACCAGATGTACATTAATATGAAACAATATAACAATATATATATACACTATAAAATTACAAACATTTTTCAATAAACCATTAAAACAAATAACCAAAGGAATTATCGCATCTCAGCGAAGTCATACATAGAAGTAAACAAATGCATATTTGCAATTGTTTTCTCCATAATTTGAAAAAAAAATTTTACAAGTCAAAAGCTCAAAATATACACTCATTGTAGTGTCAACTTTTGTGTGTGTGCTTGGCGTTATAAATTTTAAATACTCGACCGTGACTTGATTCTCTGCAATAATTCTTTCGACCACTTGTTCGAAAGAATATAAAATGAAACGATACAACCTGGTTTTTATTATTTGTAGTTGGCGTCTCCTACTAGACCTCAAGGGAGATTGATCGGCTGGTATTCGCTCCTCCTTTCCTTTCCTGGCCATTTTGTTGTGGACTACCTCTTCTTCTACTATTCTTGCTGCCTGACCTTGCTTGCTCTTTGATGTAGGGTCTGTAGTGTTTTTCTCCGCTGTTCCTGGCTCGAACTGGTCCTTGTTGCTGTCTTCATCTTAATGGTTGGTCGGGACGCCACTCTTTTTTCTCTTCTCGGTCTGAGGTTGTACCCACTTATACTGGGCAGTACTGTTACTTCTGTTTGGTCTCTTTTACTAAATTTTGATAAGTCATTGGTATAATTGGCGACAATGCTTTTTTTAGTATGAACCCTTCTTTTTCCTCTCTGGCCCCCAGACCCAGATTAAAGGATTGTTTATACCCATTTTCCCGTTCTTTTTCTTTTTAATTTTTCACTGTTTTCAAAAAAGGTGAAAACCTCGCCCATGGCCTTACCGTGTTTCTCACCTGATTTATCTTAAAACTTACCCCTTTTCCTCTAACCCCGTTTTTGCCTGACCCCTTTTTTTCCTACCGTACCGATCATTTGAACCCGTTGTACGTTTTAAAAAACTACCGATTCATGGGAACTATTGTATCCGAACTCCGTTTTTATCTCCATTCGTCAATTTCCTATGACGATATATTCTACTTGATCGACATTGACCGTTAACCTTTTTCCCGACCTCCAATTACTATATTTTTTTTTTACTTCTAACACCTTATAGGGCCCTTTCGTTTTTTTGGGTTTAAATTTAGCTACTACTTTTTTTTTGCTGAACTTAAAGGATGCGTTTTATCAAGACCCATATTCACCCCAATTTTTTATTATAATACTTTTCCCATTTTTTTTTATGTTAGCCTTTGTGTTTTGCTGCTTCATCAAACAACCTCAATATCTCCTAAGCAAACTAGTTCCGTCCGATACCATCACTAATTTCAAAATGGGTAATCAACTTTCGACCTAAAAAAAAAATTTCAGGGGTTTTTTTCCCCTCGTTTCATTCACGCGCACGAATAGCATAAGCAAACCCACAAAAAAAATGGTCCCATTTTAAATTTTATCATTTACATAATTTGCAATCATTTGCAAAAAAATCACGACAAGAGTTCGGGTTTTATTTGCCGGGTCTATAACCGTCTTACATGCCTTATGCCAATTTTAATTTGCAAAAAAACGGGTATAAATTGGGGGCCATTATCCTTATTAATTTTATGGGGCCCAAAAAGCGATATAAAATTATCAAAAAATATCCCCTATTACGAGCGGAGGCCTTTTTTGGGGATGATTTCAGCCCGATTTTGAAATTATCAGTAATACTAATAATTCGGTTGCCCACCTCGATGCAGGATACGGACCCCAACATAACTATCTCATTTGGATAATTTGATATAAACGAAAAGACCACTGGTAACGCGTTTTTATAATTATTAACTTGGCACATGTGGCATTTCCCGTAGTTTTTTATTTCCCGTACATTTCCCAATTAGTGCCATTCTTTGTGACAAACGCAGTCTTAACTATTTCACTGGGGTTTACTGCCAGTTGAAGTACCCTGATCTGAGGTCAATTGCCGACATAATTGTCGAATGGGGTATATTCATTATTAATTTATCTATTAAGGGTAAGGAATAACGGGGATATTTTGTAATAGAATTAAGTTTCCGATAGTCGACCGCAAATCTATATGCTTCCGGATTATCCAGTGGTAACCCATTATTTTTTCTACATAACACTGTGATATGGTCGCTCTATGGTGACCATATCTTTGATTGTCAGCATGAATTAGAGGTGTAGGATTTTCAAAATGATCAGACGATTTAAAATTCTTAATATGACTTTATTAAGAATATAACTTAAATTTCTAATGATTTAGATAAATTTTAATAAGAGAGAATCTAATAAACCAAACACACAGCGATAGTTAAACCGAATCACGTAATTTAGACCACTTTATCTAAATAATTATATTATCCGCTTACTCTCAATTCTGATAATGTTACAAGTTCTAATATCAAATAATCAGCCCTACCTTAATCCAAAATAAGATTCTATCACGGTACTGAGACTTCTGGGCGCGCGTGCAATGGTATGCACCTTGTATCAATGGCTGAATATCTCGGTAACTTTATGATAGGCCGTCAATTCACACTCGTATCTCTTCCAAACATAACTTTCCCTAAATTGCCATACTGCTGACTGAAACTTCTGTTATTTTAAAAGCTATCTTATTAGCATTTCATAATCGTATTTTACTTCTTGGATTTTGGTTGGAAAAGATTTGCCATTAATCTTGGCCGTCAAAGGACCCAGAGGTTATGTTACAGAAAAGACGCGTGAGCCCGTCACAACACAACTGGTAATGCGTACGGGGATTGAATCGGAATTATGGTACCTTCAGACAACATTTTCTCTACATGATAACAGAGTATCGCTTGTTTCACCCTATCATAACGGTACGGCCTAGAAACAATAGGTGGCTTATCTCCCTTGTCAATTTCATGATATAAAACATGTGTAAGCCCTGGTTTGTCTGAAAATAATCCCTTAAAACTATTAAACAAATCCTGTAACTCCTGCTTTTGTTTTTCCTCCAACTTTGTCTTAGAAAGATCTATTTCTACATTTCCTTCCTCAAAGGTTTTAACCACCGTATCTATTTGTGAACGAGAATCGCCAACGATTTTCGATCAAAATCCAAAATAATCTTTTATCCACTTATGAAATCCACCCAGGGAATACATGGGTATTCTAAATCTGCAAACACATGAAACAACCAAGGCTTTTCAAACTCCCTAATTCGAACATTCAATTTCACAATTCCTACATTTTGACATTTAGCTCCCTGTGCCGTGATCATCTGAGCAAACGATTTTTTTACTTGCTTATAAAAAAAATATTTTCTGTACATCTCCGATATAAATGACTTCTCCGCTCCAGTGTCCCATAAAGCTTTCGTAAATGTTTCATTTAACAAAATCGGAACATATGGGAGTTCCACTGGAGACATACACATTGCTGAAAGTTTAATCGGTACATCATCTGCCGATTGAGTCTGATCACTTTGAACATCTCTAACTTTCAAAACATTCAATCGTCCCCTTTGCCTCCTATCGCCTTGACTAAAATTCTCCCTCGCACTCTATTTCTTCGGTCCCCTCTAGTAAAATCGTCTTTTTGACCCCCATTTCTAAGTTGGTATCCCCTATCGTTAAATCTTCGATCACCCTTTCGGGAAATTATTCCTGCACCCAACCACTGATTTCCTTTGACGGCCATTCTGTAGTTACCCCTATAATCATTTCTGTCTTTTTACCGGTCTACGCACAACTTCCGAATTCTCCAATTTCGACTATCACCAGCATTAGACATTTTACGCTCATTCCAACCCTCGTCTTTCCACATTATCACTTTTCCCCGAACCCCGCATTATTTTTCAAGAATATCTTCTTAAACTTGATAAAACCTCCAAAAGGACCTGTTTTGAGGATTTCGAACCTCCAATAATCCTGGGCTTGTGGTTCGAGTCTAACGAAAATATGATCCCCCAAGTTTGCCTGCGAATCCCCAGTTCTAGTTTGGATTCAATTTAATAAATCGTAAGTAAAACCGTTGGTTCCTGGTCCCTTCTCTGCTGGGTCACGTAAAAAATTAATCTCTAAATCTTTCTTGTTTCGATCCCGGAATGCTTTTGACAAAGCTGCTTTTTAAATGCGCAAAGTCCGTGCGGTCCCGCACAAAGTTGATCCGAATATCTGATATCAATCTTGGTCCCTCCCCAGGAGATGACCTTTTAAATAAGCACATGATAAATCACTGGGTATTTCAAAATCTTATTTGATTGTCGATACCCCCCTAAAAATTTTGTACATTCTCGACCCGAAAAATACACTTTGGTAAAACATTAAACCTGTTCGAGGTTCTACCCCCGGGGCATATAAATTAAATTTTGTTGGGCTATGTGATAAACACCCCCGGGCCTTCTTTGATTATCAGCGTGATCTAGAGGTGTAGAATTAACGAAAGAACTAGAAGATTCCATAATCTTAATTCGGCTTTATTAAGATTTTAGAACTTAAACCTCTAGCAGATTAGATAATAATAATATATGTGAGAGAATCTACAATAACAAAACACACATTATATGTAATACCAAATTAGTTTAACCGGACCACTATCAATAACTAACACGCCTAAACTCAGTTCCAATAATATCTCAGATCCTAATATTAAATAGTCAATCCTACCTTAGCTTCGATCACCGATCCAATCTTAATGGAAGTTGCGTATTTACTCAAGTGCAGTGGTATGCACCTTGACCTAATGACTCTATCACCGGAATAACTTCTCTTGGCTATCACTTCACAATTGTATCACGCTCTATCATAACATTCCCCAAATTGCCACCCCGCTTACTCTAACTTCTGATATTTAAAAGCTTTCTAATTTACCTCTTTTATTTACGCTTCACTTCTTGGGTTTTGGTTGGAAAAGAGTTGCCATTAATTCTGGCCCCAAAGAACCCAAAGGATATGTTAATGAAAAGACGCGTGAGCCCGTTACAAGGTACCCTACACATATTCGCCGTACAACACACACACCTTTTTTTGTGAAGAAACCTGAAATGCATGTGCGCAATAATCTTGTGTTTTGAAGTCTTTTATTCGAATATTATTCCAAGCTTAAGTAAAAATAGTGTACTTTCAGAATTGTAACCCTTTAAGTTCATAAGGCATGTTATTTCTTTCACAGAAACAGTATCTCGATATATGTAAAAGTTTGATCTTTTTCTATGTTTTTTTTTTTTGTATTTTTAAAGCTCTTATTTTTATACCCAGCGTATAACGCGCAATCGTAAATTTCGATCTTATTTTTGAGTTAAAAGTGCGCGTTATACACCGGATTTTACGGTATAGTTTATTACTTAGTCTTAGAAGAAGGACTGATTTATATACTTTTCGTTTTACGAGATTTGTGCCTTTGTATTTATTTTAATTAGATTGTATTTTTTGAGTAAATTCTGTTGTTTTGCATTTATAATTATAAAATGTTTATTTTTATTTTAAAGGTTATATTTTTGTTAGAGAGAGAGTTTATTATTTTGTTAAAGCATTTTGTCACTATTATAACTCATTACCTGGCCAAAAAGGAAGTTCTTGCACTTCAAATTTTATTTTAATGTGTTTTACTTTTTATTCCTATATAAGTAGATGAGTTTTTAACGTCAACGTTAAGTTTTAGTCAAAATATGAAAAGTTCTCTAGGGAAGCGGCGCATTAGGTGTTTGCACGAGGGCGGCCGATACCCTAGGATGGGCCCTGGTACCAAGTTTCAAGATTGTACATCTAATAGTTTAATAATGGAACTAATTATGTATAACGCCCTTTAAACCCCCGTTACGCTCTTTGGTGGTTCATCTTTGCCCGCTTCACTGGGTATTTCACGATGTATAAATATATACCGTTTACATATATATAAATTATTCATATCTAGCATTAAGAATTCGATTCCATTGAAAAATATATTTATAGCTGTAACTCTCGCCTCTTGATATAAAAATGACAGAAATTATAATTTCTAATTTCTATCAATATCTAAAATAGAAGAAGAAAGATTTTTTTTTGAGCTCACTTAACCCAATAATCAAGTGGATTTCCGCCATAGCAACTTTCAGTGGATCTCTACTCCATAAAATAAACTTGCGTGCTAAATTTTAAGTCTAAATCTAATAGAGCAAAAACGGAATTTTTATCATCAATGCGCCCCGTAACCACCCCATTGAGAGTGTTCTTAGCGGATTTCAATACAACAAAAAAAAAAAAAAGCATGCAAACCAAATTTTATTATTACAGTCCTAGCAGTTCGAAAATGGGATCAATACGCCCCAATAACCCCCCCCTCCCCGCTTCCCCCTGGAGTTGATTTCCGAAAAAATCTATTCTTAGTGGAACTCTATTCAACTCAAGAAACGTGCTCAACAAATTTCAAGTAAATGGGTTAAGTTCAAAAACAGGAATTTTTCTATAACTCTCCTTAACCTCTCGCAACCCCACTCCTTTGGGGAAGGGGGGCTCGGTTTCCGCAAAACTCTTTGTTCTAGGAATTCTATTCCACGAAAGGAATATACCTTTTAATTTTCAGGCAGGTGGGTCTAATAGTTGAAAACCGGAAATATTTATCTATTACGCCCCTTAATCCCCCTCAGGGCCCCTTGGGGGTCAATTTTCCCCAAACCTATTTTGTAGCGGATCTCTACTCCATGAAAGGAATCTGCTTATCAAATTTCAAGATTGTACGTGTAATAGTTTAAAAATGGAAATAATTATCTATAACACCACTTAAGCCCCCGTGACGCCACTTAAGAAGCGACTTTCACAAAACCCATCTTATAGCGGATTTCTACTCAATGAATGGAATCTGCTTACTCAAGAACTTACGCCTAATATTTTAAAAAAGGAGGTAATTACCTATAACGGTTCTTAAGGTATCCGACTACGTTCGGAACCGTGATTTTGCAAAAGCGTGTAAATGGATAATATTTATGATATTTAGTCACTTAGATTAGAATACATGTATAAAATTGTTTTAAGGACTGACAAAAAAAATTTATTTAAATAAATATTTTGGCAAAAATAACTTAGAATAACCTTTTTCCAAATGTTCTCTTGTAAAAAATGCTTCTATTGATTAATATTTTGCCTGTATTCAGCTCAGACCTCTGTACAGAGGCTCAACTAGAATTTTTGAAATGCATAACTCGGAAGTCGGTTTATCCATGTTTTACGAAAACAGAAGGGAGAAATTTTAAGAAAATACACCAATAATTATTTCAAAATGGTTGTAACTCTGGGAAAAAAATGTGAATTTTTTAAAATCATAGTTGAGCCTCTGTACAGAGTCTGAGCTATATACAGACAAAATATTAATACAATAGAAGCATTTTTACAAAAGGAGAACATTTGGAAAAAAAAGGGTTTTTCTAAGTTAATTTTTGAAAAAATATTGTATTTAAATATTTTTTTTTATCATAATGTCCTTAAAACAATTTTATACATGCATTCTAATCTAAGTGACACTAAATGAAAAGTATACATTTATGCGTTTTTTTAAAATCATGGTTCCGAACGTAGTCGGATACCTTAATTCCTAGGGTCTAATTCCTAAGGTCCATTATTATCTTTTTGAAAGTGTTCATCAGGGTTTTGTATGTTCCCATGCAAACAAAATTTCTAAAAGTTTCAAAATTCAAAAGTTTTTCAAAACTGGACAAATGATTTCTAAATCAGATAAAATAAAACTATTTTTGTGTTTTACATGAAATTTGTGTATTTTTATGGATATAACAAGCTTCGCGCGTGCAATGACAAAGGGCATCACATTTGAGCTATCTTTATGTACCTTTTATTAAGAAACTTTTGAATGTTAACGCTTAAAAACTTTTCTGGATAATAAATAGACATTTATATTTATATTGAAGTTAGATTTTTCAAATATATTTTTTAGTTTTTTTCAAAAACAAACTTTTACTGAGAATCACTATGAATTTAATCAAAATTGTCACTTTTTGTCACGACATGTACTCTTTAGCGAAATGTTTTTGTGATATTTCAAAAATTTCACTTCAGTATGTACATGTGTACATAAGAAATATATAATGTGAACTTGCAGTATATTCATACCATAAATTTAGAAAATTTTTATTTCTGTAACACCATTTTAAAAATATAATTTTTAGGAAACAGTAATTTTTGCATGTAATCTTAACTCATAAAAAATAATGCCTTATTTTTGCTTAATTGTTTAACTATTATCTCCTTTCTTTATTTTTAGTCTTTTTTCTTTTCTTTTCTTTGGATTGTGCAGAAAATGCGCATATTGTTTTCATTAGACTTTCCAGTTCGAGACATTTCATCGCATTTACATCTTATTCACCAGATTCTATTCCCTGTTTTTTATGTATTTTTTTAATTTTGATGTATTACCACTATTAGAAGAACACCGCATCATAAACATGAATTAAAATACTTTAACATATGTTTTTTCTTCAAAGAAAAAACAAACTCACATTCAAATCGTTAATTTACCTTTCTTTTGCTCACGAGTTCTTTACGTTATTATTGTTCATTCATCATTAATATACCCAAATGCTTTTATTAAATTCTATGAAATGCACGCAAACTTCGCTCTAAAAGATTTGGCAGTAATACTTACTGTTACACTACTGTAAATTGCGTATGAATAAATAAAACTATTTGAGGCTTTGAAAATGCTTCCCAGGCTTAAAAGGTCGGTGTTTACTTTTTTATCTGTCAAAGTGGGCGTGGGATGTTAGCTGATTATTTTTTAAAAGTCATTTTGACGGTACTTCTAATTCATAAAATAGCAAATATGCTATATCACTGGAAAGTTCATGAACTGGAGATTTCAGTAATATCAAAATCTAAAAATCGATAAATTCTGAAGATTTTTAAACTACTGATTTCTCTTAACACAGTGCTTCTCAAACTTGAATGTTTGTGACCCAATTTTCAGTCATAACTTTCATCGTGCCCCCCTAATTTTACAATTAAGAATTGAATGCAACAATAATGTACTTCAACGCTTAAAACTACAATGCGACTTTAATTATAAACTGCATAAGCTATCAAAATAAGTATTGTTGTTGTTGTTGTGTTGTGTCCTTCTCGCAGGAAAAAGAATAAAAGTGTTGCCAGAGCTTGACTTCTTTACGATAGATGGCGACACCACCTATCTCCACCTCCATAATTTAGGCATGGAACTGGAGGGGAAGGAAATCTTCTCCAGACCCCTGCCCTCGTTGTCTCTGCTGCGACCCTCCACAAGACTTTCGAACCCATTGATTAACTGAGTGTGTACTCGGAGGGTATTTGGTGGTATCGCGCATCGAACCCAGCCCTTTCGGTTAGAAGTCCGACGCTCTAAACACTAGGCTACCCACGGCTCCAAAATATGTATTATATTTTGTATATGACAAGCCGATGGAAGTCGCTAAACTTATTCTTAATTTAGTATTGATAATTTACTATCAAATACTTTTTGCCGTACTGATACATTTATAACTATCTTATATCAATATGAATATGTACTTTATTTTTATTATGTCAGAATTAATTTTGTTTTGCTCGCTTTCAGTAAATTGATAATTATTTTAAATCTTTTATTCACGACTTTTCGATATGCTCGTACCCCCCCACTCGTACGTAGGGTTATCACGCGCCCCTAGGGAGGCGCCCCACAGTTTGAGAAACGCTGCCTTAACAAGCGAGCTAGTAAGTGAATTCATACTATTACAAAAATCGAAATGTTTATTCGTAAAGATCTGGATATCTTCATTTCCCTTCACGAGTGACGAGGGATATTGCAGGGCCACCAAAAGGGTTAATTCTATCAATTAAAGTGTTGATTGTTCCATTGCATTCATTTGATTCTTTTGATGTCAAAAAATAAATAAACAACATTTAATTTAAGAGTACAGAAACGTTGCTATTGTTCCGCCAAAGATATTATTTTCACTTCAACGAGTGTCTAGTTGAAGTACAGATTAACGAGTGTCTAGTAGGTAATGTGCAAATTATCTAGGTAATTCGCAGATTACCCAGTTAATTTGACAAATGAAATAATTTTTCGCGCTTTTATGGATCAATCTAGTTCATGTACAGATTACCTAGCTCATCTGCAGATTAACTGATTTCTGAAATTTAGCGGTATCATGTATTTCTCAATCTTAATTCTCAAGTCTTAGAAATATTTTTTAAACAAATAATATAAATAAAAAATTTTAAGTCAATTCCTACTTATATCAAAAAAGAAATTTTTTATTTTAGCTACTTTTTATTAAATAGTTACAATTAATATAAATATGTATATACATATGACAGAATCACTACATTAAATGGTAATTAATTTCTATTAATTATCATTTAAGTATCGTATTGTCATCTAAAACAATCGTGTCTATAAAATTTCAGTTCAACTGAATGCTTTAAAACGTGAGTAAAAACCTTTTCAAGTTTTGACACAAGTTGCTAAAAGGGTCGCTAAGTCGCCAAAAATGATGCCAACGTGACTATATTTGTAATTCTTTGAATAATTAGTTTTAATCGATTAATTTTTATTAATTATAATTAAATTATTGTATTGTCATCCAAAGTAATCATGTATATAAAATTTCCGCTCAATTGAGCGCTTTAAAATGTATTTTATTAAATATTGAAAATTCTACCAAGATGAAAATAAATATATAGAGAGCGTGAGCTAATAGTAGGAATTGAAAAAATGTTTCGATTAAATTATGTGAAAAAATAAGAACGTTAACATGCTAACTTGAAATAAATTTAGAGTTTAATAAAATTTTTTCATTCAAAAGATTAATTGAATTTCCAATAAACGCTTAATTGATCAGTTTACCAGTTTATGTTTAATCAGGTGATAAAGATAAAGTTTTGTTTTGGAATCCGATATCGTAATGTTTCTTCATTTCTGTTGTTAAAACACTAGCTAGTCGTAACATAAGTTCTGATAGAGTTATAAAAGAGTTAAAATAAAAACAAATTTATAATCAGTTTTAAAACTAAATCTTGTTAATGTTTTATTTTACCTTTACATTTAACATATTGCATCTTTTATACAAAATAATCCCCTTTTGACTTCGCACGGGCTCTAAGTTTCTTTGCCAATCATCTAGTATTGAGGCAGGCCTTACCTGCATAGAAATTTCCTTTGCTGATATACTTAAGGAACATCTTTAACATGGAAAGCTAAAATCTTATTTTTTTGACAATTTGAGATTTTTACATTTTCAAATTGTATAGATTTTAACCTTTCTAAAAATACCCTACTTTAACCTATATGGCAATTAGAAGCTCTTAAAACCTATTTTTAAATAATCGTTGAAACTGGGCCACACCCATTTGAATGGCGAAAAATGTAAACAAAGTTTTTGTTTTTGCTTAAAAGTTTAACGTCTGATATAAACCAAAACATGTATCTTTCATTGTAAATTGAGCCTTTTATTTTTTTTATTTAATAGCCGATATTAGAAGCTTCACTGTATAAATTAAGATCAATTTATATCGCAAATTGTAAATTTTGATGTTCGATGTACCTTTTCTGAGAAACTACTGTTCACAGCTATGTAATTTTTTATGATATATTTATAATGGTGGCTAATATATACTGAAATGAGCCTTTTATAAAAAAAACTCAAAAATTTATTTTTTACAAATTTTTAATGTGAAAAATGGGTCAAATTTCGCAAAGTTTGATAAAATATTTCATAAATTATTGAAAAATTTAAAATTAGCTAAAAGCTCATTTCAGTATAATGAGAAAGGTGTACTTTAATTGTATGAAAAATTTCAAGCATGTACATTAACAGATTGAGAAAAGGTACATCGAAAACAGCCAATTTAACATTGTCAGTATATATATAGAGAGAGAGGTTTCCAACTCCCCTTAAGACTGTTCCAATTGGGATGCCGTTTTTGGCACACCTTATGGTGTTAACTATTGCTCCATGATTGAAATATATTATAAATGAGATAATTTACATACATTTCAGAAGGTGAAAATATTCAACGTCTTTATTTCGCTCAATCCATTGTTCTTATTTTATTTCTCAAGCTTGTTCTACCGTTGCTTAGGCAACTCATTGAATCCATCATCTGATATTATCATTGCCGGATACTACAAGATGAAAGACTACTAATCTGAACTTAAAATTACGGAGATAAATTTTTTCTCTGACAAATAGAACTAAATACACTACTCCCAACCAGATTCTCGTTGAAAGAAAAATAACATTCCAAGCTCATCTGCCTTCCTTCATCTATCAACACCTGTTACTACAGGTCTTCATTCTACTGTAGTAATCTTCAATCTTTTTCAACTCACGGAAACCTTAGAACTATAAAGTGTTTGGGGGGAATTCCAAGATGAAAAAGTTTTTCAATCTTTTATTGGATTATAATAAAAGTTAAAAAAAGTTTTACAAAATAAAGTTATGTATATACACCACTTTTACTCGAATCTAAGCCGCACTTTTTTTTCCAGGGTTAATGCTGCAGAAAATCGGGTACGGCTTGGAATCGAAGGAAAAAAATTCATTTTATGAGGCAATTAGAGCAATTACAGGTTCATGTATGTGTTTAAAAGTTTATAATATACTGGTATTATAATTATTCACTTTTTATTAGTTCTCATTTGAAATTGATTTTAAATTCGTAAAATACGATATCGATAAACCATTTCCCACTCTTTTTTATTTTTCACAAAAACTTGTTGAGAATTTGGGATGCGGCTTAGAATCGATGGCGACTTAGATTCGAATAAATACGATATACAGTTTTCAGTTTTAATTATTGGGATGAGCTTCAGATACTTGTGCTTATACAAACTTCATAGAGAACGTGAAACCATTTTGCATACACATTTATAATTTTCTTTTCGATTTTTTATTGTCACTCGTGGAACCCATGGTTATGTCTCGGGAGCCCCAGGGTTCTGTGGAATACAGTTTGAAGATCACTGTGTTTACTTGTTCTACTGTGTTTAAGGTATCCGACTACGTTCGGAACCGTGATTCTAAAAAAGCGCATAAATGGATAATTTTCATGATATTTAGTGTCACTTAGATTAGAACACATGTATAAAATTGTTTTAAGGACAGTTTGACAAAAAAAGTTATTTAAATTCTATACTTCGGCAAAAAATTAACTCAGAGAATAACCTTTTTTTTCAAAATGTTCTCCTTTTGTGAAAAATGCTTCTATTATGATAATATTTTGCCTGTATATAGCTCAGACCTCTGTTCAGAGGCTCAACTATAATTTTTGAAAAATTCACATTATTTTCAGAGTTACAACCAATTAAAATAATTATCAGCGTTTTTTTCTTAAAATTTTCCCCCTCTGACGTCGTGAAACATGAATAAACCCACTTCTAAGTTATATATTTCAAAAATTCTAGTTGAGCCTCTGTACAGAGGTCTAAACTATATACAGGCGAAATATTTTTATAATAGAAGCATTTTTCACAAAAGGAAAATATTTTGAAAATGGGCCATTCTATGTTCATTTTTTGTCAAAATTTTGTAGTTAAATAATTTTTTAATGTAATACTATTCTTAAAACAATTTTATATACATTTTCTAATCTAAGTGACACTAAATACCCGATTTTGTAAAATCACAGTTCCGAACGTAGTCGGATACCTTAAGCTTTGACAGAGTTAAAAAACACGCATGAAGGATTTTCAAAATATCGCAGACGGTCACCAACGACGAAATTTAAAATCACTTCTGCATTTCAGTCACAGTAGATGATCTCAAATTTTTGCATCAGAGCTTATGGACGAACACTTTTGACCGTATTATGTTAGTGGCTATTTCTAGTGTGCGTAGTTATTTCTAGTGTTCGAATCTTATTGTAAGGTCTGGTTCGAGTCACAATTTCTTGAATGCGGTGCCCTTGGAGTTTCATATTCCTACTATATAGGGTTCACACTACAAACTGTACTTTTTGTTTTCAGAATATGTGTCTAACGATTGTTATGATGCCAATAAACTAAATTTAAGAGTGTAACGGGTCTATCCGCGAGCCTTCAACTAAACCTCTTGGGGTAAATTTATTTCTTTTTAACTGTAAGCTCTATTGAAAACTTTCTCCCGAAGAAGAAGACTCGAATTATGCAAATGAGTTGTTATATTTAAGCGTGGACATTTAGGTACGTGACGTTAGTCAACGAGTAATCTCTGGATGGTCAATTGATGATAATTGGTGAATAAGTTATAAGATTGAGTTTAATGATTACCACCAGAGGTCGTGCAACAAATAAGAGAATTACGGTAAATTATACCGTAGAAGTCCAAAGGTTCCAGGAGTAAGTGAAGTAGATTATACTCATATATTAAGCATCTTTTAGCCGTGTGATTGCTCTTTTTGATTAGTAGCGCTGTGCATTCCCTACCGTCAGTTGTTTGATTTAAGTTAGTGAAATAATAAATTGGAATTTGAATTAGTTATGGCAGATCTTTACTCGAGCCCCCATACACCAACATCCTCACTTAGATTGTAACAAGAGGAATTTTGAAACCTTTAAATCGAATTTTTAAAAAATAGCCGACCACCATTCTTCATCACGATTAATAAAAAAGGGGGTTTAATCATAGGCAAAATAATTTGCAGTTTTTACAAATATAAAGAGCTTTAAAAAATAGAAAACAAGCGCAATAAATTTTTACGCCTATAAATTTATTTATCACTGTGTATAAACTATGAGTAATATCTTATGGCTGATGTAAATGAAAATAAAATCAGACACAATTTGATGAAAGACAACAAACTCAATTGTTTCACAAAGTATTTTTATAAAACTTCTAAAGACAACAATTTTGGTTTGAGTGGTCCAGCCATTGTTTCGCACGTCAAAACATATCACAAAATATTGAACTATGATACATATAAATATACAGTACGTATGCTCACAAAACAATATAAATAAAATATCGGCATAATACAGAAAAAAATAATTTTATACTTACATATATCAAACGACACATTTATTTTTATATATATTGTAGTGCACCTTTATGTACCAATATTATATTTCTTTTGTTTAGTGAAAAGAAGAAATTTCTATAGAACCGGGCTATTATTTACCAAATGGGTACTTATGCACTTACCCCATACCACAGTGATTTATTACTAAAGATTGATTGAATGGCAGATATTGAAAATTTATAGTATATTAGATATTAATTTGCAAAAAGATTAACTACACATATGAATTACGAAAGATTAACTGCATACAAGATATTAAACGCCAAAAATTTTACTTCTTATGGTAACCAACCAACTTAAAGATAATTACTAAAATGAATGTTTAAATTCACCAAGAATCGCGCCAATGTCACGGGATCAATACATAAGTACCAATGTAAGTTTTAATTCAGATAAAAAATGAGAAGCGCTTATATTAATGGTACTTTTCGTTTCGCCGGAGTAAACAATTAAGTCGCCAAAAATGATACAACCGACGCCTAACGGAATATTCCATCTGGTAACCTTTTTCAACCACATTTTCAAAATAAATCGCGATCTTTTTTAATCAGTAACGTCTTTTTCGAAATACATCAAAAATAGATGAAAAACCAAAATGAGATTTATAACATTTTTTATGTGTATATTGTTTGTTGTCGTCAATAAAGACTGCAGGGCGAGATTTGTGCCGGCGAAACGGAAAAATACCAAATTAATTTTTGTTGTAATAAAACAACATACAAAAGCCCATTTACTGAATGAAGTAGTATTTCGGTCCACGATTGAAATACTTCATATTATTGACAATTTTAACAATGATAACTTTGCTGATACATTTATTCTGAATTTATACTTTTAAAACATATAAAAAAAGAATATAAGAAGTCAACATAATGAAACGATGAAATAAGAATCGTTAAGTACATTAAAGATAGTACAACAAAGGAAGACATCGCATAAAATTTTACTTTACCTTTACAGCAGTTTTTACATCAATTATAAGACAACATTTCACAGACATTCATGGCTAGCAATAGAATAAGAACATTCAGTTTTGAAACAGGATAGTTGTGATTTGCTATGACGAGTGACAGGCAGTTCGGTGATGATCAAAATAATGGTTGAAAGCAGTTGAAATGTAGAAAAATAATTTAAAAAGTAATAAAAAGGCTTGCGGATTAACAGAATGAAAGACGGTAAGAAACGCCCTTTTGTATTGAAACCAGTTAAAGAAAATTATACATTTGTTATTACACACATAAATATAGTACAACTTTTTTAAGCATAGATATCGATGAGACCCGACCGCCAACCTTCTTACCAAATATGGTGCCAAGAGAAGGGCGCTTATCATTTTGTTATGGAAAATCGAGATTTTTCCCCACGCT
>BMAV01018701.1:0-14045 GCA_019973955.1 Trichonephila inaurata madagascariensis | reverse complement strand
ATTGATTTCACAGCCCTCGCTGCGCTACTACCGTTATCACAAATCTTGTTCTTTTGTATAAAAATATGCCTGCAGAACTTCCACACGACACATATACGTTTGTGATCCATTCACATATATTCAAGATAAAAATAGTTGCCATGACTTATGCCATAACCCTTGTATATAAATAAATAAATAAATATATACAGAGAGAGAATGAACTAATAGTAGGAATTAAAAAGCATGATTTGTCTGCATTGTTGTAACAAGGCATACCCGGTTCGGCTAGTTTGGCTGGAAAACCTATCTTTGACGACAACTTTTGTCATTGTTTTAGCAGTTGCATTGTTACAACAATGGAAACGAATATAAGTTGGTGTCGAAAACCGGTAATTAATTTAATTAATTAACTGGTAATTAATGAATTAATATTTGAAAAACTATTAACATCAAGTATCATCCACTACAAGTTAAAAAAATTTATTTGAACTTGATTAGATGAATAGAAAGTATTTTACTAACGATTGAAAACTTGAACAAGATATATAAATAAATAAATATAGGGAGAGATGAGCTAATAGTAGGAATTAAAAAAAAAAAAAAAAAAGAAATTTATATAAGGCTTATATATATCCACACTTAAGACGATAGATGGCGCCTTGATATTTTCCAGAATGCAAATGTTTTAACTTAGGCTGCTAAGATAATTAAGACACAAACACAAAAAATTGATTGATCCAACTGCATGCATATTTCTCTCTTAAAAATAAGAAGACAAGGAAGTGATGTTGTAATATTACTAAATATTTTTTAAACAATAAAATTATTATTTACATTTATTGGTATAATTTTACATACTTACAGTTATATCGGAATAGTTACGCATACTTAAGACAGATGGCGCCGTGATATATATATTTTTTATCCGAATAACAAACTTTTCATTTTAGATTCTATTTTTATAGTAATTATATTTAAATTTCGAAGAATAATCGCTCATACCAAAATTACGTAGCTCCTACTGAGGATAGATGGCGTACTATGAAAAAGATTTGAAATACAGAGAAATTTAAAACCGTAAGATTAATAAACTTTTCGATTTTGAAATGTATTTTTTGAATGAATGTATTTATAAATAGGTGTTTTTAATTTTAATTAAATGTTATATATTTTGAGGAATTAATTACTTATGTGAATTAAAATTACTCGTTGTTTTGTTTAAGTGAGAAATATGTGAATTTGATGAATTTCAAATTTCTTCGAAGATTAGCACTTAAATATAATCATATTTTTGTGTTAACTATATGTCTTCACTGGGAAAAGCAAATTAACAAACATAATTAAAAATTATTAAAAAAACATTTATTAAAGCTAGAAATGAAAAATTTTAGCCAGATCATCTAATTGCATTGAATTAAATATATTTTGCTCCAGTCAAAGAGTAATTTTATAAGCATAATAGTGATTACATAAAAAGCTTATTAACACAGCCGAGTTACACTTTTACAAATTCCAAATAAAATCTAATCTTTATAACTAATAAAAAAACTATTTTTAGAATCCTATTCTCTGAATAAAATTCGATTATTTTTGTAAGAAACTATTATTATTATTATTTATTAAATAACTTGTGCAAATTAAAATTTTTGAAGTCGGTTTATTTTTTTTTACGTTTGATGCAGTAGTATCCTTGATCGCTCAAAAATATTAATAAATTTCAATTGAAAATCAAAAAGATTTAAAATATTACTTCATTCAAAGAACTTTAATGATGACTCTGGGATGGGATCATATATTGGAGGAAAAGAGAGAAAAATAAACAAAATAATTTCGATAAAAAAGATATAAGAATTTGTTCTAAAATCAAGAAGTTTGATTCATGTACTTTCAAACACCATCTTACATAGAGACGAATATTGTTAAATCTGTCCGTGCTCAGTCTTCACAAAAACGTGATGTGGTTGTTGAGATGAGAGAGATATGCCATTTCAGGTGTTTTTTTCTTTCTCAATAGAGCTGTAAATTGGTATTTTTACTATTGCAGACCTAGTGCATTCCCCAGGAGTTGCTATTACTTTTTAGTGAGGCACCATATAGGCGATACCAATTGCAGCAAGCAATTTTGACATCCAGTTTTCCCCCCAAAGGGAGGCATCTGAGTTCTGACGATGCGAACTTGTTCTGAGAATTTTAATTTTGCCGAGAGTATACAATCCAAACAGGCACTCAAGGGATCGTTTGCATGCCGCATAATCATACGACATGGACGCTGTTGATTTTCTGCATCACGAAAATCCACCGACATGGGCCGGGGTCTAACCCACAACCAAAGGTGCCGAAGCCCAGCAACAAACCAACTACGCCATCCAGCCGTTTACTTCAAGTGTCGTCCTCGTCTCTTGATTGTTGTGCAAAACTAGAAAATCCGTTGTCAGGAAATTTTGTATTGTCTGGTTCGATGTTCATTCAGCGCAATCAATAAACTTACACACAATTACTTGCATTTTAAATTTTCTAATATACATCTAAAGCACTTACTACAAGTATATTACCAAACTGAAAACATATTACATTCTTTTTTTTTTAAAAGAAAAATCACCCATCTTTTACCGAAATTTTTATTATTATGGTAAAATAAAAAATTTAACATTGGGTTAAAACTACGGAAAAATAAGATAAAATAGGGGTATAAACTATCCAGTCGTTTCTTCCCTGAAATCTTCAGCATGGTTTTATATTCCGCATAAAGAAAACGTTAGATTTCCTCCGAAATGCTTACCTCCTACAAAAGGGCTTATGCACGTTAAATCTATCGAGGCTCAAAGTCCTTCCGTTGGCAGGGAGTGGAAGTTTGGAGAGGAAGGTACCAGCTCAGATGCAAAGACGTCTTAAGGCATGGGACAACTGGGCCCAGGGCCAAGGTAACAATGGGGGTCTCGGCTCGTTCTCGACTCAGCTTTAGTAAGATCAAGATTTGAGTAAATTCAACGGCCAAATATTATTTCCGGTTGTATTCTCCGAAAAACTGGGAATTTCGAACAATATGTCAACTGGTTATGATGACCCAAGGTGGTCAGAGTTTTACCCCCCCAAAAAAGAAAAAGCCGCCCTCTCCCAAAACAAAAAAATAATTAAAAAAGTAAAAGTTTAAAGATACAATTATAAAAACTTGAATAATTTTGATAAAAAGGGTGTCTCTAATAATAATAATAATAATAATAATATATATATATACTGTTTTAAGTCTTAAAATAAAAAAAAATTTGGTATTAATTCCCGTTTGATATCAAACGAGTAAAATGTAAGAAGGGAATGCCCCCTTTTAGAGACCAATTTTTTTCAAAAAAAATCATTGCTGACCAAACGTTTTTTTTTAACTTATAATACTAATCGGCTTAAAAAAACATCCCCGGGGTCTTATCCCCCCAAACCCTTTTAAGTCCTGTTTCCCCTTTTGGATAGCTGACACTGGGGATCGATGGGTAAGTCCGTTCCCGCCCGGGGTGGGGGAAAGTTAGAAAAAAAAAATGTACCAAAATTTCATAAATTATCATATACCCACCCCCCGAACCCTACAAGTTTCAACATAAAAGAAAACTGACTTTAAACATACAGAGTACAAAATAAGGAAATATGATACGTTAAATAATTAACACACAATAATATTTCAGAAAATATATCATTTTTTTGTAACAAAAAAAAAAATATTTTTAAAATTCGATACAAATGCCGCTTTTAAAATTTGCCGCCCCGGGCAGGGGTCCGGTTTGTCCGGCCGTAGAGCGCCCCTGATAACCGTCGTCCATGTATAGGCGCAGGCCTACCACCCTACACCATCATTACTCAATAAGTCAAAAGATGGCTGTAGGTCAAACCGGTTTGTACGACTGTAGGTCATGCACATTTATTTCGTGATGGCCTCACTCCTGGGGACGCTTCCTCATAGTCTAATCGACCTGAATCTGTAGAAGATAAAGATAGATGACCAAGACTGTATATATATATATATAACCATGATAAATCTAATTTATTATTACCAAAGATAATATTCCTGAATAAACAATCTATGAAGGGACAAATAGTTTAACTTTAATCACGTTAGATCACGCTTCCGGAACCATGATTTAAAAGGCATAAATGGATATTTTCATGATATTAGTATCACTTAGATTGAATACATGTATACAATTCCTTTTAAGGACATTTTGAAAAAAATTATTTAAATAATATTTTGCAAAAATTAACTTAGAATAATCTTTTTCCAAATTGTTCTCCTTTTGTGAAAAATGCTTCTATTATAATAATATTTTATCTATATATAACTCAGAACTCTGTACAGAGGCTCAACTAGAAATTTTGAAAAATTCACATTATTTTCAGAGTTACCACCAATTGAAATAATGATCGGCGTTTTTTTCTTAAACTTTCTCCCCTCTGTTGTCTTAAAACATGGATAAACCCACTTCTAAGTTATATATTTCAAAAATTCTTGTTGAGCCTCTGAACAGAGGTCTGAGCTATAGACAGGCAAAATATTATTATATAATAGAAGCATTTTTCGCAAAAGGAGACTATTTTGAAAATGGGTCATTCTATGTTCATTTTTTGTTAAAATATTGTACTTAAATAATTTTTTATTGTAATACTATTCTTAAAACATTTTATATACATTTTCTAATCTAAGTGACACTAAATATCATAAATATTATCCATTTATACGCTTTTGCAAAAACACGGTTCCGAACGTAGTCGGATACCTTAATATAATCCTAACTTCTCTAATTTATTCAGTACTTAAAATCGGTTCTTCAGTCAAGCGGCGTAATTCTGATTTCTTACCGTATCAGCACTGCTTTCAGCGACTCCGCTCCTTTTCCTTCTAATCCATGATTATTAAACCTTTATTTAATTATAGTTCTAGCTAATCTGCATATCATGGTTTCTTCTTGAGAGGGATGGCTGGGAAATAACGCGATTGCTGGCCCAAAGATTTCCCAAGAGGATTATTAGTAGAAAGTCTCGTAAAGCCTGTCACAATTTCTTTTGGGTTATTGTTTGTATGAGTATTTGACAATGTATGTTATATACTGTCTACTTTTAAGGGTCATAGGTGGGGCCTGCATTTGCGTAGGGGTCCAGGGCCTCAAGAAGTCTTAAGACGTCGATGATCAGAAGTCATCTTTTTCACTTGACCGTAGCTTAAAATTACAAGGTCCGTCACCAATAGGACTCGCGCTGCTTCACAGTGAGATTCGAATTAAAATATAGTTGTTCAAATTTATGGCTTGCTTCGAAACTTACGTAATTGCTTGAACTGCTTATATTTTCAAACAATTTCAACCCAAAAACTTTTCTTAAAAATATTTATTCCATACATCTTAAGCAGTTTTGCTACTCTCGATGGTAGTGTGACCATGGTAGCCTAGTGGTCATGGTATCGAACTCGTGGTCGACGTTGTTTCTATCAAGTCTTAGATTTGAGTTCAGGTGCCACTAAAAACCCGCCGCGTACAGAGGTGATGTTAAATCTGTCAAAATTCGAAATCTGTCGACTTTGACGTAGTGTGGAAGTTGAGAGAGTGACGTACTAGCACAAGTGTCCTCCTGTTCAATTGACCTTGGTTCAAAATTAGAAGGCCCGTCGCCAAGGTCCTTGTTGATGCTTCAGAACGCTACTTAAATAAACACTCTTAATCAAACCAGGGAGAAAAATACTTATTCTTCATGTTCATTTCAATATTCAAAAGATGTGTTCATATCAACAATTCATCAAATACCGAGTGGATTTTATGAAATAATGCCAATATAAGTTGATATAACAAAAGATTCAATTTAAAAACCATTATTTAAAAACGCTAACGCTCAGAAATTTGAATATATTAAAATGCATATTCCTTTGAATATGCATTTCTTTATAACTTAGTCTTTATTGTAAAAAAATGCACGAATATTTGTTTTACTTGTTTTATATTCCGAAAAATAAAAGAAAATCAGTACGAATCTTCAGTTTGAAGTTTCAATAAAATTATTGAGAAATCTGATGCAATTTGAATTGCAAACTGACATCAGACTAACTAATTTAGACATGCATGTTAAATAAAAATAAAGTTGTTAAAAAATAACTAATTTTTTTACATTTTCAACCAGGCAGACAGAATATTCATATAGTTTTTAAAATTTACAATATGTATTAAATAAGGAATACCAAGAAAATGAGGAGTTTTTCTATATAGCCTAGGATCTCATTTGCAAACAACATATGATTCTAATAAAATATTATCTTATTCATCGTTTACTTTGGGAATGTAAGTCTCAATTTCCTCTTTTTCTTAGACTCACACAAAATTATTTCTCAAAGAATGGCTTTTTAACGAGTTGATCTGAGTACCTGTTTTCAATAGCTTCTAGTGGAATTAAAGAGGAAAATTATTGATTGAATTTTATAGATATTTTTATACAGAGCTCAAACATAGGTTCTTCACATCTCCTTTAACGATAAATGTTTTCTTTGTCTAGTTAGCGTTGTAGGATGGATAGAGTTTCCTTTTCAGTTGTATTTCTATTTTTTTCTCTCAAGCACTTAACAAAAAAGTAGTAAGCCATCCATCTGGAAAAAGTTACCAATTTAGCAGATGTTATTCCAATTTTATAATAAAAATAATTGGTTTTCGAAATATATTATTTGTTGTTTCCTAACTTTATTAAGCAGAATATATTTGCTACGTCAGCAAAACCATAATTATGCCAAACGATAATTGAAACATCAACTAAACGAAGAGAAAGAAAAGGTTAAATATATTGATATTTGATAGATTTATTTAAAAATTTGAGGATCAAAATTCAAAAATTTGGCGTTTGATTACATTTATGGATCTTTTTTCAGTTTTTGTTCACATTTTATTTTTTTTGACGAACTTTAAAGATAAAATAAAACAAGTTTTATTATTTAGATTAACAAATGTGGTTTATATGAAAAAATTTTGTTTTTTCCCTTTAAATTAAATTTAGTTACAAGGCTTTTCTTATAAATTTCTGAAGTATCCGATCTATTTTAATAGTCACTATACGAGAATAATTTCCAGTGTTTTGTGTTTAAAACTTTTTTTTTCCTTTCATTTTAACACGCAGTTTTCGCATTGACTTTTTATCTGGAACACCAACTGTCTAGGATGTACAATAGTGGCCAAAATTGTGGACACTTTTTTAAATTGTTAGGTTTTTTAAGTTTGTATGCTTATAGAAAATTTAACGTTGCTCAAAATGCTAAGCATTTTATATCATTTTAAGGTATCCGACTACGCTCGGAACAGTGATTTTAAAAAAGCGCATAAATGGATAATTTTCATGATATTTAGTGTCACTTAGATTAGAATACGTGTATAAAATTGTTTTAAGAACATTATGACAAAAAAAATTATTTTAATACAATATTTTGGCAAAAAATTAACTTAGAATAACCCTTCTTCAAAACGTACTCCTTTTTATAAAAAATGCTTCTATAATAATAATATTTTGTGTGCTTAGATAAAGTAAAGCCTTCTCCAGAGAGTCTCAACTAGGATTTTTGAAAAATTCACATTATTTTCAGAGTTCTCACCAATTGAAATAATTATCGGCGTTTTTTCTTAAAATTTCTCCCCTCTGTTGTCGTAAAATATAGATAAATCCACTTCTAAGTTATATGTTTCAAAAATTCTAGTTGAGCCTCTGTACAATGGTCTGAGCTATACACAGGCAAAATATTATTATAATGAAGCTTTTTTCCCAAAAGAGAATGTTTTAAAATGGTAAATTCTATGTTAATCTTATGTCAAAATATTTACAAAATAATTTTTATTGTAATACTATTCTTAAAACAATTTCATACGTTTTCAACCCAAAAATGCCACTAAATATCATAACTTTTTATACGTTTTGAAAATCACAGTTCCGAACGTAGTCCTTTAAAGGAATTTAATACAAATTATAAAAACAAAATTCAAATATTTGCTACGCATAAAAAGTTATGCAGTAATAACTGTCGATGTACATTAGATATGATAGCAGTGAGTTATCAGAGCTTAGTGAGGTTGCCTTTAATCTTTATTACAGCTTTACATTGATGTTTCATTGAGCGGAAAATAGTTTTAAGCTCTTCCTTCGTTATTACATGATGCCAGGAAACAATTATCCTTAATTAGATCTTTTTTATTTCATTGGTACCTCATTCGGACAAGTGTTTTCAAACGGTGCCGCAAATTTTCGGTAGGATTGAGGTTAGGACTGTTTCCTGGCCAAGACAACAACTCAATGATCTTAGAACGGTACCAGTCACTCAATTACTCTACTGTATGTGAAGGAACAGAATCTTACGGAAAAATAAATGAAGCATTGATGGTAAATAGATCCCTGATGGAAGGCAGAAGTGTGGGTTCTAGAATGGTGTCAATGTATTTTATGACATACGGCGTCCCATCGATAACAGAAAGGTGACCGATATCACCTGCTGATATTCATGACTAAGTGATTAAACTATGTGGGTACTTCACAGATGCCTGGATGCAATCAGGATGTAGCATTTCTGCTATTTTACGTATTACATATATTAAGCTATCACTATCGAATAACGATATTTTAGTTTCGACTCTATATAACTTGTGACCAATAATCATTTTCCAATTAATTAGTCTTACATCTGCTAATTTACTCCTGATTGTTTTTGAAATGAAAGAAACACTAGCATTACTCAAAACACTTCTGCTTGATGTCCAAGAAATTCTTTTATCTCTGAAACATATTATTTTTGTTTTTCTGTCATTAACAGATGTGGTGCACATTTTTCGGTTATTTCCGGGTTTTGTTTACTTAAATTTGTCTCCTGGATTCTTAAACAAAGTCTCAGTCTCCAGATGTAGTCACTAAACTACCCACCTGTTATGTAATTTTAACAAAAGAAATACCACTTTCTCGTCGCACATGTGTTCTATCTAATCTTTTATTTGATGTCATTGCTTTTTGACTAAATATCATTGTCATCCTGGTCAGAAAATAGTCCTGACCTCAATCCTATCGAAAACTTGTGGCACTGTTTAAAAACTCTTGTCCGAATGAGGTACCCATGAAATAAAAAGGAAATAATTAAAGATATAATTGTTTCCTGGCATCTTGTAATAACTAAGAAAGAGCTTAAAACTATTTTCAGCTCAATTAAACATCGATGTGAAGTTGTAATGAAGAATAAAGGTAACCCCACTAAGCTGTTATAACTCACTGCTATCATCAGTATCAATGTATATCGACAGGAAAAACAGCATAACATTTTATGCGTTGCAAAAGTTTGAATTTTGTTTTTTGTATTGAATTGAGTATGAATTTTCCTTTAAAATGATATAAAATACTTAAGCATTTTGTTCAACGTTAAAATTTCTTTAAACACATACAAACTTAAAAACCTAACAATTTAAAAAAGTGTCCACAATTTTGGCCACCAATGTATATAAAAATAGCTGATAATAAATTTACTTTACTCGGGTTTCAAATTAAAGTTCACCAGTTCAAAAACTTGAAAATCGAAGTGATATCAATAAAAGTATTTGAAAAAAATAAAAAGATGATGGAATTTTTATTTTTGATTTTAATAAAATCTTCGCATTCAGAAGTATTTAAACTGCTTTTATATAAAATTGAAAAAAAATATGTATATTTAAAGTTTTACTACAAACATTTTTTAAAAATCATATTTTTGCGAAACAAATATTTATTATAAATAAGGAAATTAATATTTAATTGATAAATTTATGAAAGGGAAGATTAGAAAGTGATTTAAAATTAGAATAAAAAAATAACCTGGAAAAATTGCAAGAAATTAATGCGAAGATCTTTTTTTATCAAACGTGGTTACTTCAACGAATCCTTACTCTTTATTTACTAAAAACTTATACGAACATATTTTTTTCAATGAAATGAATAAAAAGTAATTCATTCTCAGTACAAAACAGTATCCGAAGACAGGGTAAATCTAAGTTGACACAGCAAAAACGTCAGCTTCGTAAGCGGAAACGGTATCCAAAGACGAGGTAAGCCTATATCGATACTGTAAAACGTCAGAATCCTGAGCGAAGACGGTGTACAAAGACAAGGCAAGGCTAAGTCGACGCAATAAAAATGTGAGCTTCCTAATCGGAGACGGTGCCTAAAGACAGGGCAATGCTATGCGTCAGCTTCCTAATCGGAGACGATGCTTGAAGACAGATCAAAGCTGTAAGTCAGCTTCCTAATCGGAGACGGTGCCTAAAGACAGGGCAATGCTATGCGTCAGCTTCCTAATCGGAGACGGTGCCTGAAGACAAGGCAATGCTACGAGTCAGCTTCCTAATCGGAGACGGTGCCTAAAGACAGGGCAATGCTATGCGTCAGCTTCCTAATCGGAGACGGTTATCAAAGACAGGTTAAAGCTATGTGGACGAATTAAAAACGTCGGATTCCTTAACGAAGATGGCATCCAAAGACAGGGAAAAGCTTTAATGATATAATCGTTACCCAATCATGCAATATTACAGAATTTGTACTTTTTTTTATTTCTAAATAGTTTCAAATGAATAGTTAGTTTATAATACATCTCTCAAAGTAATGATATCTTATATCATTTCACATCACATATTTGTAAATAAAAGTGGTTGAAGTATTGAAGGCTGTAAAATGTCAATGTTCCTCATCTAATTAAATAAAAACGAAATAGTTACATCCATGGAATCGGGTGTCGTCAGATCAGGTTTTTAATGATACCAGGACAGCTTAAAACAATAAAATACCAAAGTTTAGACTCCATATTTTTATGATATGTCTCTTTTAATATTTCTAATAGAGCTCAGTTTTTTTTTTTGCCTGCCTGATAATGATACTTTAATTATTTTCTAGAGTTACAGCAATAATTTTTAGAGCAATTTTTTATTTCTTTTTTGTTGAACATGGACAGGAATTTTTTATCTCGTAATACATATTTTATTATTTTAAACATCTTTTTTTTAAAAGCATTTCTTAAATATTTAAAATATTTTACACACACATATGTATAAAATAATACATAAAACATAGTTAATAAAATAACTAAATAATTTTTTTGAAAAAAAAAAAATTACCGAATTTTAAGATTTTTAAAATTTTTTACTTTTTTCATAAGTAAAGTTATTTAAAAAGTATTAGGTGCTATTTAGAGGGGAAAAAAATTAAATTACTCTATGAACATGTATCCTGTATAAAGTATATATATGAGTATGTATCCTGTATATAAGTATAAAAATATTGGTAGAATATAGTGTAATCGTTTTCAATAGTGTACTTAAAAGTACTAATTTGATATTGGTACATTACTCGCCAAATCTTCGCCAGACTGGGTGATAAAATAACAATATAGTTACCGTGATCTTTATAGTTTGGTACCGTGTTTGCTATAGTGTTTAGTATAGGATTATTATTTTTTTCTTTATTTTTATTTTGATAACTATCAATTCAAAGCAAATTGACTTAAGAAAAAGGCAACCATTGCTATATTGAACGCTATATATTGTTGCAGTATTCAAGATATTTTTTTGTGATTTCTTTCCACTGTATATTAATCAGAGAATCAGATTACTCTAATTGGAGATATTACTTCAGAGGATAAAAATCAAGAAAAGTACCATTATCTATAAAGTAATTAAGTGCTTTATTATTCTCAGTGTAATCAATAAATGAAATATATAAGCAATTGGTTTTGTGATGTGCTTCCGCAAACATTCATTGATGTTGCGTATCAGTTTATATAGACCAGGGGTACTCAACCCTTTTTTCAGCTGGGACATATGACGACTGTTTCACGCGGGTCGCAACATGAGAATTAATAAGGGGGTATGCTATAAGATCAAGGACATTTAAAATGAAGAAAATTGATCAAAATATTAAAACTCGTAATTTTTGGATTTTATTTTAAAACTATATTAAACTCTGTAAAACTCAACTCACAAAAAATAGGTTTCATGCATTTTTACCCCAGGTTTGGGGTTATTTCCATTTCCTTTCATCAGTATCCCCAAAAAGTTTGGATTTTTTAAGAAAGCCAATTTATCATGTCTAAAGATCCTCAAAAAAAGGACTATTGAAAAATTTGTGCTTTTAGTGGTAGAATGACTAAAAAAAAATTATATATTTTTTAATGTAACAATTTTACAACAAACCAGACAAGTTGTTGATACATGTTTATTGGAATTTATACTTCTTAAGAATAGATGTTCATATAAAGCACCCGGGATGAAAATACACTGGTGTGCAAAACTTAAGCAACAATGTAAAAATTTAGCAGATGGCCATGAAATTGCAGAAAAGGAGGTCGGAGATCAGTAGAGGAACACGTAAGTCAGTAGAAACGTCATGCGTATGCAAATATCAGAACAAAACGTCAGAAGCAATGTGAGCGTACGCAAAACGCGTGATGTCGGGGCGCGGCTCAACAGTAGAATGAAATGAAGGACGGAGACGCAATTCACCATATTCTCTGCAAGTGCCAGTGAGTCAGTTCGTGAAATATGGCTAGAAGAAATCATCTGGATGACTTCACACGTGGAAGAATGATCGGGAAGCTGGAGGAGGGGCGTACTGTCACCAGTGTAGCTGCAGAGTTCGGAATCAACAAAAGTGTCGTTTCGCGCGCTTGGAAAGCGTTCCAAACCACAGGTACAGCTGTTAGAAGGTTGGTGTTGGCCGCCCGGGACGACAACTGCAGGGGATGACCGATATATCATCCTGCAGGCGAAAAAGTTCGACAGCAGTCAGCAAGCACCATTGCTCAGAAACTCTGTACAGCAACAGGTCGACAAGTGTAGCGGTTTACTGTGGCCAGACGCCTTCACAAAGGGGCCTGTTCACCCCCCGTCCTGAAACTGCCTCCCGTTAAAAGATGGCCACCGATGCCACCGTTTACAGTGGGACAGAGAGCAAAAAAACTGGACAACTGATCAAGGGAGTCGATTCTCTTTTACGGATGAGAGTCGGTTCAGTACCAGAAGCGATTCTAAAGCGTTTTGATTTGGAGAAGATCGGGACCCGGTTTTATCCCAGTAACATCAAAGGAAAGACATCGTTACGGTGGTCCTGGGTTCTTGTCTAGGTTGGCATTATGCTGAATGGCGGAACTAGGGTTCCCATTTTCGACAGAGGTCCCGTAACCGGGGATCCTTATTGGAGGGGTACTTCTTCCCCATCTGCATCTTTTCCGAGGTGCCATTGGCCCAGACTTCATCTTTATGGATGACAATGCACTGCCACATCCCCTCTTGCTGTTGAGGAGCTGCTGGAAAGGGAAGAAAATATCACTCGAATGGATTGCCAGCTGCTCCCAGATTTAAATCCCATCGAACATGTGTGGGATGCTTTGGGAGACGTATTCCACCCCTCACATCATCCGAGTACAACCAACAACTCAAAAAAGATGTTGATTGTGGAATGGGCACTCCTACCTCAGAAATGTTTCACCAGCTGGTTCTGAGTATGCGGAGACGGTGCAAAGCAACCATTGTATAAGGGAGGCATATACCATTAGGAACATCTGCTTTTGTTCTTCCTGTTGATAGACAATCATGAGTCATGATACTATGCGTTCAATAAAGCTTGGTTTTGTTTGATTCCCATACTTTATGCGTTGTATTCCTTTTCAGCGCCGATCTTTTCATCCTTTACGTACATAATATTCTCCCTCATTTCGGAATTTCATGTCTCTCAGATGATTTTTCGTGAAGTTATGGCAATAAACCCACCTGTTGCTTAAGTTTTGCACACCAGTGTATTATGAGGACTGAAATTTAAAAAAAGCGTTAACGATGACGCGATGTTTTCACGATTCGTAAATCTACCAATATGTTCACGTATCATACTTTAGTTATCACAAGCCTCTTGTCAAAATGATTAGTAATGGCGAGAGTATTAATGTAATTAATTCTCAAAGTGATACTAAAAGTGAATTAAATCAATCTTCTTAACAATGTACTTATGTACTATGAGTAACATATATTTATGTAATATAATTGATGTGAATAGAATAAAGAAAATACATG
>BMAV01018699.1:75460-104254 GCA_019973955.1 Trichonephila inaurata madagascariensis | reverse complement strand
CCCCCGGCGCCGAAAGTTCACCATTCTTGTATCATGTTCCTTTTAATTTTGTCAATTTTTGGGAACAAAACACAGTAAAAAACTAATTATTGAATAAATAATTAGCATTAATTAATAAAATTAATCATTAATAACAAATACTTAATTAAATTTTATGTACTATATTCTTAGAATTATATAATCAATTGGAAAAAAATCAAGGGCTTTGGGGGGTTCCGGACCCCCAGGACCCCTCCCTTGTGTGCGCCACTGCTTTCATATCATAAGTATAGCTAGTAGCATCTGCAATTTTATACATTTTCAAACCCCACTGTTTACGTTTTTTTGGAATGTATTTTTTGAAGAACACTCTTCCTTTAAATTTAATTATAATTTCATCGAAAGATAAATTTTCTGTGGGATCATACACTTCTTTAAATATTCTGTTACGTCAAGCAAAAAATTTTCGTATTTTCCACAATCTGTCGTAAGTTGGAGAATCTATACTCTCTTTTTAACTATTATCGGAAAAGTGTAAAAATTTTAAAATCATTAGGAAACGATCGCGGGGCATTACTTCTCTGAAAAATGGAGTTTCTATCATATTATTAGTTGTCGAATAATCCTGTACACTATCTTTTTCGATGTGTCCCATCAAGAAAATTAAACCGAAAAATTTTAAAATTTCATTTGTATCGGTTGGTTTCCATGAAGATGCGTTCTTTCGTTTATCAGATGTTTCTCCATGAAGATCAAGTACAGTAAATGCATACCTATTAGTTTCTTCAACAAGAACTGCTAAAATTTCATCTGTGAACATCAGTTTAAAAAAATCATTTTCACTTTTGAAATTGCTAGCATTAACTTTCAATCCAACTTTACTAGAAAATGGTAATACATTTATCACTTCAGAGCCTTCTACCTCTTTCCGTGTGAATAAGCTTTCAACTTTCTGATCAAAATTAGCTGCTACCTCTAAATCACCTCATTATTTTCGAAAATACTATTTTCGAATTCATCTTCATTCTCCGAATCACTATCGTCAAAGTTTTCTTTTTCTAAATCTTTCATAAATTTCTCAAGCACGATTTGTGTGAGAAATTTTTGAGGCATTCTAAAAAATAGAAGAAACAGCAAAAAAAAAAAAGAAAAGTCTGTTGCTCAGAAAACGTAGTCATCGAATGAATTATTTTTTTTTTTTTAACGAAGTCGAAACTTGTTCCTAAACGTCGCCAATGATAAGGAATGCTTAAAATGTTGGCGAAAAATAACCCCACCCAATTAGTGACAGTAGACGCGAAGTCATAAAAAGGGTCGGGGAACATCGTAAAAGGGTATGTTAGAAAAAAAGGGGGGAAAGAAGTGTCTCTAGAAACCTTGGTACACACGTCGTACCAAGCCGATTTAAGCGACAAAAAAATTTCTGGTACGACGTATGTACCAGCCGATTTATAAAGGTTAACATAACGAATTAATTTTAACTACACGGAGAAAATAGTTATCGTATATATTTTGTCCATTTTTATCTTAGTAAATACACCTTACTAATTCTTTATAATCTACCGATCCCTTTCGATGTAAATGACAAGTTGTCAATTCAATATATTCAATATGGTGTTGCTGTTGTTTCTGATACCAAATTATCTAGCAATGCTAAACAATCTTCATGAATCCAAAAAAATTCTAAAATTAGAATTGTTTTTTTTAAAATTCAAACAATACAAGATAAAGGCAGGAGAGACCAGCTCGGAATAACACAAGTGGCATTCCGGAAATATCTTCTGACCCTGATGAAAATTGAGGGCTTTTATATGGCCGCTCACAAAGCGCCAGAAGGCAGTCTGGTGTTTACTAAGTATAAGCCGGAATGAACCTTCTGAGTTTCTCCCTAGGTACCAAAGATGACTAGGATAAGTTCTCTCATGCTCATTGAGTTCAATCTTCTTAAGAAAGGATAATTTACAGATCGTTAGAGACCCCGTAGAGCTCCCCTCCTCCTCATCCACAATACTGACTAAGAAATCGGCTTTCTCATTACCATCAATTCCCACGTGGGATGGGACCCACTAAAAATGTACACAATGATTAGAAAAAATCCGACCAAAAAGATTAAGGATATCATGGTTAGTCTGGTCGCTTTTTGATGTCCAATCGGATAGATGTTGCATTGAAGCACGGCTTTCAGTCAGAATCCTAACGTCTTAAAACTGTAACTCGGTTTCACATGAGAACTGCAAACCTCTTCTGATAGCACAATAAGCTACGATCTAAAAACTGAACAAAAATTTGGATTTTTAAACTTATTGTTCAAGACTCCGGTGAAAGTAAGGATGTTTACTCCACTGCCAGAAATTCCACCATCCCCTCTGCTACCATCAGAAATTATCTTTAAAGATGTCTCTGTGGGATACAATTTACTCTTTCCAACGCAAGTCTGAAAGTGTTTTACAACTCTAGTCAGGAGATCTTCATGAAAATTAAATCCTTCAAGCTGGAGAACAAGAAATATGACGTGGTATTAAGAAGAATTCATAACCATTGGAAATATCTTGTGAATGGTTATCCACTTATTGACTTCAATTAAGTTCGCAAAACTTGATTTAATATTCACAATTGGTTAACGTCTTGGTCGCCAATTGAGGCCTTTCCCTTTCAAAGATATAAGTTAAATTCCAATATCTTAATTTCAAACCTTAATACATGTATAAAAATTTTCCACGATGAAGCCTCACTTTAATTTCTAGAATCTAAAATATCCTCAGTGTTATACTTGATCACCTCGTTAATTTTGATCTCTCAAAAGCATATTTTAATTTCATTTTAGAGGCCATTGTAAGCTGTTTATAAATAATTAATTCCAAATGGATTCCCTTTGAAAAAGACAATTAGGACATTAAAAATCCCAAAGGACATTAAAAATCCCAAAGAATATTGAAACTAATTACAAGACACACATTCCATGGGCTTAAATCTGCTTGATTTCTATTGAAAGGAAGTTTAGAAGTTTATTCAATGATATTTCTTCCTTGTTCACCAGCATTATAATTCAAAACTAACATATCTATCAGCATCATCCCACTGTAACTGTAACTTATTATTTCAAATACATGAACTCAAATTTCTATTACGTGTCTTTTTTAATTTTTTTTTGTGATAGAATTGAATCAAATTGATTTTAAATGCATTTTATATATGAGAAAATACTCTCAAAGAATATTGTGATCATTAAGAAATTTTTTCCGCCTAAGCCTATAGTGTTATTTTAGGTCGATAGAAATAGTGTAGGTCAGAGGTGGGGAACTTGAGGCCTCCATTAGTATCTTGCGTGGCCCTGATAAAATCTAGTTTTTGTATTAATTAATATTTAATTATATATTGGTTACAACAGTTTGCTAATTAATGGAATTAAATATAGAATGGCATCAATGTAAGTATGTTTAAATGACTGCTGGCGGGAATAGCCAATTCTACATTTCAAATGTTAGAGCGCCACCTAGTGCAAAATGGTAAAACTACCAAACTTGCTCATGTAGAGGAACAAGCAAGGCTATATATATAGCTAACGTAAATAAAAATACCAACAGTGAGATACAGAAAGTTACAACAATATGTATGAATTTAATGAATTTATAGAAAAATAATAATCAATTATGAATATTATAACAAGTTTTACTATTATTTGAATACAAAAAGATCTGATATTGTAACTTTTTATGTCAAATAATATACAGGGTGGTCCCAAATTCATGGTACAAACTTTAAGGATAGATACAGGACATTGTGGAACAATCATTTATTGCAAAGGAATATATTGTCGCAAGTGACGCGGTGAGGCACAAACAGGGGAAATAAAAAAAAAGAGAAATGGAGTTATATTGATTGGTCGCGTTGCCGGTAGGGGGCAAAAGATGTCTAGGCACGGTTCAACATGATGCATTTCAGTAGGGGAAAGCGCCATTCGCAATTGTTCTGACCCTATGATGGGAGACTTTAAGTATGCTGAAAATGCAGATATGCATTACATGTACTGCCATGCATATGGTAACTGCAGAGCTGCGCTACGGATGTATCACGCTCAGTTTCCTGATCGACGATTGCCAGATCACAGAATTTTTCAGCGGTTATATCATCAACTTCGTGAAACACGTTCGTTCCACATCACCAAACATAATGCTGGTCGACGAAGAGCTGTACGCAATCCAAGTCTGGAAGGAAGCCTTTTGAACATTGTAGTTCATAGACCCAAGATATTTTGCTCATAAAAGTGTGAGTCATGATACCATTTGTAGAGTGTCAAACGAAAATATCGCTTACACCTCTTCCATTTTCAGCGAGTACAAGCTTTAAATCCGGCAGAGTATCTTCTCCGACTACCAGTGGATGGTACAGCAATGTGCGCTGCAGCTGGACTTCATAGATCATGTGCTGAACAGTTATGAACATTGTAAACATTACACCTTTTTAAAAACGCTTGCAATAAACACTTTGTCTTTCCTTTCATCTCTTATTTTCTAGCATTTGTGCCTCACCGCGTCATTTGCGCCCATGCATTCCTATACAATAAATGGTTGCTACAATGTCCTGTACCTACCCTTAAAGTTTGTACCATGTATTCGAGACCACCCTGTATAAATAAGAAATTATTTTTTTATAATATTTCTGTATAATGCATATCATTGTTAAACATATATAATAACTATACTATTTTCCTAAAAGTTGCATTTATAGGTACATAAACCTATGCGGCCTTCTTCATTACTACTTAATTTACATGCGGCCTCTAATGGTAAAAAGGTTCCCCCACCTCAGGTGTAGGTGATAGGAATAAATAAAATCCATCGAGAGAAATCTATCATTAAGGTACACAAGTTCATTTTTGGATATTAAGAAACATATTAAGGTAATCTATAGAATTATTTTTGAGTGTTTCAACTATAACCAAAGTATCAGGTTGGAGCGAAAGTTTGCCCATCACTGCTGTATCATCTGCCTAAACAATTCTTGTTGGCGTGTTTGCTCATATTTTGTCAGACGATTTTTGGTGTTTGAAAGAGGCTTGCTTCAGAACACTGCGTTTTGAAATTGGTTATCGTTATTACTAATTACAAGATGTCTGAAATGAGACAATCATGTTACCAGATTAGAACCACCATTTACTTCCAAGTTTGTTAGTCAGCTACAGAATATCACCTAATCATATGTACAGATTTAGGTGCTACTGTTGGATCATATGACTCTGGGAAGTCTTGGCACAGAAAGTTTAAAAATAAGGACTATGACATAAATTAATTTAGAATAATTAGTGATTTGAATATTTTCACTGGAATTCAATGCTATAAGAATGTAAAATAAAAATATACCTGAAACGAGATAAAATTATCTTCAAGTATAAATAATTTTAAATCAAATTTTAATGTAGTCAAATTTACAGAGAATTATTCATATATGATAACAAAGAGTTTGAAATAATACTTACTGTGAAATTATACAATTTATAAGTTTTTAAAATTGCGGTATAAATTTATAAAAAAATCGCTTTAGGTAAATATTAAATTATGCAGCTATTCTCATTGCCTATACGGTTTTTTATCATGCCTTAATTTCGTAACGTACTTCTGAAACATCGTATATTACTTGTGAAGTTATGACATTATAACAAGAATACTTATATTTTATCTATTCTTCTTATTTCGTTATATACTATATTGTACTGTCTTATTAAACATTAATCAGATACGAATATTATTAGAGAGAGTGCGAGTGAATATTTCTTTTAACGCCGAACTATTCAGCTGCTCGAGGAACTTTGATAATGGATCTCGTAATTTTGAACAATGGTCAAATGACGAGGACAACATCTGAGCTCTGGCACCCTCCTCTCTCTTTACTTCCATACCACACCAACTGGATGGCATTTGATCTTTTGACAGATTGATCATCGGCCCCTTCTATACAGTGGGTTTTCATTGGTTCCAGGCTCGAACTCATGATACCCATGCCACGAATCTGTTACCTCAACCAGTAGGCTACCACAGCCCTCGAATATTACTAAATCATCCACTAATGTTAAAATTTATTAGAATATCTTTGACATAAAAGGACATTCACCAGGTACATCTTACGTTTTCCTTTTCAAAAGATAAAAATTCACATCATTAATACTAAAGTAAGGACCAAAAAGTTTCCTTAACAGAAATACGAATGTATCATTAAAAAAATATAAATGTGCATTTCGAAAAGAGTATTATTTTAATTTGCATTAAGTTTATTTAATTTTAATACGCTAATTAGCTATTAAATTGTTTATTTATCAGTTTCATTATAACATGAAAAATTGTTTTTCAATTTAGAAAACGATTATGTTTTGTTAAAGTTTAAAGTATTTTTTAAAGTTGTAATAACCACGGAATAAATTTCCAAATCAGTTTTAAATATACAAGCTAAATTGTGCATATTGAGTCTGCTTTTCCAGAAATACACTAGTTTATTAGTAACATTATATTTTTCAAACGCAATTTATGTATGGAATGTTAAGGTAATCGAAAATTCAGTAGCTTAATTATTAACCCAAATCAAAAAGCAAATTTTAAATTTATGAAAAATTTTACTTCATTTTAAGAATTAGAAATTGTTTAGAAGTATTGTTTTATGATATTTTGTAAAATGTTTATTAAATAACTGTACATACACATGTTTATATCAACTTAGAAATTCAATTTAAAGGAGAACTGAGGTAATGGGATTAGAGCAAAATAATTTTTAAAATCTGTTTTCTTATCATTAAAAAATAAATTCCATTCAATTAATTCTTGAAACACTTCAGTAAAATTTCGTTGTAAGAAAAATAAAGTAGTACTGACAATTATTCAAAAATAGAAATAAAATTTTTTAAAGATACACGTTTTCTTTCTGGGAATTCGAACTTAATGTTAATTTATACACTTAATAACTCCAAGTGTAGTGTCAAGTAACTGTGTCACACAATTCATTGATTTATCTAATTCATTTGACATACGTAAATTCTAAGAGTTTTGAAATATTTAACTTCTTTTTTAATTACTTATTAATAAAACTATTGTAGCACTATTAATTATTACTTATTTTTCAGTATATTAAGATTTTATTATTTATTATTTACGTGCACTACCTTTCTTCAAGAGATTAAATTAAATATGGTACACAGATATAAGAAAAAAAAAACAATTTTTCTCCATTCAATTATTCCTGATTATATGATAAAAAAATTAACATTTTAATATGTAGAGCAATATATATTTGTAGTTTCCGACTTTACAAAGCACTGCTCTCAATTTCTTAATATATTAGTTTTTTAAGAATGTCATAAAAATAGTTAATTTTTCTAAATTATAATTTTTGTTACCAGGACTTACCCTAATTTTAACCTGCAAAAATATCAGTTAAACAGCAGTTTGTGCAGTTTGTTTTCTAGCTGTTCGTCCTATACGAAAACAGATTATTTACTCAAAGAAGATATTTTATACAAGGGAAATGAAAAGTGAAATTGAAGTTTAAATCGGATTTTTTTCGGATGTTTTTTGTTTTGAGGTTTTACTACTTCAATTTTAGATTTTATTCTTTACAGAATTATACTCTTTTAATTTATTTTTTTACATGTTTTAATATCAACCAAGATTTTCACGAAATTAAGAATTAAATAGTAACTCTTTTTTTAAATTTTTTTTACTATTCTGGCATTAAGATTTCTTTTCACATAAAACATTAAAGTTTCTCTTCTCTCTCTCTCTGTTTACTTATATGAACCCTCCTACCCTAAATGGGTTAATTTAAACCATTTTCTAAATTGGTAGTAATATATCTTCCTTTGATTTTAATTCTGATTGTATATATTCAAGGGTTATATATTCTTTAAAAAGATGCACTCCTTTAATATATAATGCTATAAGAGTAGTAGATATTTTTGTTTAAAATCACCAGGGGGGGAGGGATGACATTCTAACTTTCTAGGTCGAATCAAACTCCATATGAACATACATAGAAATTCATATAAAATCAGTTTACTACTTTTTAATCGATTTCATTTTAGTGTATGATCTATAAATGGTGTTACTAAGCTGAAATGCCTACACAATGACGTCAGTATCAAGTCGTATATACCGTATTACTTTCCCAATTGGTCTGCTACATGGGATGAGTATCATGTTTGATCAACCATTGCTTCACATTAATGTTGCATTGATCACGTGATGCAGAAAAAATGTGTGTCTGTTACTAGCAAATTCTAACCAATAATAAGAATTGGGCCATAGTGTATATTGAACGTACTTTGCCAGTTTTGTCGTCCAATATAACATGGCAAATCATAAACGTGATCTTACTAAAGAAGAGACAAGAGAGCTTTTCTTGTTCTTAGTGATCAGTCTGTTTTTAGGGATGATGAACTGAATGAAACCGATTAATCCGATTGTTTATCCAATGCGAAAATTTCGGCCGATCAGATCGATTTTTGAAACTAGAACGAATCTTTTCCCGTATGTCCCTTAAAAAATAAGAGTAGGAATCTTCAATCTAATTTGGATCATGTCCAAAAAAGTTCACAAGACAAGAAAAAGAAACACACAGGTAATTTTCATCTATAATCAAACTAAAGATGGGATGGATACGAAGGATAAACCAGCTGCTACTTATACGTACCAAAGTGGAACATAATGGCTAAAGAGTATATTGTATGATACGATTGATCAAGCAACAATTAATGATTCTCTTGGTTCTATGCATGGCAATACATTATACAATGGATACAAACTTTTCAAAAGACGTCTTTGCTTAAGGGAACTTGGAAATCTATTTCTACATAGGCATATAGATGTTAGGTGAAAAAAGAACACATCAACAATGAAAAATAAATTACTAACTGCAAATATTGAAATTTCAGGTGGCAAAACACCTAAACGAGGAAATTGTGACCAACAGAAAGAAAATCTCAGACAATATGTGAATTAGGCCTGTCATTTCTCAGCCGAGATTATTTAAATATCCTCTTCAGGACGGGGCGATTTTCTATGAGACGCTTGCTAGGGTCGGGGTGAATGCGTAAGGACTTACAATTCAGGACGGGGGGGGGGGCGTTTTCGTCGCTAAGCCTAACGTAAGAAAACAAAGCATACATAATGAAATTTCAGTCCTAACGTCGTAATTTTTGCTAATCCTTTAGATTATTACACAAGTTGCCAGTTGCATTAAAACTAGAATGTAATAACATTTTTCCTTTAACTTACATGAAATTATATCAAAAAAATTTGACTTACCTCGGGAAAAAAATTTCGTTAGCACTATTCAGTTTTTTTCCCGAATTCTCATTGAAAAACACATTAATACACATTCACATTAATAAAAAAAACTACGACAAAGATTATTTACAAAAAAAATAGCAAAATTAAAATGAAGCATGAGTGGGGAAAATCTCGAAGTATGGAGAAGCGCTAAGTCCTACATTGTATGATTTGCAAGCATAAAATGCTTGTTGCGCTTTTTTTTTAATTTACACGCGGTTTGTGACTACACTTTGGCTTTTTTCACCCTTTTTGTTCATATTATGCTTAGGAAAATGCCTTCAAAACAATCAAATAATAACCTTAAGTCAAGGTTTTTAAAATAAGAAAAGCACGTGAATTATATCCGAAAGCAACAAAAAAACTTCAGAACTGACGCTAAAACCCTAAAACTCTCCATACTGTTAAGAAAAAGAAAATAAAAAAGCATTAGGAGAGTTATTAGAAACACGAATGTTTTATACCAAGTGGACATTTTATGAGCTATTTGTTTCCATTTCGATTATCCCTTCCCCCGCCACAGCTGATGAGCAAAATACCAAGTCCAGGAAGAATATAAACAAACTGACGGTCAGGTTACTCTAGCTATGTTCAGTTTCAATATAATGGAAATAGGGTGCCATCTAGTGGTCATTAAAAAATGTTCCAGCTGAAAAGTCATATATGTATCGCCCGGCCTACCAGAGCGTTTTTCTAAAATGCATATTTGCACCACCCCTCACGAAGGGGATACTTCTTATAAGTCTGGTTTAGCATAAATAGCATTATCAAGGATATAATTACAACTTGCAAACAAAATTTTTAACTGAAACGTATTAATTATTTCCTTTTTTTTTTTTAAAAAAAATATTTCCAAAATCTTATACGAAATCAACTAATTAGAAGGAAAAGTAGGAGAGAGAAAAAGAAATAGGAGGAAAAGAATGAAATAAAACATTTTTGTTACGGTAAAATAATATTTAATATAAAATGAACTTACACCCACACAAAGAATATTGCTTAATGCTTAGAATAAATCATTACGAGTTGTGTAAATTATACCCAAAAAGGTAAAACGGGAACTTTTTCAACAAGATGGAAAGGTGAAGTGGCATTTTCTTATTTGGTAGTGTTTATTTATCAATAAATATATTTTTTAAATCTGAATTTGTTTCTCCAGAGAAAATATTTCAGTCGCCCTTTAACGATTGTATAACGTTCAGTATAATAATTATTTTACAAGTAAATGCACCATTATAAATTCTTTAGCAGCTGGAAAAAGAACAAATATACATTTAGACTATAAGAAAAGAGTATCATTTTAATGCCAAACATTTCAAAACCATTAAAAATATGATATTCCTATTTCTTTTCTTCAAGTAAGAAATTTTTCCCATGGAATTTATTGTTGATTCAGGTTCAGGTAAACAAAACAATAAGAAAGGAACTTACTTTTCTAATAATGTGTTTATACTGCATTTCCTATGACTCTGCATTATAAGGTGTTTTTTTCTTAATGGCTATATATTTTTCAACAAAGCTAAATATGAATATTATTAGTTACCTAGATCTTAAGGAACAGAATTATTACAGAAAATAAGATGTCTGAAACAATTGTATCATTAGTTGGTGATTAAATAAATAAGCTTTATAAAGATGTAACTAAAAAATGAAACTTTCCTTATTTAGGAAAAAAAAATATGATGCACCCTTTTCAGACCAACAGAAACGCATAATTAGGTTTTATACACTTCCTGGTTTTTAACAGATTACTATATTTTACGAAGAAAAAAAATTAAGAATGGCAAATCTTACAGTAACATTTCAAATTTTCATAATTCATTTTCAGCCTCAATATTTTTTTAATTAATGTAATTTTTGAATTTTTTTATTCTAGCTATTATTTTTGTTCATCTATTTAAAAAAATTTCTGTTTGTTTTTCCTTTGAATTTAGTTTATATTGTATTTATGATTTGCTTTTAGATTTAGAAAAAAGTTAGAATTTGTAAAATGAGCATTTCTCTTAAGAATTATTTATTTATATGTTTGAAAGGCACATTAACTTGTTTCACTTATAATAAAAAAGATTACTGAAAACAAATAAATAATTTAAATTTTAACTTATTTTATAAAAATCTCTGATACAATTATGTTTTAGTACATGATTCACACTGCAAATTTTTAGAACTGCAAATAACAATACAATTAATATATGCTCCATCTTAATTATTGCCCATTTGTAGGTGTTATTGAGAGACAAAGTGCATTGCTCTCTGTTTTCAGATGTCATGCTATGTAAATATATTTGGATCGATATCTATTGATCAAATGGTTCCCTTATAAGCTTAACACTTTGCTTCTTTTCCCTTTGAAATACGGGATGCTATAACTCTAGTCATTTCTTCTTCAATCTTTTACGAAATTATTTTTTATTTTCTCTAATTTTACAAAAGGTTATGCTTGAATTCAAGTAAGTAAATGGAAATTATCAATATATTATTAATTGCTTGGATACAAATTTTTATATTAATCTTTAAATAACTGTAAAATGGAAAAAATATTAATTATATTCTATTAATTTTGCTTGCAGAAATCGGGATTTCGTTACCCGCACGATCGTGCAGGTTGGGCATTACTTGAGTCACTGCAGCTATAAAGGTAAGTTCTTGCCATGTGAGTTTTCTTTTCTGTTTCAATAATATTGATAGAAGCTTAAATAAAAACAAAACATATTGATATATAATTAAAAACATATTTCCTTTGGTTTGCCATGAACAAGTTCTTTCTTTCTCTGGATCTTTTCGGAAATTCATTTTTCTTACACATTTGATGAGGGATAGGCATTTTCATGCTTTACACAGATATTTGGATCCTTGTTCCCCCCCCCCCCTAAAACAATATTTGTTTTCAGGGGGTTGGTAAGGTATGATTTGATAAATTTTTTTGATACCTTTTATTATTTTTCATGGAATACTGGGCTAACTTTTAACCAAAAACTTTTGTCACGTGTCTTAAGAAGAGAGAGCGAATTTTCACACAAGAAGAAAATTTGCAATTGATGAATAAATCAGATTGAACTTGAATCGGAACTTAGTGATATCTCGGATGATGACAATGCTGCGAACAAAAAACATATGAATCGCGTATACTTAAAAGAGAATCACGTTCAGATGAGAGAGAGGAAGAAAAACATGGAAATATTTCAAATGAAAAGACAATTTTGGATCATTCTTTACCATCAAAGTCTCTTGAACCCATTCAATTCATTGTTTTAGCTGTTACAAATTCTTGGTTTTAGTGCAAACAAGGTGTAATATCAAATAAAATTCCTCCAAAAATCAAAACGGATCGCTTACAATTTAAGTTAGAGATAGTTGAAGCGTTAGCAGCCTCTACATCTACTAACAAAAGCATTTCAACTGATGAAGATAAAAGTGTTGTGATTCCACTAGCAAAAAAGATCAAAAGGTTATGATCCACCTGCTATACGTCATGGCTTTTATCCTGGCCATTTCAAGATAAAAGGCTTGACATGTATAGCCACTTTTGATGTTTGAGATGACATTTGAAGGTCTCGCACAATTGCAGATTTGAAAATTACAAAAGCAGTTCGAAAACATGTTGTGAAAAATGAAATGTATATTTATTCTTATCAAAAACAAAAACATGTTTTAACGATTTCCACATAAAATAAGTAATGAGTCAATAAAATAATTAATTTTACATCAGTAAAAAATTTTCTTATTTGTAACAGTTTTAGTTGAATTAAGTATGTTTCTTCCTTTAATTTATAGCCAAAAAAGGTAAAATTCCACAGGTGCTGATTTCACAGATAACGCCCAACCCGCACGATCGTGAGGGTACCGTCTACGTTTCATGGGAGAATGGGAATTTTTTTTATTATTTTTCCCTGTGTCATTGGGGTCCATATAGTATTAATAACCAGAAGAATTTAATATTTAAAAGTAAAAATAATTTGGGACTTAGCCGCTTCCTTTACAAATTCTTTTGAAAAAAAATTGCAAAAAATCATCAATTTTCTTTTTATTTTATTATTAAATACAAGGAAACGAAACAAAACAAAATGTGTAGGTTTTAAGTTGAATTTTTAATCTTTTACAGGTGTAAAATCATTTAGTTTTAATATTAGTTTACTTTTCCCGAGTTATCTCGGGCCATTGGAAAATGTTAAATATTAGCCTTTGTACGACAGTTTTTGAAAGAAGGGACAACACAAAGTGATACCTGACATTCTGTACACTGGTATCTGGTCTCCTTTCTTACGGGCTCACCTCTGGAATCATTTTACGGGAGCACAGAGTACACTGTCTCCGTTAGATTTGATTTTTTTTTCAGTAGCAGGAATAACATTCATTTGGAAAATGCCCTGATGTTAACCTGAGTGGTGAAGGAATGCTGGGTCTTCCTGATGTGACAGAAAACTCGTCACGAAAATTTTCTGAAATTATTTTTTCAATCAATTCCATTCTAAATTGCATAGGTGATAGTGAACCTCCTGATTTACAATACAAGATATAGGCTACATACAGAATAATCACTTACACTATTTTCAATGACCACCTCTTCATAATCACTATCTCAAAAATCATCGCTTTCACCATCTTACATCATCGTCATTATTTTACTTTTCTTCATAACGGAACTATCCTTTTTTATACATTACTAATCTACAAGCCGAAGTGTACTATACAGTAGGGAAAACACGTGACCTCTCCCTCCAAAAAAATCTTCGAAACCAACAAAACTTTGCAAACTGCCAATCAAAGCTGAATATTTCCTTTCATTTCCTCCAGGCTGAGTAAAACCATAATAAAACAAATCGTACCCACAAATTCTGCTACACTCGAGTTTTCTCGGGATAATATTTAACTGCAATATAAATGAACCCGAGGTAACTCGAAATAATCAAGCTAGCGGTTAAAGGGATATGCTGTGTGGAAATAAAAAATGGTCTCTCACATTAGTTTTAGAAAATTCACAACGATCTGAGATAAAATACAATTATAAGTAAAATCCAATAGGGACAATTTTATTATATCAGTAAAGCGATATAAACTCCTTTAAAACTATTTAAAGACTATTTTGTCTTAAACTGATTCTTGTCCCAAATTACTGTTCCTCTTGATATAAGTTTCATTCAGCATTGTAAGAAGGAACTGCCTCGTATCCTTTGTTTTATCCAGGTCACTCGAGAACTTTTGTGGCATTGTTCAACAGATATTTGGGTTCGTCTAAATACAGAACTAAGTATCATAACTCTTTATTAAACAGAAATAATGTTTTGTTCATTTTGGTCACTTTTGTTACTAAATAGATTCGTAGACTGGAAATCTGGAAAAGTTCCCATACGCAAATGCATTCTTAACTTCAGAATAATTGTAAATGTAACAGTGATTGTGCGAAATGATGGACAATAAGTTTTGCACTGTCCACCTCATCGCCTTAGTTTCAACTGAACTCAGGCACAAAAGAAAGTTCATTTTGACACTGTAAACAAACCTTCAAGGTTACTTTTATCTTTGTATGACTTAAGTAACATTGAATAATTTGTGTCAATGAGTCTCCCTACTTTAAACAATATTTATGTAAGTAATAATCTAAATAAAATCAGCACAACAAAATTATGAAAAATATAGTAAATATTCATAAACATTATGTAATAATATGCATTTTTTAGTTTAGATTTTAATTCCAACGAGTATCTGCAGAATTAATCGTAGATTAGATCTGGGTTGTCAAACTAACGAACCGCGGGACACATGTGGTTCGCTACGAACATTTTTGCGGCCCGGCTAATATATTGGCATAAAATAATATATAATAAAATAACCCGACGCAGACTAAAAATAGGATAGGTAGAATTCGCTAAACGTACTTTTTAATTATAATCTATTTGCTATTATTAATCACACAAAATAGATACATTTATTTCAAAAAATATATTTATTAATTTTTTTTAACAATAAAGACATGCGGCCCTCAAAATAATATAAAATAGAACTCGCAGCCCTTAATAGCATACGATTTTGACATGCGTGCATAAAATGTTATTTTTCCAAAATATAACAATTTACTTGAGACCTATGTTTTTACTTTATTAAATGTTTCAGTTATTTGTTTTTGGAATACACCAATGGTTCTAAAACTTTCACTATTGGCGACCCAATTTTCAATCATATTTTTTATCGCGCCCCCCAAATAATAATGTATTCAAAGCAATAATAATGCACTTTGGCGCTAAAGCTACAATACGATCATAATTATAAACCGTACAAATTAACAAGAAAAGTATTAAATTTTGTATATGTGTTACTTTTAATTAATACAATTTTTTTATTTTTTTTTACTTTTTAGTTCAATTCACTGTAAAAGCGTGTTTTTTAGTTTGTTTTAAAACTATAATTTATTTTATAATTATTTTTACTATACACGGTAAAAATCACAATTCCAGTGAATAATTTAATAAAGAGAAAATATACTTAACTACTTTCAAGGACTTTTCAATTTTTCTTTCGATAATTTGAGAAAAAATCCAATAAAACTAAAGAAAATGTTCCAAATGTGCGTGTCCTTAATAAAGAAAATAAATCACAGACAATTTTTGCTAACAATACAGGAGCGTTATTTTCCAGCAAAACTGTCATATTTTTTTCACGTTATTGTAGTTTTGCTAACGTTTGATGATCTACAAATAGCATTTTGAACTTTTTCTTCCTTCTGTCTTTTTGACAAGGCGAAGTGCTACATTTATTGGTTTCGTAGTTTTCTTCATAGAGTTCTTTAGGCAGCATTTGAAAATTTCATTTCAACTCAAAAGTTTCATGTCTATCACTTTTCGCATATTTACTTTCTCTATCTTGATAAATATGCATTATTTCAGCAGGTTCTTCAATTGCTTGATCAGTTTCAACTTTCTTCAACAGAGATCACAGATGCCCCCCATGCCCATTTTTTTATATTCTGCTCATTTACATTTATAAACCTTAATAAGTCGTGCAACACAGCAATCAAAATTACAAAACTGTTCATGGGGGGAAAGTATAGCATGTTCTAAGAAATAATTGCGTAAAACGTTTTCATTATGCATTATATGTTTCAGAATACTCATAAAAATACATCTTGGCCAAATAATCCTTCAAAGTGCTCAATATGCTTATCCATATATCATAAAACTCATTCATATGGGAAAAAAAGCAACAGAAAAATATTATTTTCAACTTTCCTAAAAGAAAAAAATACGGAGTGAAACATACCAGTAAGTGTTTGGAGGTCAAATATATGTTAATCAAAAGTAGTATTTTAAGGGTTAAAAGAAATGTAATAAGGAAGTCCCTCATCGTGGGATTACAGTAAAGCAAATAAAATGTCTTTTTTTATTTGGTTATAGAATCAAGCAATTGAAGAACCTGCTGAATGACCGTTTGAAGTGGAATATTTTATTTTTGATGATCACCAGATGATAAAAATAAATTATATCAGTGAAAATGTGTATTTTTTATTATGTCAGAAAACACATTTTGTTTTCTTCATTCCAAAAAATTACATTTTTAAATCTTTTATCTTCAATATGCTAGCGCCCCACCCGCACGGCTACCGCACCCCCCAAGGGGGGCGCGCCCCACAGTTTGAGAAACACTGGAATACACAGAAGAAATAAATGAAAAAAAAATTATTCATTTTATTTTTGAAAAGCAGTGGCCGTAATCTTCATCGGAAATTGAAATGTTTTTATACAGACAATAGAGAATATACGCAAAAAAAAAAATCGCATTTATTATTATTAATACATGTATACTTTTGCGTACACAATGGATGATAGTAAAATTATGACGTAGTTTTATTGTTTTTATAATATAAATGTATTAGTTTTGAATTTCATATACCGTAAAATTCGGCGTATAACGCGCACTTTGAACACAAAAAATAAGATCGAAATTTACGGGTGCGCGTTATACGCCGGGTATAAAAACAATAGCTTTAAAAGTAACAAAAGAAATGAGTATAAGAAAATTTACTTCTACATCTATTGAAATTCGGTTTATATTTAAAAGAAATTATTGGACTTATGAGCTAAAAAAGGGTCGTAGTTCTAGAAGTATACTATTTTTTCAAAAGTCTGGGATAACACACCTCGAATAAATGACTTCAAAACATAAAAGCAATATATACTAATATTTCAGATTTCTTTATTAAAAAGGGGTTGTGCATTATACGGTGGATATACCGATAAATTAAAAAATTCAGCTTGAAAGTATAGGTGCGTGTTATACAGCGGTGCGCGTTATACGCCGGATTTTACGATACTTGTAAAACTGCAGTTCAGAGTGAAACGGAAGAACAAATCCTTGTTTCAACTACCAATATGAAATATTTCACCTTTAGCATCAAACTTATCTATGTATATTTAGAACTTTGAATCATATTACTCTTTTCTTAATTGATAAATATAGTAACTAAAGAATTCTTAAAAATTAATTCTTCCTCAAGGCACATTTTTTAAACAAAAATACAAACTTTGCACATCTTAAATATTTTAAAAGTATTTTCTTAAGGAAAAGTAATATGATGCTGATACAAAATTCTTTCACTTGATAAGTTTTACGACAAGTTGCCGGATTGTACACTAGTGGTAGAAAAACTAAAAGCTCCTCTCAAAATGTTTCAGTTTCCATTTCATATTTCCCTAACGCTCTTGCTCGTTATTATTTTTTAAAAAAAATTGAATTGTTCATTTTAAACAGCATGCTTTGTGGATACATGTTGAAGCTATAAAATAAAACAAAAATTACAATAATATTTTATCTTATTTTATTGATATTTAAGCGTTTATTGAATACTTTCTCCCTATTTGTGCATTTTTGAATAATTAAAGACATAAATTATTATAGATATTCTAGTTGTTTAGCCAAACATATAAACAGACTTTATACACATATACTTCTATACGAATATATCTATTAAAGAAACTCCAAAAATGAAGGAAAATAATTATACGTAATAAATATTAAAAAATGTACTTTAAAAATTTTGTACATTGTTACTTTTTTTTATTTGATAAAGATATATTGATAAAGATATATTGAAATAAAACAGATATATGATGTAGTTCATTATTTATATTATTAGCATAGCCTTTTATTTTCTTCGTTAGATCGACTAATATATTGAAATGTTTCTTCATATTTCATTTAATTGTAAATTACTAAATGATAACTTTTATCGAGTAAAAATAAATAGGCCATACTTCAGCTTTGATTCAGCACTTCTTTACACTTTATATTACTCCAAAGGATAACTATTTTTCAATAATTTTCGATCCAGATACAATTATCTCTTTGTAAATATAAATATCATTTTAGATAAATTAGAATTAAATACATTACAATTTCCAAACTGTACTAATAATATCAAGAAATAATTATATTTCAAATCAATAAAACATTGTCAACATTTTTTGGATAGATTTTAGTGGGGTAATATTAATTTTGTTTATATCAAATAGCATTATTTTTTTTCAAATAAGATAGTATTAATTCTTTTCTTTATATGGATAAAATTAATTACGAAACAGGAATCTCGGAAAAAAATAAAATTACTCACAAAGAAGCATTTAATCCCATTACCTCGATAAATTCATATAATGCTATTAAAAGACAAATAACGTAATATACTCGTGTTTTCTAAAGTAATAATTATTTAATTATTTATGAGGTCAAAATAAAATTTGAGTTGTCAAGAAAAAAATATTATCAGAAATCTGTATGATTCACAGTGACTTTCTTAAGTATTATTAAAGATATAGTGTAAATATCATCAACATATAAAATGTATTTAATTTTATTAATGTGCGTAGCATTTGTATGCTTGTGTCTTCGAATTAATTAGAAGTTATTTCAATGAAATTGACGTTTTGATGGTTAGGATGTATATAATTACATTTTTCTTGCTACGGGAAACTTAAAGCTAATCATTACATTGAAACGGATCATGAGCAAATATTTAATTTCCAAAAACGTAATTGTTTTTGGTAAAACAAAATCATATCTGATTATATTTCTTGCTTTCTTTCTTGATTTATTTACTTTGCCTTTCAAAAAATGGATAAAACAAAAAAAAATAAGAAAAGTTTGAATGATGTCAATTGGACAGAAGAATACTTTTAAAATATTGTGTTCATAGTTTTTAAAAATGAGAGAAATCTACATTACTAAAGAATCAACTGATATTAATTTTCATGCAATTTTAGTGATTATCATCAAGAAAAACAAAGGTAACATTTTTTTTATTTGCAGTTTTATGATACTATTAACTTTTAAATTCCGCTTATTAAATATATTATTAATTATTCTTACAATAATTTAGGCATATATAGGCGCAAAAGAAAAATAAAAAAATAAAATTAATTAATTATGAACATCTTTTTAATGAATATATGTATCTAATAATTTAAAATATAGAGTTAATAGTACTTTTTAAAAAACTTTAAATCCACTGAGGATTCCATTACAATTACTCATTCAAATTGTTAGTTTCTAACAAATTATTACCTAAATAAAAATTTAATCCAGTTCTCCACAAAAAGTAAAACAAATGCCTTACCTTTCAAAGATTCCAAAATTTTTGAAACTCCCATTACACACATTAAACTCAATATAAAGCGGTAACCCATCTTCTTTGATATACGAAACGAGGAACACAAAATGACCCAAATATTATATAATTCAGCCTCTCGTGAGTGTACAGTATGTGATTTCCATGCTTTCAGGCACAACAAGAAAGTTTCGCTGAAAACATTTTTCACACGTCACACACACGTGGGAGTTTTTTTTCTCTTCAAACTACGAAGAAGAAGCACAAGCACGCACGCACGAGGAGGAGCAGAGAACTGAGCTTCCGATCCCTTCGTGAGTCGAGAACTGTTTTGGGGGAAACTCTCCTCAGGATGCGGGATGCTTCGATTGTGAGGAGGTGGAGGAAAGTGGTTGCAATCAAAACGTCGTCGCAGAGGGATTGTCAAGAATATGGTGTCGCGTAATTTGATTGAACTGTTCGGTGCATGAGAGATGAATTAACAAAAAAAGATTAAACGTCAGGCAAATTATGATATAAAAACGGGAAAAACTCTACAAGAGAAGGGCGCGAGCATATTAAAATGTCGAAAACAGAACATTATTTTATAAAAATTATTAATTCACTGAAAATAAAAAACAACAACAAAATACATTCTGATATAATAAACAAATAACATTATAAAATGTTGTCAATTCTTACTAATTCAACAAAGAAAAATTTCATTTTAGTTATTTTTTATTAAATAACTACAATTAATATAAATATGTATATACATATGACAGAATCACAATATTAAGTGGCAAAATAAAAAGCGATTTTTCTTGCAATTTTCCATTTTTCTTCCTATACAAGGTGTTGAACTATTAGTATAACAAAAATAAATCACATTCTCAGGAATTAGGCTATACCAGGTGGGATACGAACCCACGACCTTTGGATTAAAAATCTAAAGCTCTGTCCATTGTGGAACGAGGGGGACACAACGAGCGCTTTACCTTTTTATATATGGCGTTGAACAATTATTTTTATTTGCTACTATTTATATGCATTAATAATTCAAACATTAATGAATGAATATTTGAAAAAACTGTGTTAACGTCAAGTGTCAAGCACTACAAGATTAAAAAATGATTTTCAACTTGAGTAAATGAATGAAAAGTATTTTGCTAACGATTGAAAATTTGAACAAGATATATATATATTTATAAATAAATATGCATAGGGAGAGTGTGAACTAATAGTAGGAATTGAAAATAAAATACACATTTACACTGCTAAAATACACTTATAAATGTACCAGTACTGCACAATGTATTTTGTTATTAATTTAACAATACTAAGTTAAGAACAACATTAATAATTACCAGTGACCCCATGTGTGTGGGTTTCTTATATATAAAATTATATACAAAAATTGAGACTTACCTTGGTAATTTGTACGGTTTATAATTAATCTCTTAACTGTCAATTAATAGTTACACGATTTGTTTTCCAATGCCACAGTTTTCCACGTAGGCGCGCATATGTGATGTATTGGGGCAGGGGAGGAGGAGGGGAATAAATAAGCAAATCCTCTGAAATAAGTAAGACATTCGCAATCACTCTCAAGGTCCTTATATTGCATTCCAAAATCTTCGGAATAATTGTATGAATGGCACTGCATAGAAAAGATCGTACTTATACGTCCGTTGCACTTAATGCTTTGGCTGAGCGAGAAGTTTATATAAACCGTTGGTACTTAAAGCTTAAAGTCGTATTGTGTAACTTTATCGTCAAAGTATAGTATTATTGAGCAAAGAACATTGCTGTTGTATAAGAAGGGGGAGGGGGGATTCGATGAAAGCTGATTGAATATTGGGTGAGGCAAATATTGAAACTTTGAGAAGCACTGCGCTAATAGGGCCTATAATTTCATGCATGCTCATAAGTGGATATTATAAGGAGCTACATTCATTGAAAACTTACCTTAGGAAAATATTAACGAAGACGTATCAATATATAAAACCAAGAGCCATTTATTTAAACACAATGCAAAAAATAATTTCATGAAGATTTATTTACTTATATAAATTAAGTATTGTCATTACTTTACCGGTGTATATTTCCTAAGTAAGATTATTTTTATAAATCTATTAAACTATTACATGTGTAGTTTATAATTAAATTTTGATAGCAATATTTAGATTATTGAGTAATGAAACATGTATAAAACACAATAATATCTGAAGAACAATACTTAAAAAAATTATTGTAGTCTAATATCTTCAAAACCATATAGCTTAACATTTAGCAAAATATCAGTTCCAACTTAATGCATAAAAAAGCTACATTTAAGTCTAAAAATATGTTAGTTGTAAGTATAGTAGGCAGCTCTAATAATGTGCGATTTTTTTCCAACCAAGAAGAGTTTTTTTTTATATAATAGAAATTTTGTACTGAGTTACACTTTTGCAGTATTTTAAGCAGATTTAAGACTCATCTATGAAAGGAACACTGCAAGTTTATTTTGCTTATTATTCAGAACAAACTCAAGAAATTTTATGCCTACTTTTTAAAAGGTTTAAAGGAACTTAAGGATTCGGAACGGACTTAAAATTATCTTTTTTTGAAAACAGATAATGTATCACAAACATCAAACAGAAGTTTTAGCTTACAATGTATATCGGTAGTAGCCCACATGATCAAAAGGTCCTTATTGGCAAACAGAAAGCCTCAATAAGTTCATGCAAATCCATAGCTTTTTTCTAATTGTTATTTATTTTCTTCAAATTTCAGATTTAAGTTTTACAATTTCTAATTTATTTTTCTCTTCTTTAGATTTTTTTAGGATTATATTAATCTGATATTATATTATTAGAAATATCTTAAAGTTACTGAGAATATGGTAACCAACAGAAAGGAATTAGTACTGATACATCATATACACTTTTTATCTTTCATTTCAATAATGAATATTGAATGTAATGCGTTTTTTAACCTAGCTTTCTTAAGCACATTTCTTGTCAATTAAAGTAGTTAAGTGAATGTTTCTTTCTGTAAAAATAATATAAATCAAATTAACCATCAATAAATTTTCACTGCATTTTCAGATTTTTTATTGATAAATTATTTCATGCACAAAGTATTATATTATTATTTTAATTTGTGAACACAAACTACCTTTATAGCTAAAACATGTCTGTTATGCTTTGATAAGTAGAAGTCTTTTTTGTTTTATGAAGTAACGTGTTTATTTTCTCTTTTATTCCTTCCCACGCACATTCTACAAAAGAACAAATAATTGAAAACCTTTTATTCATTTTCTAAGGAAATTCCAGTTTTTTCTAAAAACTTTGATCAGTTCTGCAACCAGAAGATTAACGTACACTAATTTAAGATCTTTATATTTTGAAAGTGAAATTCTTTTCATTTTATTTTATCAATCGTTGAAAGATAATGCATTATTCGTAGTTATTTTAAAATACATCTACGATAATTGAATAAGCAAAATAAGATAATTTAAATGCTCGAATTTCTCATATCAATTTAATATCCCATTAAATCCGTCGAATGTAATTACTATCGAGTCGAAGGAAATAAAAACACTCTTTGAGATACTACGTTATTTTACATTTTAGAATGGAAATATATTTGAAAATCTATGTATCTTCTTATTTGTATTAACAATAAAAGTATTTTATTTCAACCAACATTATTTTTTTTTCAGATCTGTTAAAATTGCTTACAAACCAGGACAATGTGAAAGAACAAGGCATGGAATATATACAAAATACAATGAAATTTAATTTTCAAAATTTGCAAGAGTTTTTCTTTTTCTGTGTAGTTATATCAGAAAAATATTGTATAGAAAGTGTGAAAAGGATCTTAATATATTTCCCTAGAACCCTCAGAAGTAAAATGACTGCCATGTTATTACTTCAACAATGCAAAAAATATGGTACAACTGAAAATACGGGAGAAAGAAAGACTTTTTCCCATGAATAATTACTATACAAAAAAAAGTTTCTTATAACTCCGAAAAAAGTATTATCGATATATTTTATCTGAAACTCCATAGAATTACTTTAGTGTGTATTATAATCGTAACGTTACCTTAGAATCCTATTTGTCTAGTAAGATGGTTAAAACACAACTATTACTGACATTTATAAACCACTAAATTTGAAAAAAATCATTCTTATATAAGTTAAGAAATAGTTTAGTGTAAGCATGTGTTTCTCGTGCAGCTTATTTTTACTTTAATTTCTTTTTTTTGATAGTGATAGTAATTTTTTTAAAATGTATAAGAAAACATTGTTAAATTTTTTTTGAAAATTCTTGATTATGTTTTGCAATGTATGAATGGAACTATTTATATTGCAATTAAACATGATTGCAGAAATTTTTTATAATGAATACATAGATACGTTAAATGTTTTCGAAAATCACTTCAGAATTCATATCTGCGAAATTGCATTGGATCTTTGCTATATGTTTAAAGTTATACAATCGTATTCAATTCACGTTATACAATAGGTAAAATTCAATAAATTGTTAATTTAAAACTTATAAAACTAAAATTATCTTTCGTGTTCTATACTTATTCATAGGAATTACACGAGTTTTGAAATTTAACATCCAGGAGAGAGTTAATTTAATAAAACTTTTTTCAGCAAACATGACAAGCTTTTGCAAAATTTTTAATGTTAATTTTTTATTTTAATTTATTTTTATAATATTTGAACCTAAAATTTTTAAAAACATATTTGTATTTAAATTTTTAAAAAAATTTGTAAAAAAAGTCAAATTAAAGATTTGAAGATGCTGTCAAAATATGCGGTCGTTTTAAATATTTGTTTTTCTAAAAAGTAGTAAAAATTACAAAAATAAAGCAAAGAGTAACTAGAACTTGTTAAACTATGGATAAAAATTCGAGAGACAATTACAATATACATAAATCAAAACATAGATTTGAATATAAACGTGATTTTTTTTTAAAAAAGTTGTTTTATTTAGTGTACACACATACACACACACAGATATAACAAATTTTCAAAATTTTATAGTTGAAGATCTATGGTTAGGAGTTACATACATTTTGTTGATTTATATTCAACGTGATATGAAATTTTGTATAAAATGAAAGTTAATATAAAATTTTAAAAATAGAGCTCACTGATACAAGTTTTCAAGTAGAACAAAAGAGAGGTAATAATTGCGGAAAAAAATGCATTCTCTTTAATTTTTAAATGTCAGTCCTAAGATTATCTCGAGCATTGCACTAGTGCTCCAAAATGTCATACTCAAGTATTATATGGGGTAATTTGTTTAGTCTATACTATTGTTATACCCGAACACTTACCGGAATAAGTTTATTTCGACTTCGTCTCTTAGTCAAACACAAATTCATAACGGGAAAAGTTAATTTAGGTTCAATTCAATAGATGGTGTTTCATGATATTTCCATGATCAACTTCAGAAATAAAAATTAAAAAAAGAAAATATACTCTAGCCGAAGATTGTTTCTTAACACAATTTAACTATGGGTGGTGTAGATTGCATTGATCAGGAAATATCCTTTCATCCGACAAATAGGAAACGCCAGAAAAAATATTATAAAAAGATGTTTTTACATTTATTAGACAAGGTTTTTTCTCGGAAGTTCATTTTTGCTCTATAAAAATGTAGTTGGGAAACGTGTTACACTTTTTTGAATTTCGAAGCCAAGTTCTAGACGAACTTTTGCATAAATATGATGTGGCTGCTTCTGGATAAATGAATCCTGGCTAACCACCTATAGTAGATATTCTTGTTCTTCATACTGAATGACATTTCATATCTAATATTCCCCCTACTCCTTAGAAACGTGAGCCAATTAGACAGTGCAGAGTTTATTGTTAAAAAAATTATTTAAATGGAAAAACAGATAAGGAAGGTTATTATTATTATTATTTTAGAAAATAATGCTTCAATAGAAGTAAACTTTACCACTGCTACGTTGTGTGGCAGCCACTGCAAAGGAATATTCATTAAATTCAAAACCATAATAATGTTTATGCATGTAATTAGAAATATAAATTTTTAACTGCTAAGTATATTTTATTTTGAACTAAACATTATATTATTGTAATAAAAAAAACTGACAATTTTCTGTATCTAAATAATCAAATTAACTTTAGAGTTAAAGGGTTAACTCATGGTTTACAGCTGAAAAAGACTCAATATATCCACCAGCTTGTTCAAATACTGAGCCCAATCATAATACACACGTAATGACATGAACCAGCGTATCGGTGGGAATAAGTACTATTTCCCACCGTATGACATTTTTTAGCTAATTTAATTATCAGGTATTTCTCTTCTCCAGAACCATGATTCTTGGTATTTCTGTAACCAGAAATTGCAGCTTATGAGTTCCAAATATTTCAATTCGCTCATTCACATACACACATAACTCCTATACTTGCTTAGTTAGTGATCCGTCTTCAATATTCTTAAGTAATATCAAATATTGAACTCATTGAATATTACTATCATTGATATTACTTTATGAAAAAATTCTATCACTTATCGTAGTTGTATACAATGCACCTATAAGGTACAAGATTGTATACCCACGCCAAATAACCTATCTGGAGCGATGTAATACATTCATCTCATGCAGCGGTTTTTTTCTGCCTTCTGGGGTGATACTACTATGGGTTGCTTGCAACCCAGAGGCGGCTAATAAAAGAATTATCTTTCCAATCCAATAAAAAATACACTTCGTCCCTTCATAAAATTTTAAATAACTCAGCACCACCATCCTTCACAAACATGAAAAAGGTCCTTTTGCAAATGCTTCACGACTTGTTCTCTCCGTGGCAACGATAGCTCACTTTACTGTTTTTTATGCGGAAACTTATGCACATCATCAGGTGAAAACTTGTATGTATATATATACAGAAATATATAATATTTATAAAAGTTAAAGTCAAATTAGTTTTCGTGACTTGTTTATAAAAATATTACTAATTAAATATTTCTGTCATTATTTTTTTATAAGCAGTACCTTAAAAATAACAGACATCTGTACAATGTAGAATGATTAGGAATTTAGGTAACAATATTCCACTTTTTCCAGCAATTTTTCAAGTTTTCTAAGCTAAATAATACGAAAAGACTTAATGATATCAAGATAGATGAAATGCAAGTAGGTGGTTTAGGATAAAGAATTATGATTTGAAAGAACTCGTAATTTTAAATGATAGTGACGAATGCTTCATTCTCTTTTCTATGTACATTACATGAAGATTTTGAGGTTGTTTTTACGCTACGACTAACATTAACGTTCCTTGCGAAGGTTTATTAAAATCAAATCTCAAACTCCACAGTCAATTTGGAAAGCGCCTATTTTCGCTTTCTATATTAAAACTATTTGACTGGAGTTGAATGACAGTAATAAATAAAAGTGTTTTAAAATGAACCATAATTTTATCATTGAAAATTGTTATTTTTTAAAAGCATTATTATTTTTGGTAGAGAATTAATCACACACACGCACACACATTTAAGAAAACTAAACTTCATTCGAAATTGTACCAATTTAAGTAGATAAAAGAATATTTAGATTTACTTTAACAACTATCAATGATAAAGAACTATAAGAGGCAAAATGTGCATTATATATGAGGATACCATTCCTCAAATTTCGCACAGTTTATTTTTGAAAGTTTCAATCTCTAGAACAGTGTTTCTCAAACTGTGGGGCGCGCCCCCCTGGGGGGGAGCGATAACTCTTCAAGGGGGGCGCGAGCATATCGAAAATAAAAGGTTAACAAAAATAATTTACTGGAATTAAAAAAAAAAAAAAATCTGATATAATAAAAAAATACAGATTTACATTGATATGATTTATATATATCATCTGGTGAAAAAAGCTCATCAAAAATAAAAGATTCTACTTTGAACGCTCATTAGCTATCTTTGATCCTATAACTAAATAAAAAAAATATTTTGTTTGCTTTGCTGTAATCCTACGATGAGAGATTTTTTTATTATGTTTCTTTTAACCCAAAATATTACTTTTGCTGACTTTCGAACTTACTAGTATGGTTACCCGCATCCCTTTTTTTTAGGGAAGTTGTAAATTATATAATTCTGTTGAGCTTTTTTTTCACAATGTGAAAGAGTTTTATGATTACATGGATAAGCATACTGAGCACTTTGAAGGATTAATTGGCCGAGATTTATTTTTATGTGAGTATACTGAAACATATAATACAAAAATCGTTAATTCTGTGGGAAAACTGTTTATTTGTTACCAATGACCTTGACAGAGAATCCTCTAATATGACAGTCTTAATGGGAGTTAAAATGAATTGATAACATATCTCCTTTTTTGGGAGTGGCAAACGTTTTTCAAGTTCCCGGCACGACCACTATTTTTCAAAAATATTTTCTTGAACATGCTGCATTTTCCCCTATGAATAACTTAGTGGTTTTAATTGTGATGTTGTACGACTGATTATGGTTTATAAATGTAAATGTGCAGAATATAAAAAAAGAATTGGGCATCTGTGATCTCTCTGAAAGGAAATTAAAGCTGATCAAACAAGGGAAACACTTGCTGAAATAATGCATATTAATCATGTTAGCGAAAGTAACTTTGAGAAAAGCAATAAACATGAAACGAAAGGAAAATTTTCAATAGCTACATTAAGAACTTTATCAAGAAAATATGAAGCCATAAGTGTACCGCAAAATGCACTTCACCCTGTCAAAAAGACATAAGCAAGAAAAAGTTCAACAGGATATTTGTCGATCATCAAAGGACATTAAAATTACAATAACGTGAACAAAATGTGACAGTTTTGCTTGCAAATAACTTTCCTGTAATGTTAGCAAAAAGTGTCTGTGATTTGTGTCCTTTATTAAGGTCACGCACATTTGGAACAATTTAGTTCAGTTTTA